>JAIGNY010001945.1:220000-742500 GCA_020152595.1 Chiridota heheva | reverse complement strand
CTGAGCAAGAACAATGTTTTAATTTTGAAAATAGCACTTGCGTAGTTTTTTGAGTTACGCATGGCTAATTAATTTAGGCTACACTAAATTTGCAATCAAAATATTTATGTAATGCTTTAAATTTCCTTCCTAAATATTAGCCAACAAGGAAGTCTCCCGGCGCTAGAATGATATGATTAGAGATGTATTCAGGGTTGTATCCAGTGGGGGTCAGGGGCAACTTGTGAATTCCCGTATGTAAAATGTAGCGTGATATACCAGTATACAATAATGCCAGATATATTAGGGAACCAACTGTGAAGAATTAACGTAATAAGCTTAAATATCGCCCAAATGTTTGATGACTCTGTTCCTATCGAAATAAAATCTTTAATTTTCGGATAATTTCTATAATTTTTTGGAAAATTCTTGAATTTATATCAACTTGAACTTTTGGGCAATTTCCTTGAATTTTCGGGCATTTTTCTTTGATTTTCGAGTACTTTTCTTCAATTTTCGGGAAATTTTCTTTATTTTTCTTCAATGTTAGGATTTTTTCTCCATTTTCGCGAATAGTTGTTCATTTTCAGAAAATTTTGCAAAATTTACAAATTTCTAAGAATTTTTTTAAAGTTTCTTTGATAATTATACCTCCCAACCGGAAAGGTAAAAATACCACCATTCCCTCCCCGCTTCTTAAAACGGCTGTGACAGCCCTTTTCCAATTATACGCGACTTCACCGTGACCTCGAGATCAATCCAGTCAGGGTGTTCTGATCACGTGATACCTTACACACTAAGCATGCATACGAAATAGTTACCTGGTTTTCTACCCGATTTGTACAATTCAGCTAATTAAATGTGCGATTTCTTTTGTTTGAAGTATGAAAAGGATTTTTCATACACTTAAGACACTTTTTTCGTAGGTCTTTTTGTTGTCTGTGAAAAATCGAAGTCAAAGCTTCAGTGGAGATTTCGAGAAAACAATTGGAAAATTCGGCAGCATGTACTCTTTTAACGCTTATTTTTGGACATTTTCAGTCAATTATTCATCCCCATCCCGTAATCTCAACAGTTCAAATGTAAAAATATGCGCCTGCAGACTCCAATCTACGAGTATTTACCAGGGGCAAATGGGTGAAATTGAACAAAAATTTGGTGAAATGATTGGAAATGTTAGTGAATTTTAGCAACATTTACGGAAAAAGGAGAATTTTTTTCCGAAAATAAAGGATATTTCTCGAAAGTTAAAGATTTCTGGAAAATGAAGAAAACTGAAGGTTAATTAAAAAAACAAAATCCCAAAAATTGAAGTAGATTTAACTTGCGTTTCTTGGAAACTTAATTTACCAGTGGAGATTTTCCGCTGGTAGCCGGGATTTTTTTTTTATCTTGCCACCCCTTTCCCTCTGTATATGAGGTCACCTTTCCTACGCCCCTGGTATTCACCTTTTTACATTCCATAACTAAACGACTGTTGGCAACATCTATCACTAAGTTAACTTTCTTTCTCCTCTGCGTGTGCTTGGGGTTATGTTAGTAAATTAATTGTTTGAAGAGGTATAGACTGATAGACAGATAGAGGAAGTTCATTGATTAGTTACATATTTTATGAGAAACAATAATCCCATGCGCCAATAAACAGAGGAAGTTGGTGGGTTATATCTGGTTTGCAAATAACACAACAAACCCAGAACTCAAGCGAATAACTAATCCCTGACCAAGTTTAAGAGGAATTTTATCGTTTTGTGTAACTTTTAGTTTTGGATTATTAAAAGAATATTCCCGTGAAATTTTATTTCAGGCCTATATGACACAGGACTATTAAAGAAAAAAATTGGTATTAAAATATCTTATTCCGTTTTTCAGTTATTGCATTTGAAAGATGTCATCAGCAGATCAGTGTGACCTCATGGTGTACAGTGCAGTGTGATGTCATAAAGGCAGATCCAAGAAACTGCTTTTTTATTATAAATTTTTATATAAATTGTTTGAAAATGTATTGCAAAAATATTGGGATCAAGATTATTATTATTATTATTTTTTTTTTTTTTTTTTTTTTTTTTTGGGGATTTTTGAGATGGGGTTTAACATTACAACATACAAGAATATGCTTTATCCATCTGCTCATGTACCTTGCACACTACCGGGCTGAGCCTGGATAAAATGTCAGGGGGGCCAAGCCAAACTAGACGAGGGATGATGTTATAACATGTTTTATGAGCAGTTTTGTCATAATTAATAGGGAAAAATGGGACACGGGTGCTGCCGTCTTATAAACTTATAAGCGGGGAGCAGAAAGAAAGGTACTCCCTGAAAGCTTTTCTTTCGATTGGGAAATTATTAACATAAAATTGAAGGATATTTTGGTAAATTCATTGGAACTCTTGGTAAAATTTGGCAACATTTCCCGATAATTGATAAACATTACTGAAAATCGAAGAAAAATTGCCGCCAAAATGAAGAAAATTTCCCCAAAAGTGACTGGATATCAGAAATATTTAAGGAAATTTACCGAAAATTGAAGAAAAATTGCCGCCAAAATGAAGGAACTTTTCCAAAAATTACACGAGAATGAAGGAAATTTCTCAAACATTGAAAGTGATTTAAATTTCCCGCAAATTAAAGAAAATTTACGTAAATCGAAGAAGAATTGCCCCAAAATGAAGGAAAGTTCCCAAACTTTGAAAGAAATTGACTGAAAATTGGAAAAAATTGACTGAAAATCTAAGACAAATCACCCCAAAATGATTTTTTTTCTTCCAAAAATTGCACGAGAATGAAGGAAATTTCCCAAAGGTTAAAAAGAGATTGAAAATTGACATGAACTGTGTCTCAGAAAGTATCATCGAAAAAATCTCAAGGGGCTATTCTCCCTCCCATTTCCCAGAAATTGAAAGAAAAATCAGAATATTGAAGGGGATCAATCCCGATTAGCGGCAACATTTAATGGACATTTAATTTACCAGTCAGCCAGTGCAATTTTTCCATTTGCTACCGGGATTTGGGCACGGCCCCACCGTGGTACGGCCCCACCGTGGTACGGCCCCACTGTGGTACGGCCCCACCGTGCTACGACCCCACAGTGTTACAGCCCCACCATACTACGGCCCCACCGTGCTAAAGCCCCATCGTGCTACGACCCCACCGTGCTACGGCCCGACCGTACCTACGGCCCCACCGTGCCAACGGCCCCACCGTGCCTACGGCTTCACCGTGTCAACGGCCCTACCGTGCCTACGGTCCCACCGTGCCCACGACCCACCGTGTCAACGGCCCCACCGTGCCCACGGCCCCACCGTGCCCACGGCCCCACCGTGTCAACGGCCCCACCGCGCCCACGGCCCCACCGCGCCCACGGCCCCGCCGCGCCCACGGCCCCACCGCGCCCACGGCCCCACCGCGCCCACGGCCCCACCGCGCCCACGGCCCCACCGCGCCCACGGCCCCACCGTGCCCACGGCCCCACCGCGCACACGGCCCCACCGCGCCCACGGACCCACCGCGCCCACGACCCCACCGTGCCCACGGCCCCACGGCCCCACCGCGCCCACGGCCCCACCGCGCCCACGGCTCCACCGTGCCTACGGGCCTGGGAAATATGCTGCATGAACCCTGGATATGACTTGGATCATGTGTCATATTGAGTCACTTTTGCCAATTAAAAAATGATGACTATTCACATCCGTCAATCAGTCGATAACAAAATATAACTCTACAGTCTTTCGGTTCCACGGAACGACAATTCTATCGTGCACCATTATTTACCTTATTTCCCCTCATCAGCCAATATGCAATAGAATGAATAAGAATTTGTCGTGTCAAAACATGTGAATATGACCAAAAAATTCAAATTAATGACAGAATGATGAAATAATTGGTTAAAGGATGAATTGTAGTTTCCAATATATACTATACCCCTATAAAAAAATCATCATTCATTATTTGGGGAAAACTGTGAGTCAAGACCTGACATTTGAATTTTGAACATTTGATGTTCACAGCCTTTGATATTTTACGACCAGCTTTGATTATAGCTTACATTTTGAGAAGATAATTAATAGGAATCTTATGGAAGAAATAATACGAATAGTTATTTACTTTTCAGATCAATTAATAATAAGGTAAAGAGCTGAATATCATTCTTTGAAACAAATTTCCAAAGAATAACACTAAAGATGGCGGCATTACACAATCATATGCCGTGACTAATTTGGGAACTCTTATTGCTGTATTGTAGGCAAAATTATGCCTGTGCGTGTTAGCGTTTCTTGGAAATCCTAAAACACAAAGCTAGAACTATAACTTGCATTTCAGAAGAAGTAAAATTAAAGTTTCTTAATATTCTATTTACATATTAGATCATATTGACACATTTATACTTTTCTTCTATAACAATTTTGCTAAAATATGCGATGAAAATAATTTTGTGGAGCAGGCACCGTATATGACGAGTTAGGCGCCAAACAGCTGTTCGAAACACTGACAGATCCACCTTTTTTTTAAAGTGGGATTATCGTACATGAATAATTTTGAAAAGTAAACAAAAAAAGGTATAGGTCTATAAACCATAATATGAACAAATTAAACAACATATATGCCAGTCATTTCTCTTATAGAAGATTTGCGCTTATTATGTCGAACACGGTATATAAATAAAGATTAAAATAAATTGAACAACGCACCTATCAATTATGCTATCGATGCTTTTAATTATGCATTATTAGTAATTATGTTATCGATGCTTTTAATTATACATTATCAGTAATTATGCTATCGATGCTTTTAATTATGCATTATTAGTAATTATGTTATCGATGCTTTTAATTATACATTATCAGTAATTATGCTATCGATGCTTTTAATTATACATTATCAGTAATTATGTTATCGATGCTTTTAACTATGCATTATTAGTAATTATGTTATCGATGCTTTTAATTATACATTATAAGTAATTATTTTATCGATGCTTTTAATTAAGCATTATCAGTAATTATGTTATCGATGCTTTTAATTATGCATTATCAGTAATTATGTTATCGATGCTTTTAAAAATGCATTATCAGTAATTATGGTATCGATGCTTTTAATTATACATTTCCAGTAATTATGCTATCGATGCTTTTATGTATGCATTATTAGTAATTATGCTATCAATGCTTTTAACTATGCAGTATTAGTAATTATGTTATCGATACTTTTAATTATGCATTATTAGTAATTATGCTATCAATGCTTTTAATAATGCATTATAAGTAATTATTAAATCGAAGCTTTAGACTAAACATTATCAGTAATTATGTTATCGATACTTTTAGTTATATATTATCAGTAATTATGTTATCGATGCTTTAGATTATGCATTATTAGTGATTATGTTATCGATGCTTTTAATTATACATTTTCAGTAATTATGCTATCGATGCTTTTAATTATGTATTATTAGTAATTATGCAATCGATACTTTTGATTATGCATTATTAGTAATTATGCTATCGATGTTTTTAATTATGCATTATTAGTAATTATGTTATCGATGCTTTTAATTATACATTTTCAGTAATTATGCTATCGATGCTTTTATATAGGCATTATTAGTAAGTATGCTATCGATGCTTTTAATTATGCATTATTAGTAAATATGCAATCGATGCTTTTAATTATGCATTATTAGTAAATATGCAATCGATGCTTTTAATTATACAGTTTCAGTAATTATGCTATCGATGCTTTTATTTATTAGTAATTATGCTATCGATGCTTTTGATTATGCATTATTAGTAACTATGCTATCAATGCTTTTAATTATCGTTATGAGTAATCTGTTACTGATGCTTTTGATTATGCATTATCAGTAATTATGTTTTCGATGCCTTTAATTAGGCATTATCAGTAATTATGCTATCGATGCTTGTAATTAGACATCATCAGTAATTATGTTATCGATGCTTTTAAAAATGTATTATTAGTAAATATGCTATCAATGCTTTTAATTATCGTTATAAGTGATTCTGTTACTGATGCTTTTGATTATGCCTTTAATTAGGCATTATCAGTAATTATGCTATCTATGCTTGTAATTAGACATCATCAGTTATTATGTTATCAATGCTTTTAATTATACATTTTCAGTGATTATGCTATCGATGCTTTTATTTATGCATTATTAGTAATTATGCTATCGATGCTTTTAATTATGCATTATTAGTAGTTATGCTATCAATGCTTTTGATTATGCATTATTAGTAATTATGCAATCGATACTTTTAATTATGCATTATTAGTAATTATGCTATCGATATTTTTAATTATGCATGATTAGTAATTATGTTATCGATGCTTTTAACTATACATTTCAGTAATTATGCTATCGATGCTTTTATTTATGCATTATTAGTAATTATGCTATCGATGCTTTTAATTATGCATTAGTAGTAATTATGCAATCGATGCTTTTAATTATGCATTAGTAGTAATTACATTAACAATGCTTTTAATTATGCATTATTAGTAATTATGTTATTGATGCTTTTAATAATGCATTATCAGTTATTATGATATCGATGCTTTTGATTATACATTTTCAGTAATTATGCTATCGATGCTTTTATTTATGCATTATTAGTAATTATGCTATCAATGCTTTTAATTATGCATTATAAGTAATTATTTGATCGATGCTTTTAATTATACATTACCAGTAATTATGTTATCGATACTTTTAGTTATACATTATCATGTAATTATTTTCAGTTATCGATGCTTTTAAATTATGCATTATCAGATAATTATGCTATCGGCAATCGTTTAATTATGCATTATTAGTAATTAGGTTATCGATGCTTTTAACTATACATTTCAGTAATTATGCTATCGATGCTTTTATTTAGGCATTATTAGTAATTATGCTATCGATGCTTTTAATTATGCATTAGTAGTAATTAAGCAATCGATGCTTTTAATTATGCATTAGTAGTAATTATATTATCAATGCTTTTGATTATGCATTATTAGTAATTATGTTATTGATGCTTTTAATAATGCATTATCAATTATTATGATATCGATGCTTTTAATTATACATTTTCAGTAATTATGCTATCGATGCTTTTATTTATGCATTATTAGTAATTATGCTATCGATGCTATTAATTATGCATTATAAGTAATTATTTGATCGATGCTTTAATTATACATTATCAGTAATTATGCTATCGATGCTTTTAGTTATACATTATCAGTAATTATGTTATCGATGCTTTAAATTATGCATTATCAGTAATTATGCTATCGATGCTTTTGAAGCGTTTAATTATGCATTATTAGTAATTAGGTTATCGATGCTTTTAATTATGCATTATTAGTTTTTACGCTATCAATGCTTTTAATTATACAATATCAGTAATTATGCTATCGATGCTTTTAATTATGCATTATTAGTAATTATGCTATCGATGCTTTTAACTATGCATTATTAGTAATTTTGTTATCAATGCATTTAATTATGCATTATTAGTAATTATCCTATCGGTGCTTTTAATTATGCATTATTAGTAATTATGTTATCGATGCTTTTGATTATGCATTATCAGTAATTATGTTATCGATGTTTTAATTATGCATTATCAGTAATTATGTTATCGATGCTTTTAATTATGCATTATCAGTAATTATGTTATCGATGCTTTTTAATTATGCATTATCAGTAATTATGTTATCGATGCTTTTAATTATGCAATTATGCATTATCAGTAATTATGTTATCGATGCTTTAAGCTATACATTTTAATTAATTATGCTATTGATGCTTTTATTTATGCATTATTAGTAATAATGCTATCGATGCTTTTAAATATGCATTATTAGTAATTATGCTATCGATGCTTTTAATTATGCATTATTAGTAATTATGCTATCGATGCTTTTAATTTATCAGTAATTATGCTATCGATGCTTTTAATGCCCATGACTCCGTCCATTTACCTGATGAACAAGGTCTTGCCATTACTGTCATTCTAAAACCCGATAAAGACCCCATTTTGAGGATATCGTCCCATCTCGCTCTTAACAGCTTACGTTGAGTTTAAGATATGTACTAAGGCAATTGTTAAAGTTAAAGGTACCTTGAGGTACATTATTGGTCCTTATTAGTCTAGTTTTGTCTTATTTCTTAAGAATTGTGTTATTGCAGAAAATATAAGTGTTATGCTTGAGCTTATATGCTTGACCTATTATTCAGATATTGACGAAAAAGGCCTATAAGCTTTTAATTAATTTCAAGAAGGCTTTTGACAGGGTTGAATGGGATTTTGCTCTTGATACACTTAATTTTGTTTAATTTGGTGAACCGTAAAACTTTATCAAATGGATAAGGACTGAAGAACCATTTATTTAAACAATAGTGCGGTAATTGTAAACAATGGTTGTTCATTGGGGGTTCGCCAGGGCTGCCCTTTCAGTCCCTACATCTTTATCATATGTGCATATGTTTGTCTTTAACTGACAAAACATAAAGAAAGGTATTTCGCTTGTTTAAAACTAATATTAAACTTTTCCAGTATGCCGATGACATGGTTCTCTTTGCTTGATGCGAGTTTTGGCTCTCTCGTAGAAGCTGTCAGGGCGTTTATTTGTTTGAAGAAAAGTCATCAGGTTTAAAATTGAATATACATGATATAATATATATATATATATATATATATATATATATATATATATATATATATATATATATATATATATATATATATATATATATATATATATATATATATATATATATATATATATATATATATATATATATATATATATATATATATATATATATATATATATATATATATATATATATATATATATATATATATATATATATATATATATATATATATATATATATATATATATATATATACATATTATATATATATATTTTTATTTCATATATTATTATATATCCCCATGTCATCTTAATAATCTATAAGAGATATGTATATATATATATATATATATATATATATATATATATATATATATATATATATATATATATATATATATATATATATATATATATATATATATATATATATATATATATATATATATATATATATATATATATATATATATATATATATATATATATATATATATATATATATATATATATATATATATATATATTGGTATATTTCTATTTCACGTTTTGCCCGATCTCCCATGTCATTTTATTAATCTATTAGAAAAAATAATTTTTCTATTAATTTTGGGATAAAAACCAGAATAAATCAAATTTAAAGTTAACAAATAATCACAATAATTATGAATAATATTAATCAGGGTGGCTTAAGAGCTATTGATCTTCGCAGTTTCATTTGCAGTTGTGCATGCACCTGGGTCATGTTGTACATTGAAATGGTTATTGGAAAGTGTTCTTTGACCACTATTGATATAATTTTGGTAAAGCGTTTCTTTTTAAATGCAATTTTAAGTTCACTCCATGTCAATGTATTAATAATGTATGTCATGTTGGTCACTGCCCTGTCGGATCAATCCAAATGGATGTATTAATAATGTATGTCATGCTTACCTGCCCTGCCGGAACAGTTCAAAGAATGTATTAATAATGTATGTCATGCTTACTTGCCCTGTCGGATCAGTACAAATGGATGTATCAATAATGTATGTCATGCTTACCTGCCCTGTCGGATCAATCCAAATGGATGTATTAATAATGTATGTCATGCTTACCTGCCCTGCCGGAACAGTTCAAAGAATGTATTAATAATGTATGTCATGCTTACTTGCCCTGTCGGATCAGTACAAATGGATGTATCAATAATGTATGTCATGCTTACCTGCCCTGCCGAATCAGTCCAAATGGATGTATTAATAATATATGTCATGCTTACCTGCCCTGTCGGATCAATCCAAATGGATGTATTATTAATGTATGTCATGCTTACCTGCCCTGCCGAATCAGTCCAAATGGATGTATTAATAATGTATGTCATGCTTACCTGCCCTGCCGAATCAGTCCAAATGGATGTATTAATAATGTATGTCATGCTTACCTGCCCTGTCGGATCAATCCAAATGGATGTATTAATAATGTATGTCATGCTTACCTGCCCTGCCGGAACAGTTCAAATGGATGTATTAATAATGTATGTCATGCTTACTTACCCTGTCGGATCAGTACAAATGGATGTATCAATAATGTATGTCATGCTTACCTGCCCTGTCGGAACAGTACAAATGGATGTATCAATAATGTATGTCATGCTTACCTGCCCTGTCGGAACAGTACAAATGAATGTATTAATAATGTATGTCATGCTTACTTGCCCTGTCGGATCAGTACAAATGGATGTATTAATAATGTATGTCATGCTTACCTGCCCTGTCGGAACAGTACAAATGAATGTATTAATAATGTATGTCATGCTTACTTGCCCTGTCGGAACAGTACAAATGGATGTATTAATAATGTATGTCATGCTTACCTGCCCTGTCGGAACAGTACAAATGAATGTATTAATAATGTATGTCATGCTTACTTGCCCTGTCGGAACAGTACAAATGGATGTATTAATAATGTATGTCATGCTTACCTGCCCTGTCGGAACAGTACAAATGAATGTATTAATAATGTATGTCATGCTTACTTGCCCTGTCGGATCAGTACAAATGGATGTATCAATAATGTATGTCATGCTTACCTGCCCTGTCGGAACAGTACAAATGAATGTATTAATAATGTATGTCATGCTTACTTGCCCTGTCGGAACAGTACAAATGGATGTATCAATAATGTATGTCATGCTTACCTGCCCTGTCGGAACAGTACAAATGAATGTATTAATAATGTATGTCATGCTAACTTGCCCTGTCGGATCAGTACAAATGGATGTATTAATAATGTATGTCATGCTTACCTGCCCTGTCGGATCAATCCAAATGGATGTATTAATAATGTATGTCATGCTTACCTGCCCTGTCAGAACAGTTCAAAGAATGTATTAATAATGTATGTCATGCTAACCTGCCCTGCCGGAACAGTTCAAAGAATGTATTAAAAATGTATGTCATGCTTACCTGCCCTGTCAGATCAGTTCAAAGAATGTATTAATAATGTATGTCATGCTTACCTGCCCTGTCGGAACAGTCCAACTAAATGTATTAATGATATATGTCATGCCTGCCTTACCTGGCCTGTCGGAACAGTTCAGTGTGAATGTAGTAATAATGTATGTCATGCTTACCTTCCCTGCCGGAACAGGTCAAAGAATGTATTAATAATGTATGTCATGCTTACCTGCCCTGTCTGATCAGTTCAAAGAATGTGTTATTAATGTATGTCATGCTTACCTGCCCTGTCTGATTAGTCCAAATGGATGTATTATTAATGTATGTCATGCTTACATGCCCTGTCGGAACAGTCCAAATAAATGTATAAATGATATATGTCATGCCTGCTTTACCTGGCCTGTCGGAACAGTTAAGTGTGAATGTATTAATATTGTATGTTATGCTTACCTGCCCTGTCTGATCAGTCCAAATGAATGTATTAATAATGTATGTCATGCTTACCTGCCCTGTCGGAACAGTTTAAAGAATGTATTAATAATGTATGTTTTGCTTACCTGCCCTGTCGGAACAGTTTAGTGTGAATGTATAAATACTGTATGTCATGCTTATCTGCCCTGTCGGAACTGTTCCGCGTAAATGTATCAATAATGTATGTTATGCTTGGTAAGTGCCCTGTCGGAACAGTCCAAATGAATGTATTAATAATGTATGTCATTCTTACCTGCCCTGTCGGAACAGTCCAAATAAATGTATTAATGATATATGTCATGCCTGCCTTACCTGGCCTGTCGGAACAGTTCAGTGTGAATGTATTAATATTGTATGTTATGCTTACCTGCCCTGTGTGGTCAGTCCAAATAAATGTATTAATAATGTATGTCATGCTTACCTGCCCTGTCGGAACAGTTCAAAGAATGTATTAATAATGTATGTCATGCTTACCTGCCCTGTCGGAACAGTTCAAAGAATGTATTAATAATGCATGTCATGCTTACCTGCCCTGTCGGATCAGTGTAAATGAATGTATTAATAATGTATGTCATGCTTACCTGCCCTGTCGGATCAGTACAAATGAATGTATTAATAATGTATGTCATGCTTACCTGCCCTGTCGGATCAGTACAAATGAATGTATTAATAATGTATGTCATGCTTACCTGCCCTGTCAGAACAGTTCAAAGAATGTATTAATAATGTATGTCATGCTTACCTGCCCTGTCGGATCAGTCCAAATGAATGTATTAATGATGTATGTCATGCTTATCTGCCCTGTCGGATCAGTCCAAATGAATGTATTAATAATGTATGTCATGCTTACCTGCCCTGTCGGATCAGTACAAATGAATGTATTAATAATGTATGTCATGCTTACCTGCCCTGTCAGAACAGTTCAAAGAATGTATTAATAATGTATGTCATGCTTACCTGCCCTGTCAGAACAGTTCAAAGAATGTATTGATAATGTATGTCATGCTTACCTGGCGTGTTGGAACAGTTCAGTGTGAATGTATTAATAATGTATGCCATGCTTACCTGCCCTGTCAGAACAGTTCAAAGAATGTATTGATAATGTATGGCATGCTTACCTGGCCTGTCGGAACAGTTCAGTGTAAATGTATTAATAATGTATGTCATGCTTACCTGCCCTGTCGGAACAGTTCAAAGAATGTATTAATAATGTATGTCATACTTACCTGCCCTGTCCGAACAGTTCTAAGAAAGTATTAACAATGTAAGTCATGCTTACCTGCCTTGTCTGATCAGTCCAAATGAATGTATTAATAATGTATGTCATGCTTACCTGCCCTGTCGGAACAGTTCAAAGAATGTATTGATAATATATATCATGCTTACCTGGCCTGTCGGAATAGTTCAGTGTGAATATATTAATAATGTATGTCATGCTTACTTGTCCTGTTGGAACAGTCCAAATGAATGTATTAATAATGTATGTCATACTTACCTGGCCTGTCGGAACAGTTCTAAGAATGTATTAATAATGTATGTCATGCTTACCTGTCCTGTCGGATCAGTCCAAATGGATGTATTAATAATGTATGTCATGCTTGCCTGCTCTGTCGGATCAATCCAAATGGATGTATTATTAATGTATGTCATGCTTACCTGCCCTGCCGAATCAGTCCAAATGGATGTATTAATAATGTATGTCATGCTTACCTGCCCTGCCGAATCAGTCCAAATATATGTATTAATAATGTATGTCATGCTTACCTGCCCTGCCGAATCAGTCCAAATGGATGTATTAATAATATATGTCATGCTTACCTGCCCTGTCGGATCAATCCAAATGGATGTATTATTAATGTATGTCATGCTTACCTGCCCTGCCGAATCAGTCCAAATGGATGTATTAATAATGTATGTCATGCTTACCTGCCCTGCCGAATCAGTACAAATGGATGTATTAATAATGTATGTCATGCTTACCTGCCCTGTCGGAACAGTACAAATGAATGTATTAATAATGTATGTCATGCTTACCTGCCCTGTCGGAACAGTCCAACTAAATGTATTAATGATATATGTCATGCTTACTTGCCCTGTCGGATCAGTACAAATGAATGTATTAATAATGTATGTCATGCTTACTTGCCCTGTCGGAACAGTACAAATGGATGTATTAATAATGTATGTCATGCTTACCTGCCCTGTCGGAACAGTACAAATGAATGTATTAATAATGTATGTCATGCTTACTTGCCCTGTCGGATCAGTACACATGGATGTATTAATAATGTATGTCATGCTTACCTGCCCTGTCGGAACAGTACAAATGAATGTATTAATAATGTATGTCATGCTTACTTGCACTGTCGGATCAGTTCAGTGTGAATGTATTGATAATGTGTGTCATGCTTACCTGCCCTGTCAGAACAGTTCAAAGAATGTATTAAAAATGTATGTCATGCTTACCTGCCCTGTCAGAACAGTTCAAAGAATGTATTAAAAATGTATGTCATGCTTACCTGCCCTGTCAGATCAGTTCAAAAAATGTATTAATAATGTATGTCATGCTTACCTGCCCTGTCGGAACAGTCCAACTAAATGTATTAATGATATATGTCATGCCTGCTTTACCTGGCCTGTCGGAACAGTTCAGTGTGAATGTAGTAATAATGTATGTCATGCTTACCTTCCCTGCCGGAACAGGTCAAAGAATGTATTAAAAATGTATGTCATGCTTACCTGCCCTGTCAGATCAGTTCAAAGAATGTATTAATAATGTATGTCATGCTTACCTGCCCTGTCGGATCAATTCAAATGGATGTATTAATAATGTATGTCATGCTTACTTGCCCTGCCGGAACAGTTCAAATGAATGTATAATAATGTATGTCATGCCTACTTTACCTGCCTGTCGGAACAGTTAAGTGTGAATGTATTAATAATGTATGTCATGCTTACCTGCCCTGTCTGATCAGTCCAAATGAATGTATTAATAATGTATGTCATGCTTACCTGCCCTGTCGGAACAGTCCAAATGGATGTATTAATAATGTATGTCATGCTTACCTGCCCTGTCTGATCAGTCCAAATGAATGTATTAATAATGTATGTCATGCTTACCTGCCCTGTCGGAACAGTCCAAATGGATGTATTAATAATGTATGTCATGCTTACCTGCCCTGTCAGAACAGTTCAAAGAATGTATTAATAATGTATGTCATGCTAACCTGCCCTGCCGGAACAGTTCAATGAATGTATTAAAAATGTATGTCATGCTTACCTGCCCTGTCAGATCAGTTCAAAGAATGTATTAATAATGTATGTCATGCTTACCTGCCCTGTCGGAACAGTCCAACTAAATGTATTAATGATATATGTCATGCCTGCCTTACCTGGCCTGGAACAGTTCAGGAACAGTTCAGTGTGAATGTAGTAATAATGTATGTCATGCTTACCTGCCCTTCCAGTTCAAAGAATGTATTAATAATGTATGTCCGGAACAGGTCAAAGAATGTATTAATAATGTATGTCATGCTTACCTGCCCTGTCTGGATCAGTTCAAAGAATGTATTAATAATGTATGTCATGCTTACCTGCCCTGTCTGATTAGTCCAAATGGATGTATTATTAATGTATGTCATGCTTACATGCCCTGTCGGAACAGTCCAAATAAATGTATAAATGATATATGTCATGCCTGCTTTACCTGGCCTGTCGGAACAGTTAAGTGTGAATGTATTAATATTGTATGTCATGCTTACCTGCCCTGTCTGGATCAGTCCAAATGAATGTATTAATAATGTATGTCATGCTTACCTGCCCTGTCGGAACAGTTTAAATGAATGTATTAATAATGTATGTCATGCTTACCTGCCCTGTCGGAACAGTATGTCAAATGAATGTATTAATAATGTATGTCATGCTTACCTGCCCTGTCGGAACAGTCCAAATGGATGTATTAATAATGTATGTCATGCTTACCTGCCCTGTCGGAACAGTCAAATGAATGTATTAATAATGTATGTCATGCCTTACCTGCCCTGTCAGAACAGTTGCAAAGAATGTATTAATAATGTATGTCATGCTTACTTGCCCATGTCGGAACAGTTCAAACCTGCCCTGTCGGATGTGAATGTATTAATAATGTATGTCATGCTTACCTGCCCTGTCGGAACAGTTCAAAGAATGTATTAATAATGTATGTCATGCTTACCTGCCCTGTCTGATCAGTCCAAATGAATGTATTAATAATGTATGTCATGCTTACCTGCCCTGTCGGAACAGTCCAAATGGATGTATTAATAATGTATGTCATGCTTACTTGCCCTGTCGGATCAGTTCAGTGTGAATGTATTAATAATGTATGTCATGCTTACCTGCCCTGTCTGATCAGTCCAAATGAATGTATTAATAATGTATGTCATGCTTACCTGCCCTGTCTGATCAGTCCAAATGAATGTATTAATAATGTATGTCATGCTTACCTGCCCTGTCGGAACAGTTCAAATGGATGTATTAATAATGTATGTCATGCTTACCTGCCCTGTCAGAACAGTCCAAATGAATGTATTAATAATGTATGTCATGCTTACAGTTCTGCCCTGTCGGAACAGTTCAAAGAATGTATTAATAATGTATGTCATGCTTACAGTTCTGCCCTAATGTCGGAACAGTTCTAAGAAAGTATTAACAATGTAAGTCATGCTTACCTGCCTTGTCTGATCAGTCCAAATGAATGTATTAATAATGTATGTCATGCTTACCTGCCCTGTCGGAACAGTTCAAAGAATGTATTGATAATATATATCATGCTTACCTGGCCTGTCGGAATAGTTCAGTAATAATTAATAATGTCATGCTTACTTCTCCTGTTGGAACAGTCCAAATGAATGTATTGATAATGTATGTCATACTTACCTGGCCTGTCGGAACAGTTCTAAGAATGTATTAATAATGTATGTCATGCTTACCTGTCCTGTCGGATCAGTCCAAATGGATGTATTAATAATGTATGTCATGCTTGCCTGCCCTGTTGGATCAGTCCAAATGGATGTATTAATAATGTATGTCATGCTTACCTGCCCTGTCAGAACAGTTCAAAGAATGTATTAATAATGTATGTCATGCTTACCTGCCCTGTCAGAAAAGTTCAAAGAATGTATTAATAATGTATGTCATGCTTACCTGCCCTGTCGGAACAGTTCTAAGAAAGTATTAACAATGTAAGTCATGCTTACCTGCCTTGTCTGATCAGTCTTGTCTGATCAGTCCAAATGAATGTATTAATAATGTATGCCATGCTTACCTGCCCTGTCAGAACAGTTCAAAGAATGTATTGATAATGTATGGCATGCTTACCTGGCCTGTCGGAACAGTTCAGTGTGAATGTATTAATAATGTATGTCATGCTTACCTGCCCTGTCGGAACAGTTCAAAGAATGTATTAATAATGTATGTCATGCTTACCTGCCCTGTCGGAACAGTTCTAAGAAAGTATTAACAATGTAAGTCATGCTTACCTGCCTTGTCTGATCAGTCCAAATGAATGTATTAATAATGTATGTCATGCTTACCTGCCCTGTCGGAACAGTTCAAAGAATGTATTGATAATATATATCATGCTTACCTGGCCTGTCGGAATAGTTCAGTGTAAATATATTAATAATGTATGTCATGCTTACTTGTCCTGTTGGAACAGTCCAAATGAATGTATTAATAATGTATGTCATACTTACCTGGCCTGTCGGAACAGTTCTAAGAATGTATTAATAATGTATGTCATGCTTACCTGTCCTGTCGGATCAGTCCAAATGGATGTATTAATAATGTATGTCATGCTTGCCTGCCCTGTTGGATCAGTCCAAATGGATGTATTAATAATGTATGTCATGCTTACCTGCCCTGTCGGAACAGTTCAAAGAATGTATTAATAATATATGTCATGCTTACCTGGTCTGTCGGAACAGTTCAGTGTGAATGTATTAATAATGTATGTCATGCTTACCTGCCCTGTCGGAACAGTTCAAAGAATGTATTAATAATGTATGTCATGCTTACCTGCCCTGTCGGAACAGTTCTAAGAAAGTATTAACAATGTAAGTCATGCTTACCTGCCTTGTCTGATCAGTCTTGTCTGATCAGTCCAAATGAATGTATTAATAATGTATGTCATGCTTACCTTCCCTGTCGGAACAGTTCAAAGAATGTATTGATAATATATATCATGCTTACCTGGCCTGTCGGAATAGTTCAGTGTGAATATATTAATAATGTATGTCATGCTTACTTGTCCTGTTGGAACAGTCCTAATGAAAGTATTAATAATTTATGTTATGCTTACCTGCCCTGTCGGAACAGTCCAAATGAATGTATTAATAATGTATGTCATGCTTACCTGCCCTGTCGGAACAGTTTAAATGAATGTATTAATTATATATGTCATGAATGCCTACCTCGCCTATCGGAACAGTTCAGTGTGAATGTATTAATAATGTATGTCATGCTTTCCTGCCCTGTCGGTACAGTTCAAAGAATGTATTAATAATGTACGTCATGCCTACCTTCCCTGTCGGAACAGTTTAGCGTGAATGTATAACTTACCTGCTCTGTCGGAACAGTTCAGTGTTGTGATTCTTGAGTATTACCTTCGTTGATTTCGAACTCCATACCCATGCATCTCTTTTTTCCAATATTGAAATTTATGTGGTTTAACCTTCACCATTACAAATGGTCAACATTGAATGGAGGTGGGGGAAAAGGGACAGGGGCGGGGGAGGGGGGTGGGAGGGCGGGCGGGAACTATACAAATGTCTCATGAATAAAACAAAACATACTACTTATATCATAAATAATAGTATACGAAATAAAGAACCACTGAACTTAAAGTGCCTTTATTTATGATGTATGGATGTTGAATGATAAGTAATAGAACAGTATGTTTCATAAAAAGCAGTACACATTTTTATGTAGTGTTCCAAGGAGTTTTGTTCAAGATTGCTAAGAAAATAATCGACACATTTTTGAAGACAATTTTGTAAAAGGAAAATACAAAAAGGGATTACCGAGAAGTCTTTAAAATAAGTCTTTACATTGTGTAAAATAGGTGATGTTGTACCATGATACCTTGATACATGAAGTTGTGTCCTGTAATTCAGGTGGTCAAATGCCACAAAACTAGTGACCGCTTTAAGTCATTTCCCACCATATTTTGGGAATGTTAATTAATGGAATTACTCCAAAAGTGGCAAAGACCTACACCTACCTTATGTTGTACCATGACACCTTGGCACATGAACTTGTGTCCCGTAGATTCTGGGGTCACAAGGTCAAAAGTCATAGAGGTATAGTGACCCTGTTAACTATTTCCCCACAATGCTGTATGCTTAAGGTGATGAAATTAGCAAGTCCATGGATTGCTTTCTTGGATTATAACTTGAATATTGATTTTGATTAATATAACACGTACGTAAGTTAACGAAATGCTTAACTTAATTCTGAGACAATTGATCGATGATGCTATAGGTTGGGGAGATATGTTTTTGTTTTTGTTTTACCCTGTAAATGATTCGGATTTACATTTTTATACAAACGTACTAACGGAATAATTAATTAATCTTATTTATAAGACAATACATCGTTTCAGCCATAGATTTACATGCATTAGCAATGTGTCTTTATTTGTATTGAAACATTCAGATTATTACTGTTTGTATGCAAAATTGAATCAATATTTCACGTATGACTTTTTGCAGTGTCATTATAAATTAGGCCTATAAAATAGACCTGCAATAGAACGATGTTGACTGTTATTTAAGTACACGCCAACATTCATAAAGAAGAAAACACACCTTGTTTACCCACGGTACGCTAGAGATGCCTAATATCAGACGAGGGTAACGAATGTAATATTCGCCAACCTCGCATAGGGTAATATAACTCTGGGGCGAAAACGGACTTAGGTGGTGTTTCTGCACTACGCGAGGGTCTTCGACGTTCCATCGTGAGATGGTTCTCTGGCTCAGCCGGACGTTCCCAGACCGGTCGATGTTCACGCACAACACTAACTAAACACACACATACTTAATCGCATACAAATAAACTGCATGGGCTAGGGTTGTGTAGCATTAAATCAATTGACAATTGATATGTTAAAAAAAACTAATATACCTTGAATGAAGATTGTAAATCTCATTTAAGGTGATTGATGCATATTATAGGACCCTTTAAGAAATAAAAATATTAACATATTCCGACCAAATTAGTGTTGTTGTTTGTTTTTGTTTTTATGTTTAACGAAAGCGCGTTCTGTTTTCTACACGCAATTTTTGTTTTGTTTTACGAACTTTTTTTTCTACAAGATTTTGGTATCTCGCTTCAAATGCAGCATCATGAACAGTCTATAGAATAATACAAGAGCGCTACCAACGGGAACGGCCCAAAACTTACCTGCATTCCTATTGGTCAAGGAGTATAAACCAAACCATCGCTACAAAGAATAAAAGAACAAAGCAAAACATTCCACATCTACCTCCTGTGGTGTAGCGGTTATCATACCTGTCTACAGACCACGAGGCCCCGGGTTCAATCCTGGGGTGGGTAGACACGCCAGTGCACCACAACTGGTTATCAAAGGCCGTGGACATTGACTTGGTTGTCGATGTTATGTCTGTCCGTACGTCGTATCTGTGTTCTCGTCCGGGTCGTATTAAGCGTTTCGTGATAGCATTTGTACTATCATAACCGAATACGCAGGCGACGACCCCGTCATTGTAATTGTGTGTTCAACTCTCTCTCTCTCTCTATTTTCTTTCATTTGGATTTAGAACTTTAGAGCTAACGCCAGAATAGCTTGTATAATAACAAATAAGCGCCACCATAGCGGATGATATTATACCGTCCTGGCTTCTGCTTGGTCAAAGAGATCGGAACAACGTGTAAATTTAGCAAAGCAAATACGTTCCTTCCTGTCATTTGTATTCAGAACTTAAACGCATCATGGAGTGAGAGTCTTAGACGACCAAATGTCTAAACTCTTGTGAAAATGGAGTCCTAAACCTGTCGACCACGATTAAGTTATTTAATATCTAGAAAACAGATGCAACTGTTTCAAACCTTTTGAAGAAGGGCTTCATTCGCAGGAGGCGAGGTAATTGTAGCAGCCATTGTCCATGCTTATCAAGATGTGCCAAGCGGGACGGTATATGGGTGTTTTACCTTGCTGCTTTCAACATGGCAAAAGAACACGGCGAGGCCCATAAAGAATTAGAGAAAGGTCAAGATACTGACAAGAAGAAAAGAGACATCATCAGTGGACTACAGGACGACAATATATCGAATGGCAGATATAGAACCCAGAGGTTCTTCTGAGAGCCACCAACAATTCAAAAGAGAAAAATTCACTTTTGACTTATTTTTGTAACGTCCATACTTGTTCGTCAAGTGTTATGTGTCCGTGTGTTTTTTAATCCCCAACGCTGGGAGGGGTTTATCCCTCGATGAAAATATTTTTCCCCACCAACCGACCGACCAATGAAAAAATAGGTAGATGATCGTATATAAACCAATCCCTCCAAAAAAAGGAGACAGTCGTATGATAAAATTAGAGAAGCCTATCCAATCAGTTGACAGCATAAATTATATGCAAATGAGCCATCACGTGATAACAATGCTGGCTTCTAATTGGCCGGAGCCTGGATAGGCTGCTTTTACTACTCACAGAGGGTAGCTCATCACAGGGGGTAGCTCATCATAGGGGTAGCTCACCACAGAGAGTGTGGCTCACCACAGGGGTGGCTCACTACAGGGGGTAGCTCACCACAGGGGTGGCTTACAACATTTATGCAGGGGGTGACTCACCACAGAGGTGCTCACCACAGGGTTGCTCACCACAGGAAGTGGTTCACCATAGGGGATGGATTACCACAGGGAGGCTCATAACAGCGGCGTAACCGAGTTGGTCCGGGGGCGGGTCGTGGAGACACAGATTCCCTATAATTGTTTTGATTTAATACGAAAATTCTGACAAACAAATGCATAAAAGAACCCCTTTAAAGTACATTTCCCCAAACCTCTGACAAATAAAGCCTTTAATCTTTGCAATACCCCCCCCCCCACCAACGCCAACGTTTAGCCAACCAGCCTTTAAAATCTCATCTCTCAGCTCCCTTCACCTTCATCCTTCTTAATGACTTCAACGCCCACAACCCCCTGTGGGGCTCCAATACCCCAAGAGGCAAGCTCGTCGAAAACTCTCTTCGACAGTACAGCCTCTCCTTACTCAACACTAACTCCCCAACTTACCTTCACCCTGCCACAAGCTTCCTCACCTGTATTGACCTGTATATCTCTTCACCAACCTCCTCCTTGATTTTAGCTGGAAAGTCACTGCTGATCTCTGTGGTAGTGACCATTACCCTCTTCTTATTCACTCCAACCTTTAAACCCCCACAGACCACACTCCCAATTGGAACCTCGAGGAGGCCGACTGGCCCCTCTTCGAAACCCTCTGCGACTTGCACTTCTCCCCCATCTCTTCGAGGGTAAGGATCCCATGTCAAACTTCAGTAACATTCTTATCAACATCGCCACTTGCTCCATTCCCAAACCCTCCAAACCCCCTAACCACCCTCCAACCGTTGGTTCACTGATGACTGCAAAACCGCCATCAAGAACAGGAAAAGTACCGTCAGGAACTTTACAACTAATCCGACCACCCACAACCTCAACCTCTTTCGCATCAGCCGTGCCAAAGCCAGGCGCACTATCAAGACGGTAAAACCAACACTTGGAACAACTTCATCTGTTCTCTTACCTCCCCATTCCCCAACCCCACTAAGAAGATTTGGAGAATGGTTGACAGCTTCTCCGGCAGGGTGGACATGTCTCCCATCTCCCATCTCTCCTGGAATGGTAACCTTCTCACCGCGAAAAAGGACATCGTTAACCACCACGCCGCCTCTTTCAGCAACATCTTGTCCTCGGCCAAGTACCCCAATGCTTTCCAAGCCAAAAAAGCTCGCGATGAAGCCCGGGGTATCACCTTCCCCTCCGACAACACTGAGAGCTACAACACCCTCTCACCCTTCGTAAATTAAATCAAGCCATCCACGACGCTGGCTGCGCCTCCACGGGCCCAGATAACATCCCTTACCAATTCCTGAAACACCTCCCCAACAAGGCCACCACTGCCATACTCACCATCCTCAACCACATTTGGTCCTCACACTTCTCTCCCCCTATCTGGAGGACAGCTATCATCACCCCCGTCCCCAAACCGGGAAAGGACAGTACCGACCCCTCCAGCTATCGCCCCCATCACCCTCACTTGCTGTCTCTGTAAAATTATAGAAAGGATTATTAACCAGAAACTAAACTGGCTCCTTCAGACCAACGGAATCCTCTCCCTCACCAAGCCGGCTTCTAGAAACGTCGCAATACTCTAAACCAGTTATTTACGCTCGACACCGCTATCCGGGAATCCTTGGCAAAAAAAAAGAACACCTCATTGCCATCTTTTTTGACCTTGAGAAAGCGTTCGTCACTACGTGGAAATACGGCATTATCCGCATACTTTACACCATCGGCCTCAGAGGCCACCTCCCCATCTTTATTTAAACTTCCTCTCACCCAGGCAGTTCCAAGTTCGTATTGGCCACACCTTCTCCAACCCCTACCCCCAAGAATAAAACGTCCCTCAAGGCAGCATCCTCTCCTCCACTCTCTTCAACCTGAGCATTAACGACATCGCGGACAAGCTTCGCGCCAACATCAAACGTGCCCTCTATGCGGACGACTTCACCACCTTCTACTCCTTCCCTAGCTTTCCTTTTGTCAAAAATAGGCTCCAACTCAGCCTCAAACGGCTGCAAGACTGGTGTAACAATAACGGTTTTAAACTCTCCAAAGACAAGACAGTCTGCATGCTCTTCTGTCATTTCAACAACTTTCACCCCAACCCAAGCCTCGTGCTCAATGGCAATCGCATCCCTAAAGTTGACCACAATAAGTTCCTAGGTTTAACTCTAGATCCAAAGCTCTCCTACAAGCAACACATTACCAACCTGAAACAGAAATGCAACAGCTCCCTCAACTTCTCCGCCTCCTCTCCAACACCACTTGGGGTGCGAACCGCCATGCTCCCCTTCATATATATATATCCGTATATATATTTATATATGTTACATTAATCACATCAACACGGCTCAAATGGAGTCCTCAAGCTTTGTCTGTGTGCCTACTGGACCTCCCCAATCACCAGCCCAAATGTTGAAGCCAACTCCCCCTTCCCCTTCCTTTCTGCTAAGGTGTAAAAGCTTAGCCTCTTCTGTACTTTTAGAGTCCTCACCAACACCCAGAACCCTACTTACAACCTCATTAGGTACCCCAATTTCTCCATCTTCCTTGATAAGGCTAAAACCCTATCCCCTTCCTTCAGCTTACGCATCAAATCTGACATCTTTCATCTCGGCATCAACCCCGCCACCCTTGCTACCTTCTCCTGGCCCACTTTTCCTCCCTGGGGCACTCCCTTCCTTCTATCCACCGGGATCTCTCCACTCATCACAAAGCCCAAACCCACCTAATCTCTTTATCAACCTCCACAACCAAGTCAAAAACACGACTCTCAAACTACATCTTCATCTATTCTGATGGCTCCAATGAAGGCGACAAGATAGTTGCTGCTGCCGTCATCCAAGACATCACCCCTGTAGCAGGCTTCCCGACTCGTCTATCTTCTCGGCCGAGGCCAAGGCCATTCTCCTCGCACTCAACTTTATTGATTACTCCCCTTTCGGCCACTTTGCCTTCTTCTCCGAATCCAAGGCTGTCCTTACTTCTTTACTCAACCTTAAATGGGATAACCCCACATACCACCTCCTACTCCTCCGTAAACTCCATTCGCTCCACCTCCTTATTGGCTCCCCCAACCCCCTCTGCAACAGTTGTCATTGCACCCTCACAGTCTAATACGTTCTCCTTGCTTGCCCCCTGTACAACCTACCCAGAGTTTAACTCGTTCCCCACAACTCAATAGCCAAGCTTTTCCAGAAAAAGCCGGATAAAATTATCTCCTTCCTTCATCATGCTGCCCTCTACAACCATATTTAGTCCTCCTCTCCCACCTACCTCTCTCTACTTTGTTTTTTTACCCATGCACTTCCTCTCTCGATCCCAGTTTTCTGGCATTTACTTCTCGTGTTTCTCTTAATCTTCCCCTGTTTTATCTCATTCCTACCTCTGGAATGATCTAACCTCTCAGGCACAAGTTGACACTCGCTGTCGTGGTGCCGTTAAGCCCCCATCAAAGAAATAAACAAATAGATAAAAGAACCCCTTGAAAGTACATTTCCCCCTCCAATGTCCAAATCATATAAAAATTGCTAATTATCCTTGTTTACTTTTCATTTTGCTTGTCAGGACCTCTCGTAAGATATTCAGGTTGGCCAGCCAATATCACAATTTAAAAAAAATTGGTGGGCCAGATGACAGGACTTTAATGAAACTATGTTTGAACATATGTTGAAAGAAAAAAAAATACATTCGTGTTAAATTCTTTGCGGGGCGAATTGAGTCTGTCAGTTTTCACTTTCCTGCTGTTTCCATTAGGCGAGTTTTGAAACTGCGTTGAGTTCTGGATTCCATAAGCCCACTCTATTTCAGACAGTTTTAACAAACTGGGAAGAGGTTAGCCCTCCTGAACCCCTTTAAAAACATTTTTATTTCACCATTAGTTAATTCCCATCCAGTGTTATCTAACTAGATAACTTCAGACACATGCGAGACAGAGAGCGTTAAAATCCGAAAATAAAAGCTCTTAATAGCAAAAGATCTTAATTTGCATAATTAGCCAGTCCGGGAGAAATCTTAATTTTAAGGATCGATAAATAAAATGTTCCTTATACTCTTAGGGATTCTAGAACAAAGGATGACCTAAGAGCTTACATCAGTTTTTGTTCTCTAATTGAGAGCTTTTGATGTGGTCATCAATGTTAATTTTTCACACAGCAATTACAGGGTAAGATCGAATCTCGTCACACTGTCACAGGAAAATTGCTTGCTACTACACACCAGCAAACTCACTTCCGCTGTCGACATTAAAATTCCATTTCAAAATGGCGTTTTCTCAACAAACAAAAGGGTTCTCGGTATAGTAACGCGTGCACGTATGTCTTGTACAGTACGTGGGTAAATGTGCATTATTAGTCAAGTTGCACGGTATTGAATTAAATACAACTTTGCTTTACAAAGTAGGGGAACATGAGCCACATGTTTCCTCTCCAACAGCGAGAACAATGTTTTTCAGCATCTTATGAACTTAATTCTAATTTTCTGGAAAGCGAGGGACTGTCCAGATCCAGCCTGGGCATCTTTACAGATTTTTTTACTGGTCTCCAACAGTCCAAACATATGGAGATTCGTCACTTACTCATACGGAAGCTATGCGATTTGGAGCATTTTGTTAGTCCAAAATGTTCCATTCAGCCATTTTGATAACATTTTTGCTATTTTCATCATACTTTGTCCCACGCCATCCACTCTGTCAATTACTGGAGGAAAATAAGAAGAGAATAACTTGCTTTGGGGGTTGATATAAAAGACAATGTACTTAATAGGAAACTTGAATTGCAAATTGAGAAATTATTAATATCAAATTGAAAAATTAGGTAAAATCAAAGAAAAATTAAGTAAAATTGAAGAAACATTTGGTTAAATTATAGAAATATTGGGTAAGATGTAATGAAAATCATAGCAATATTTCCCCGAAATTGAAGATAATTTTCCCAAAATGAAGGAAATTGAAGAAAATTTACCGAAAATAAAGGAAAATGAAGAAAGTTTACCAAAAATTGTCCAAAAATGAAGAAAATTGAAGAAAATATTCTGAAAAGGAAAAAAATTTAAGTCAATTTGAAGAAAATATCCCCAAGATAAAAGGAATTTCCCAAAATTTGAAAACATTTCTAGATAATCATCATTAAATCATCTGATATGCGTGTATCACTTTAATACCTTTAATTTACCTTTTTCAGGGGGAGGGGGAGGGGTGGCACGCACACAACGGTACGATTGTATCGACGTGTGACACTGAGTACATACGTTGGGTCTATTCGTATTACGCAAAACCATATAAAACAACAGTGCATAGCATCGATGGCAATTGGATGGGAGACCAAATCACTAAGTAATGCTAATAAACAGATGAATGATAATTAATACTCAAATAACAGAGGAAAATTGAAGAAAATACCGTCGTCCTGAACTCAAGAATGTATAACAAATCCATGGCCTATTTACCCAACAATGTTTTGTAAACCTGGCCTGGCATACCTTTATTATGGATTTTTTAGGCCATGACCCCCGTTCCCCCCCCTCCCCCCCCTCCTCCTCTTCTTCTCCTGAAAACGTATCAACCAACGTATACAAATATTTACCTCACAACCTTATGAAACTCAAGTTGAGCATCAATTTTTTTGGAGACCAGTCATCAGATTTTACCGTGCACTGGTCTCCAAATTTCCCCGAGTGGTCTCCAATCTTGGTTCCAATCTGCCAATTAGCACTGTCCAGAACTTGCCCCAGCAATGACGTCACTGACTCCCAAACGGAGCATCATGTTCTGTGTCTGATTTGTTTTTTTTAAACAAGTCATAAAGTCATATTTTCTAGCTTGATATGCTAGAGAATGAAAAAATCAAAATCCTTAGACCAATGTAAAGGAACAATTATTTCCTATATAGAAATAGAAAACTTGAAACATATTATAAAGAAATACATTAATATTCTAATCTGCATTGGGTATATGACATCATTTCTTAAAGGACGTGTGAACAAAATGGCCGCGTAAGCTTAAAAAAACATAATTAATGTTTTGATAGATTATAGAAAATATATGCTAAATTGTTTTCTACGATGCAAACTTTCTTGAGATGACTTATAATTACTATTTCTATCATATTAAAATGAAGGAAAAGCCAGACTTAATGTCTCCTTTAGTAGTCCTCTGCCATGGAAAATAAAAATCCACGGGAATAAAACTTCACTTATTGTCAGATTGTTTTTATATTCTTCAGCAATATTATTTGAGTGGGAGCAGTTTAATATGACCACTTGGTTTTGATTCTCCATCATACCCTTGGCAATAGAGAACACGTCTGATGATTTTAAGTGACTGAAATTCCTGAATCTATAACAGAGTTTTAAAGACATACATTACACATGTTGAACTTCTTCTCTTCCATTCATCACAACGTTTGCATACACTAAATATTCCTCAAACTTAATAACCACAATCTTACATGGGTGTAGCCCTCCCCACGCCAAACGGCTCACAAAGGTTGAAAGGTCCATCAATTTTGATGAAAGATCCATCAAATTTTGCAAAAAAGGTCCTTCAATTTTGCAAAAAGGTCCATTAATTTTGCCGAAAGGTCCATCAATATTGCTAAAAGGTCCATCAATTTTGCTCAAAGTTCCATGAACTTTGCTAAAAGGTCCATTAATTTTGCTAAAAGGTTTATCAATTTTGCTAAAATTGGTATATCAATTTTGCTAAAAATTCCAGAACCTTTTCTAAAAAGTCAGGCTTTTTTTTTTTTTTTTATTTGCTCTTCCGGTAAATTTGCCTTCGAACAGTTATGGTGTATCTAACTGAACAGTTGTGGTGTATTTAACTGAACAGTTATGGTGTATCTAACTGAACAGTTATAGTGTATCTAACTGAACAGTTATGGTGTATCTAACTGAACAGTTATGGTACATCTAACTGAACTGTTATGGTGTATTTAACTGAACAGTTATGGTGTATCCAACTGAACAGTTATGGTGTATTTAACTGAACAGTTATGGTACATCTAACTGAACAGTTATGGTGTATTTAACTGAAGAGTTATGGTGTATTTAACTGAAGAGTTATGGTGTATTTAACTGAACAGTTATGGTACATCTAACTGAACAGTTACGGCATATTTAACTGAACAGTTATGGTGTATCCAACTGAACAGTTATGGTGTATTTAACTGAAGAGTTATGGTACATCTAACTGAACAGTTATGGTGTATTTAACTGAACAGTTATGGTGTATCTAACTGAACAGTTATGGTGTATCTAACTGAACAGTTATAGTGTATCTAACTGAACAGTTCTGCAGTTACGGCATATCTAACTGAACAGTTATGAACAGTTATATCTAACTGAACAGTTATAGTGTATCTAACTGAACAGTTACGGCATATCTAACTGAACAGTTATGGTATATCTAACTGAACAGTTATGGTATATCTAACTAAACAGTTATGGTATATCTGACTGAACAGTTATGGTATATCTAACTGAACAGTTATGGTATATCTAACTGAACAGTTATGGTGTATCTAACTGAACAGTTATAGTGTATCTAACTGAACAGTTCTGCAGCTACGGCATATCTAACTGAACAGTTATGGTATATCTAACTGAACAGTTATAGTGTATCTAACTGAACAGTTACGGCATATCTAACTGAACAGTTATGGTATATCTAACTGAACAGTTATGGTATATCTAACTAAACAGTTATGGTATATCTAACTGAACAGTTATGGTATATCTAACCGAACAGGTATGATATATCTAACTGAACAGTTATAGTGTATCTAACTGAACAGTTACGGCATATCTAACTGAACAGTTATGGTATATCTAACTGAACAGTTATGGTATATCTAACTAAACAGTTATGGTATATCTAACTGAACAGTTATGGTATATCTAACCGAACAGGTATGGTATATCTAACTGAACAGTTATAGTGTATCTAACTGAACAGTTATGGTATATCTAACTGAACAGTTATGGTACATCTAACTGAACAGTTATGGTATCTAACTAAACAGTTACGGCATATCTAACTGAACAGTTACGGTATATCTAACTGGACAGTTTTTTTTTGTTTTTGTTTTTCTGTCCAGAATTCCTGAAGGGATAGATTGTTTATCTTTCTTACCAATGTGTAAAGTTTATATGACCGTCAATGACAGAAATCAGAGAGATTTTGGCGATACTTGAGAGAACAGAGCATCACTAAGTGTCAAATACCCCTTGCCTTCCTAGCGCCGCCACTTTTAAATTTGACTCTTCCCATTACACACTTCCCTTTTGATAAGTCCACGAGAATAGGCAAGTCAGCCTTGGGTACGCACGACTTCTACATAAACAACGGCAGAAATTAGAAATGAGCACGTTTTACACCAGTACGCCCACATTCTCAGTTCATAGACGCAAAGCTACTGTTTACAGATTAAGAACAAATTAACTTCCCACTGATAACAAGTGTACTCCCCCATGATAAAAGAAGTGCACAAGTCAATATCATACTGTTTATACTCATAACATTATAATGGAATGTTTCTCGCTTCTCACCGAGGGGATAAATATGACGTCACCAAGTAAATTTGAATTACATTCACCTGTTGCAAGGTGTGTTTGACGTCACAGATGGAACAGCAAGCGTCGATTAGCAAGAACACGCTTTAAAAAAGGGCTGTCGTGGCATTTTTATTTTTATGGATAATAATAATAAAAGCAGTGGCGTGTCTTAAGAGACGAGGGTTTTCGCCCCCTAAAAAATCATCGCCCCTCTCCTAAAAAAAAAAAAAAACAAAAAAACTATTAAGCCTAATCAACTTCTGCAAAATTTTCATGAATTTTCTGGAAATCTATGAAATCAAAGAGCTTGAAGCTCTTTGGTGAAATCTTCTTCAATTTCCGGTAAATTTTCTTCAATTTCTAAGAAAATTCTTTACTTTCCAGTAAAGCAAGCTGTCAACTTGATAAATTCTCAGCCGAGGAAGTTTTGCAAAATCGAACAAAATTTCAACAATTATACGCATTTTCCGTCTTTTTTATGTTAATAATTTCACACTTTCATCAAAATAAAGCATGTATGCAACCGGGAAATAGAACCCCTTTTCCGGGGTCCTAATTCCTACGCTTCTGTCCTCCCAATAAATTCCCGAATAAATTCTACCCACGTCGAATTCACAGGTTGCAAAAATTACAGTGTGTATGTGATTGGCGCTAACAATTTTTTAAATGTTAACTTAGCTCTTTAAGTTTCAGAACTTCATCCGGTGTAGTCACATTCTGACTGTATTATACGCTATAGCCACTACATGGCTGCTTATACAAGTACTGCAAGTATCGCCTAGCATTTAGTGCCTCAGGCTACCGAGTGAGGCGTTTATCTCACTACATCCGGTGACAATAGCCTGGTTCATTTCAAATTTCAAATAATATTATTTCCTTCACTATCTTTTGGTGACTCTTAAAAATATTTTGATGTAATAAATCTTATCTGATATGTTTCTGAAACAGTAAAATGTACAAATAATACCATTCTTCAAATCACATTTTAGACCTGGCTATTAGAATATTGGATTGGCACCGGAAGTTTTCGTCTACATTCCTCAACGTTGCCAATTTACATGACTTTTGCGAATAAAACAACGTCATCAAATTATATAATTAGCTGAAATTGACTGTAGCATATTAACCATCAAAATACAACCTCCAATAAATAGCACTTAATTTGAAGTCAATATTCTCTTCATTAAATCAAATTCAAAATATAATTCTCAATTAAAGATGGCGGATTTTGAGCATGGTGTTTACAATACTAGACCTGTCACGTCATGAGGGCCACGATTGAAAAAAAAACTTGAACGTGGGCTGCTGGAAACAGGACAAAAACGAACAAGAAATGCCCTTCGTCAGAGTTTGTGAATACTTCTTTTGTCTTATTAAAGCGTCATTTACAACCCGTGACCGTATACATGTATAAACCGTTGCGATACTACAAAAACCGACGACGACGAGTTAACACACAATTACAATGACGGGGTCGTCGCCTGCGTATTCGGTTATAATAGTAACAATGCTTATCACGAAACGCTTAATACGACCCGGACGAGAACACAGGTACGACGTACGGACAGGCATAACATCGACAACCAAGTCAATGTCCACGGCCTTTAATAACCAGTTGTGGTACACTGGCGTGTCTACCTACCCCAGGATTGAACCCAGGGCCTCGTGGTCTGTATACATGTATGATAACCGCTACACCACTATTGGTAGACAAAAAACCCTTTCTTTCATGTCTTATGAATAATGAATATTTTCTTTATAAAAGTGTCATTATTCTCCAGTTCCGACCTGCCATTTCCACATAGACACGTATACCCATGGGCGGTTCACCATCATTAGCGCAAGGCCGTAGGAGCCTGTGCGGGGAGGGACGGGGGTTGGGGGTTGGGGGTTGGGTTGGGCTGGGCTCCAATAAATTGTCAAGGTATATACTAAATTCGTATGTATATCGTATGCATATTGCTATATATGCAAAGTCCCCCCCCCCCCTCCCATCCTAATAATACAATGTCTCCTATGGTCCTGTTAGCGTAGGCAGCATTCAAAAAGTAAGAAGTCCGGACCCTCTCTTAAGTCCAAGTGTTCAAATATAGCTCATTTCTGGGAACAATGTTGTTTTGAAAAGCAAAAGATATATAAACAACAACAATTTTTAAATATACATACATATTCACCGCTTTATGGCTTTGCATATTTTCTATGGCGAAGAATTATAGAAAATAAACACTTCAATTTGAAACGCCTGCTTAAATTGCCCAACAATGCAAACATGTTAAATTCGTTGTTAATATGTCCCTTTAAATGGAATGGAATACTGCTACCAATTTTGAACCAAAAGTTAATTTATTTAGCCAGTAGCTGACTATTCAAGGAGAAAAACGCACAATATTTCATCTCAGACCAAGCAAATATAAAGTAACAAAAGTATTTGTTTTCCATCTCTTTTTAATGGGGGAGGGGTTGAGTTAGTCATAGCCAATGTAATAATTTTATAGTATGAAGAAGATTTGAGAGCAATATACCATTAAAATACAATACTCTGCGGGGTCCTTTTCTATACTTTAATCATATATGCCTATTACCCGGAGCAATATACCATTAAAATACAATACTATACGGGGTCCTTTCCTATATCCTGATATCTTGTTCATATATGTCTAGTACCCGGATACTATCAATTTGATACCAAGTGATTTGTATTTTAACGGGAGGAGACAACAATTGAAACCCATTTTGGCGCATTCTCCTAACCCTACGGCAATGGCGTAGCCAGCATTTAAAAAGTGAGGGGGTCCAAGAAGGTCCTCCTCTGACAAAGTGTTGAAGTTTAGTCCACATCTGTCGTCTGTCAGTCTGTGGGCAATTTTGTTTTTTAAAAGCAAAAAGATATAAAAAAAAAATTAGTATATTTTTTGAAAAAGTGTGTGTGTGTTTTGTTATGGTGTGTGTGTGTGTGTGGGTGTGTGTGGGTGTGGGTGTGTGGGTGCGTGTGTGTGTGCAGGGGAGTCCGGACTCCCATTCTCCCCGTGGCTACGCCACTGTTATATGGGTATTATTCCTACTCTCAGCAAAAACTAAATGCTCATGCCTCTTTTCTAGCGAAACGTTGACATTATATCTAGTATGCTGATAACCTTTGTTACTGCAGTACTGATCTGACATTGCGCCCTGATATGATTTTTCGTCGTTGGCGCTCATAAATATATTTTGTTCAGATGTTGTGAATGGTAAAAGCAGAGAAGCACCACTTTCTTTCAGGCGGTACCGTCTTAGCTAGGTTTATTTAAATCTCCTCAAATTTGTTCCCATAGTTCAAGCACTTTTCCGCCAGCAAGCACTGCCTGTAGGCCTATGTTTGCGAATTTGTAAAGATCTGGTGCCACTTCAGATTTGTCAAAATAACAAATCGTATATTCACCTCAAAAAATAATAATGAATGATGAAAGTAAGTTATTTCATTAAGACATGAAGGTGACGTTTGTACCGTTGGTGTTTTTATTATTGTGTGATGAACTATAGTACTCAGGTGTGTGTGTGTGTGTGTTGAAGGGGAAGGGGTAGCAGTGGCGTAGCCAGGATTACATATCGGGGGGAATTGAATTGAACTGACACGATATTTAGTGGTGTAGTTGAGGTGACACCGACGGTGTCACTTCGAACGCAAAGCGCTGAGCTTGTCGACGTGATGGGGTCCAGGGCCTGCTTAAGGGTGGGGTCCAGGGGGAGAAACCCTGGTTGAGATCCAGGGGCGATTCCCCGGAAGCTCTCGAAAGATTGACATTTCAAGGGTAGAAAAGTACCGGTATGTCACAACGCCTAAAAAGAAGGTGTAATATACAAGTCAAAATTCATGTCAAAGAGAGCTATAACACAGCATATACAAAATCAAAGCGCAAAGCAATGGACTTGTCTCGGCGTGGGGTCCAGGGGGGCGAAGCCCCCGTAAGCTCTCGCAAATTGGACGTTTCAAATGGCTTAAACGTATGTCACAACGCATAGTTATGACGGTGTATTATACAAGTCAAAATTCATGTCAAGCAGTCAAAGAGAGCTATATACTCATATACAAAACACAAACTCATGAAAACGCAAAATGTGGAAATATGTTTTATTGTTTACGTTTGTACAATGTTGGGTTTATCGTCACTCTTTGAAAAATATGGGTTGTTTAAAAGAAAGGGTTTCAATAGTTTTCAATAACTAAAAACTTGTGTAAGTGTTGTCAAACTTTTAAAATGAGCCTGTTCTGTATCACGTGCACTCCGACACCCACCTCCCCCTCTCCTTCCCTCTCCTCCCCTTTCTCTCCCCCTTTCTCTATGTGTCTTAGTTCATATATTTAAATACAAAATCGCACAAATGTTTAATATATTATTACCGAAAAACCTGCCCTTTTGAAATCTAAAAACATGATAAGCACCAGTCCTGGAATGTCAAAGCTTGTTGAATCGGCGGCGCCAATCTGAATCGACTGATTAAAATCTGAACCGACGGATTACAATATTGGGTGTTGGGAGGGGGGGGGTCTGGAAATCGTCCCCTCGCCCCTTCTGGCTACGCCACTGAGGGGTAATATGGAACGGAAATTGATGTTGGCGTAAAAGCTGTGTCAAAATAGTGATCTTTATTTAAATTGTTTGGTGGCTAAAATTTAGTGAAGAGCAAAACAAAAAAAAAACTGTGATTGCCTCAAAAATATGCACAGTTTAGCATTATTTCCCAACCAAAGTTTCTCAACCTTGTAGAAAAGTTTCTCAACCTTAGCAAAATTTCTCCTTTAGCAAAATTTCTTGACTTTTTAGCAAAGTTTTTCAACCATTTACCTTTTGGTGAGCCGTTAAGAAGGAGCGGGGATGGGGGGGGAATCGATGCCCTGGCTACACTCATGATACTGAATATGATAGGATGCGCCATAGACGCCTCCAACGGGACAATGGAGAAAATCAGACATAAGACAAATATTCGGAAATATTTTAAGTTGAATATTTGCTTTCACAAGTTCTGACGATAAGACTTCTGGGTGATAACGGAAATGCTATTTTATACGTTCAAGCAAAGCTCTTTGGTTCAAGCAAAGCTTTGGTTCAAGCAAAGCTCTTTGGTTCAAGCAAAGTTTTTGGTTCAAGCATGCTCTTTGGTTCAAGCAAAGCTCTTTGGTTCAAGCAAAGCTCTTGGTTCAAGCAAAGCTCTTTGATGCAAGCAAAGCTCTTTGATTCAAGCAAAGCTTTTGGTTCAAGCAAAGCTTTTGGTTCAAGCAAAGCTCTTTGGTTCAATCGTAACGAAAATTCGCTTCAGTGGGACGCGATATTCTGTCATAGCGTGTATATTTCTAAGAGGGAGTAAGTCGTGTTTTTTTCTCTGTTTTATTCAATTTTGTTTCAAAAGTCGCTGTGATCTTTGTTGGTATGTTAAATACATCTACAAACAAACGTTTCAGATGGACAGATTAACAGGGCAGTAACTAGCACAAATTTTGTGTGTTTGTGGGACACTAAGTCTTGAACGTCCCAACTTTTGTTGGGGCGGGTGGGCAAAATGTTAAATGAAGTGTCAATATAAGAAAAATCAGAAGTATTCTGGGGGAATCGCCGCCGCTATAGCTACGGACCTGTGGGTGGGTTTCCAAATGTTTCAAAACAGCTACAAAACTATCGTCAGATCGTGGGATTTTTAATGTAAATAGTTCAGTGAAGGTCAGTCGAAACCTGCTTGGTAAAGCAACTAACCAGTTCGGTTTGTACCGCCGATCGGGAGACTCCAGCATGCGCACTGAGCTTACAGTGATAAATGGAAGCAGCCATTTTTTATTGTGAAGTTTCAGTCATAGACGCTTATCAGTTGTTTCAATGAAGATTTGTAACAAAGTTTGCTTTGTTCATGCTCAATTTCGCGAAAGTTAAACAACTTCGTTACTATCAAGCAGTTATTGCTAAATAATTTTCACAAATCCCCAAGTTATTTCCCATAATTTCAGAAAACCTTGTTAAAGCTTGATTGCCTAACGGTAACACATAATAGAAATTCATCACTTTCTTCAAATTTTTCGAAAACCGCTCGGTGAATTTTAAAGCGCACGGTGAAAAGATAATTCATATGCGATTAATTTAAATCGTGAAGAAACATTTGAACCCTTCGTAGTGAGTTCCCCGCGCTCGAAATGTATCTGATTCTTATGTTATTCCTATACAAACTTTGAATGTGGATAGATGCATTGTGTGAAACTTCTGTAAATGATCCCCCGATCCGGAGAACAAAACTATTCTCCCGATCGGGAGAACAAAACTGTTCTCCCGATTGGAGGTACGAACCGGACTGCTAACAGTAGTCACTGCAGAGGAGCAGAGATAGAGATAAATTTGTCTCCCTCTATTTTTGACACTTATTCTTATTCACTATCTGATTACCACAAAATATATACAACAATTGCGGGTTACATACATTGAATCATGGGAGTATTTATGTAGTTCAACCATGGAGGTACCAACATAGTGATATGACTAAGGAGGTACTAAAGTGGTACCTCCTTGATATGACCAGGGATATGTTATTTGACATATCTCTGATATGACTAATATCGAAACCAATGCTTGCAGAGATAAGAATAAAGAAACCACGGTACAAGGCTACCCTTCAAGCTGACACCCCAGCACATCAACCACGTGACCGAGTAAATAAACAATTGATCTGTCTAGTAGTCATTGTCCGTTTTAAACTCTTACACTGGACAGCTTGAAATTAATGTATTTTTGTTGTTGTTGAAATATAGATGTGGATAATTTGCTCAAGTTTGCATAATGAGAACTAAGCGTGACATCAGACAGTCAGATTATCGGAATGGACATGATGAAATGGTCAGAGAAAAAGTAGTTATTTTCAGGATTGCGTAAAGAACTGACTTTTCAAGAGTGGGGAAGTTAAGGGGAACGAATTGCATAAAGAATTGTATAATGTGGATAAGGGTCCAAATAGGTCCACAGACCCTCACAATATAAACAAATAAAGGGCACTTCAAGAAAATTTGCAAGTGTTTAATCAGCCAGACCCTGGTACGGGTACACAACCAGTATAATCTGCTAATCATATTAAATACGCCCTCCCCCGAAATTACGTTGGATGCTCTGAAGGTCCTTCCCATCCCTCTATTTTGGCATCCCTGGGTCTCCTACAGTTATTTGATGGCACTAAAGATCGATCAGGGCTCCTATGCATGCGAGTCCGACTCGGGATCGGACTGCAGTCGGAAGAGAATGTGGGTAGATTTGCTGTATGTCTCCCCTCTTGAACATGTTAATGCACTGGACATATCCCAAACGCTCGCATGATCTAATGATCCTGCCCATGTGTCCAGAAACGTTGGAAGCTCCTTGGTTGGAGTGTTATCGCCAGGTAACTTAAAAAAATGGGTGGGGGAGGGGGACGACCTCTTATAGGGGACACGACCTCTTATAATGGCACGACCTCATAGAGGGCACTTACCAAGTCATTTGCATACAACTTTCCCTATTTGTAGATAATAAAGTAAAGTAAATTACTTTTCCAATGGGAACACATTCCACCGTACATGGGACTGACAGAAGTCGCAAGTTTCCCACTTATATATTGGGTCAGCAATTTAGAAACATTTCATTTTGAAAAGAAAAGAAAAATAGTTGTGTAAAAAGTGTGTGCACATTCCACCTATTCTTGCACCTTTGACAGTAAGTTGGGGGGCACTTTCCGTTTTCAAAAGGGGCGCTTTTGTCATTTTTGAGAAAAGTGGGGGAGGGAGAACATGTTCTTTGCACCTATGGTTATTACTCGTGGACGGGGGGAGGTAAACGCCGAGGCATATTCGTCAGGGAATCCACTGTCACGGAGGGTCAGGGAATCCACTGTCACGCAGGGTCAAGGAATCCACTGTCACGCAGGGTCAGAGAATCCTCTGTCACGCAGGGTCATGGAATCCACTGTCACGCAGGGTCAGGGATTCTACTGTCACGCAGAGTCAGGGAATCCACTGTCACGAAGGGTCAGTGAGTCCACTGTCACACAGGGTCAGGGAATCCACTGTCACGCAGGGTCAGGGAATCCACTGTCACGCAGGGTCAGGAAATCCACTGTCACGCAGGGTCAGGAATCCACTGTCACGCAGGGTCAGGAATCCACTGTCACACAGGGTCATGGAGTCCACTGTCACGCAGGGTCAGGGAATCCACTGTCACGCAGGGTCAGGGAATCCACTGTCACGCAGGGTCAGAGAATCCATTGTAACGCAGGGTCATGGAATCCACTGTCACGCAGGGTCAGGGAATCCACTGTCACGCAGGGTTAGGGAATCCACTGTCACGCAGGGTCAGGGAATCCAATGTCACGCAGGGTCAGGAATCCACTGTCACGCAAGGTCAGGGGAATTCACCAGTCACGCAGGGTCATCGTTCCAGGTAGCCAAAAGTCTGGGAGTCTTGAAAGTTTGTAACGTTATTAAATTCTTTCCATTTTTTTAAGAATTCTATCATTATTTTAATAATTCAAAACCAGAAAGAGAGCAAGCAGCCAGGGAGGTATCTTTCTTTCAGGGGCAGTTCGCCTCGTGCCCCTCATTTCAACGCCTGTGATGTGTTGTCACTCAGTGGTTATATTTAAAGTGGTAAAAGCTACGCAGCAAGAATTGCAAGTAAACAATATAGTTTCCATGCCATGGATGCCCAAATTGATTGAATTTGTTCAAATTGATTGAATTTGTTAAATGAAAAGGACACAATTTTAACATTTCAACAAAAAGAAGATGATTTTCAACTCAATTTTAAAAAGGAAAAGAACAAATTTCCCTCAATGCATGACCAACAGCCCAGAGGGGGAAAAATGAGGGAATTCAAGCAAAACCTTAAAAGGGCTAAAGTCTGAAAGTGTGAAAAACAAATTAAAGCTAATCTACATGTTTTTATGATACACAGCTTGCTACTGCTATCTTTCCCCAAAATATTAAAGAAACTGGAACAGAATTTCGCAAATATTATAAAGAACGTTATTCGAGGAAAACATTCTTTCCTGTCCTGAAAGTTTTGGACCCGTATACTATACGTGGATGCCAATTCTAAGCTTATATCTGTATATAAACAATCACAAAACCATGCTGCCTGATATATTTTCTCTAACTGTCTTAGCTGCTTAGGCGTATATCGTATTTTAAATGGTGACAGGAAAAAATCAGAAAATTGATTATCAGTTAATATTGATTACTTTGCAGCCATTCATGATTGATTACTTCGTTTTTGCACCTTTTAAGGGAGGGCAGGGGTGAGAGACTGGGCATCAGGTCCTCCATTTCGGACAACAACTCAACAATGTCGTATATACGAATTGTCATATTGTCATGTCCATGAAAAGACGAAATGGGTCTCTGTGTATAGGTGAGCAGATAAGGTAGGGCTTCCTTCAGGTAGAGTTTGAAGAGTCAGAGTGCAATTTCCTTTATTTCCAGGAAATTTTTCGAAAAGTTGTCTTCAATGTTCTTAAATTTAGTTATTTACGTGAAATTTGCTGCCATTTTCGTGCAATTTCTTAAACTTTTGGGGAAAATTCTTCAAATTTCAAGAAGTTGTCTTTAATTTTCGGGAAATTTCTTACATTTTCGTAAAATTTTCTTCATTCTCGTGAAATTGGCTTTAATTTTCGTGCAATTTCTTTAATTTTCAGAAAATTTTTTAAATTATTGATAAGTTTTCTTGAATTTTCTGAAAATTAACTTCAAATTTCGTAACATTGTATTCATTTTCGTAAAGTTTTCTTCAATTTTCAGAAAATACCTTTCTTTTCGGAAAATTGGGTCTTCATTTTTCATGAATTGTGCCAAATATCAAAAATTTGAATTTAAAGACCACCCCCCCCCCCCTACTCTTTGCAAACAATTTTTGGATTGATAAGAAACTCCGAAATTTTGTAGCTTTTTTGGACAAATTGTAAAATCTTTCCCCCTCCTCTCCCCTCATGCCAAATGTCTTACGCCGGTGCTTCCTTCAAAATGTAACCTTATAAAATATATCAAAATTCTTGATTTCCCAAATAACTAAATGTCCAAAACATGCAGATGCATGTTCAGCTAAACTGTCTACTGTCTTACTTGTGATTATGACAGAAATCTGATATGCAAATCTGAAAACACAGCAAGTGATTTTCAGGGACCAATTTTCAAAAATGTATTCTTCTTTTTGTTGTTCGAGTCTGTTCTTATCAACTGTCAGCTGGTCAGGCTGCACAACGTGGCCGGAAAGTTCTTAAAATTGGTCAGGGGAGGGGAGTGAAAAGCATTGATATTCACCGTGTGTCATCTATCAGTCTATATAAAGCCTATCTTTCCTGATGTACTTTTGTTTGAACGTAAATTGGGTTTGCTCGCAAAAAGGGAGGGAAATACAGGGGACATGGTCGATTAGTCCCCACTTGTGACCCACTGTTATAGACCCTAAAATGTTATTTAACTTTGAAAGTCATTGAAGGATTCGAGAAATCTGCGCCCCAGGGGTGTAGCCAGCCTTTCAGATTTTTTTTCGGGTGGGGGGAAGGAGTCGCTGAGGGAAATATTTGGACCTTTTATCATATTTCATGGACCTTTTTACCACTTTACTATTATCATTTTACTTTTTTGTGGGGTATCGAACAAATTTGTCGACCACTGGTTGCATCCATGCGCCCCAATAAGCGGCTATAAGAGATTTTAGTTGGATAGTCAAAACATTATTGGGAGAAAAAACGGGCATTTGAAAAATTATACATATACCCCTATATTTCAATAGGCCTACGTACAAAAACAATGCTGAATTTTTCTAGGGGAGGGGGGGTAGGGAGGGGGGAAGGGGGAGGGGAGGGGGGCACCTCTTGAATCGACGTTTACGGAGGTTGTTTTCATATGTGAACTTACAAAACGAAAGGAGAAATCCTAAATGGCAGGAGACCAACCCTCAATTGCGTTTGTTTTATAGTCGTCAACTCAGAAAACACTGGCGATCATGTTTTCTCATTTCCAAAATTTTGATCGCCAAAATTGCTAAGTTACTCGCAGCACAAAAACCTGTTTGAATACTTATTTTGGATGAAGACCCCCCCCCCCCCTACCCTTCCCTCTTCCTCATTGTTTTTCTGCATGAATAATTTAACTTCATACTTTAACTCTTTCTAAGTTTAAAAACGCACAATTATTTATCGAAAGTAACGACTGTGATTGACAAAGTTAAAAGACGATCATTTTCATCGGGCAGTCAGAAAAATGATTATAATTTTTTACAAGGTACGAGCGATCACGTACGAAAATTATCCGAAATACGTTTTGAATTAAAGGTAATCTCTTTTTATTTTCATTCCTACGAAATAAGTATATAAATACAGAAATGATTTCCACTTTATCTGTATATTCTCACAAACTTCCTCAACTCTATATCGTACACACTGACACTACAACCCTTGATATCGTAGACAATACAAGTTTGTCAGCTTGTGGGACGATGTAAAAAATTGGGGATAAAGATTGCCAGTAATTTTGGGGTAGTAAAGAATAAAGGTTTTTCATGCTACCAATTTATCTTTCGTACATTGGATGCTCAGAGAAATTTTCTTTTTTGTCGCCAGGTGAGACATAAAGTGTTATTTCTCTGGCGAATAAAATAATCATTTTCAAATTTTTGGTCGCCAAGAGTTAGGTTTTTTCATCGCCATGACGACATGAATTGTCGAGGATTGTAGGAGCAAGAAGGTACTACTTTAGAGGCAGGAGACTCCTTCGATCTAGTGCGTGCTAGGTAGACCGTGGAACAATTTTTTAAGTGGGGGAATAAGGGGTTGAGGGGGGGGGGGGGCGAAGGAGATGAAGGGGTGAAGGAGGGGGGATGAAGAAGTAAATGGTGAAAATAAAAGGCGACATCACATTCATATTAAAACCTGTACAACTCCCAACCATATGGCATAGGAAGAGTCACCTCTCACGTCGTAAGATGGGGGGAAGACCCCAACAATTTTCACAAGGGGAAAAATTGGAAAAAGAATAGAAAATCTTTTTCAATTGTTTGGAAAATTTTCTTAAATTTTCAGAAATTTCCCTCATTTTCGGCAAATTTTCTTCATATTCGGGCCCTTTCTTTAAACTGTTAAAATTTCGGTGATTGTCAAATTTAAGGAAACTCTTGTTCTTTTTTGGTGTAATTTGCTTCGATGTTTGGAAATTTCGTTCATTTTGGGGAAATTTTCCTCAATTTTGAGAAATATTTTGTCAATTTTTGGGAAGGTTTTGTTCATTTTCGGGCACATTCCTTAAATTTTCTTTAAAATTTCATTGGTTGACAATTTTAGGGAATTTTCATTTATTTCAGGCAAGTTTCGTCGATTTTGAGGAAATTTTTGTCAAATTGCGGAAAATTGTTCAATTTCGCCTCCAATTTTGCGAAACATTCGATATTCGGAAAATTTCGGTTATTTTCGGTCACTTTCCTTAAAATTTTGGTGAATCGTTTGTCAATTTTGAAAATTTCATTCATCTTTCGCAATTTTCGGGAAATTTCCATCATTTTAAGGCAATTTTCTTTGATTTTGAGGAAATTGTTCTCAATTTTCGAAAAATTTGCTTACAAAATTTCGTATACAATTTAACCACATTTTCCTTTAATTTTATGTTAATAATTTCCCAACTGGCAAAACCAAGAAGGTGACATCCTTTTAAGTCATTTTTATTTCTTTGCACATGAGCAAAAAAATGTGGGGAGGGTGTGAGGGGAGGTGTGAGAAGGGGTGTGTGAGGGGAGGGTGTGAGGGGAGGGTGTGAGGGGAGGGTGTGAGGGGAGGGTGTGAGGGGAGGGTGTGAGGGGGAGGGTGTGAGGGGGAGGGTGTGAGGGGGAGGGTGTGAGGGGGAGGGTGTGAGGGGGAGGGTGTGAGGGGGAGGGTGTGAGGGGAGGTGTGAGGGGAGGGGTGAGGGGAGGGTGTGAGGGGGTGAGGGTGTGAGGGGAGGGTGTGAGGGGAGGGTGTGAGGGGAGGGTGTGAGGGGGAGGGTGTGAGGGGGAGGGTCGGAGGGGGGGGGGGGGGAAGGTAGGGGGGTAATGGGATAAGCCCCCCCCTCTACCCCGTCTCCAAGGTGACTGTAGCATCCGGGTGTAGCATCAGTCTGTCAGTCGGATTTCCGTTAAAGGGGAAAGGGGTGGGAAATCTTTGTGGAAATCCAGTAACCATAATAACAATTATACAAAGTCAAAAGTAACACAAATTCATATCGTGTTTTAAGCAACAATCGTATGTTTCTTCTTCCCGTAATTTGATCAATATCGTAAACATGATAACATTTCTCACATTCCATGCATACAGCTTTTACTTCAGTCAACCGCAAATTCCATAACAAGATCTTGGTTCATTCACTTGCCACGCACGGGCACTTTATTAGTGGAACAGGGTACGCATAGCGGCGGAACGGAACTGGAAGTGCTCCATGTAACTTTAAATAACCACAAAATATCTGCCGTTCCTAACCGTGTTCTTAACTCCAGTCGAATTTCTTGTTCCGTTCTTTATCCACTTATAGATACCTTTCTCTATTAATTAAAGAAAAGTTTTAAAGAAACTTGGTGTTGTCTATGAGTTGGGTAAGATTAATCCGCATTTTTCACATGGTACAGTCATATGCAACCTGTCATAGCCTGCAGGCTGTTGTACAAATATCTGGAGCACAATGGTAATGAAGTTAGTGTGCTATATATTAGAATCACACACTCGTTGAACACGGGTTGCAGTAGGTACCGCTACTTTAATCCAGGAATTCTATTAGGACCTATGACTTTTACCTAGGGCTAAGTTTTATCGGATACATTTTTCACGAGGAAAAGGATTACTCTTGTTCGGTGAATATCACTTGGTTTAATTTAGAGCTGTCTCTAATACAGTTTTCGGTGAGGACAGGAGGAAAGTTTTAAGCTGAAGATGGCCCGGTGCAGCTGCGGGGCTCAGCTAGTAGCTTTGTTCATGTGCTTGCTTAGTTTACTAGCGACAAGTCAAGATATTGGGGTAAGTACAAATTTTAACTTTGTTTTACTTTTGGTGACTACAGTTTGCCTTAAAGTAGCGTTGATGGTCTTATGACAATAACAAGGCCAAACTAGTTTTAATACACTGATTTAAAATGCTTCTTTACTGTGACTTAAAAGCCTAGGGTATCAAACTAGCACAGTACCGTACAACAGGGAGGTACATAGGCCCTACCATATCTTGGATAAAAAACTAAAGGATGGGTGAACGACTGTATAAATGTTAAATCAGTGTGCAAGGCGAGCTGGTATGTGACATGAAAAAAAGTAATGCAAAGAAGTATTTGATTTTCCCGAATCTCCCTCACTACCACCAGTAGCCCTACGTGTTTGGCGTGGAGCTTAGCCAGTTTGATAAATTATGGCATACTTTTCTCTTACATTGATACAGAAATACATTAAGATTGCAGTGATATGGAAAAAAGAAGAAAAAAACTGGCTTAAAAATCTAGGTGTAAAAATAATCTGGGATACTAAATCTTTGGCGTGTAGACAGAGAACTATCCAACTGTGACCTCACTAACGTAAAGGAGATCTTAATGGAGTCTTGTGTCCATTTTTAACTCGAAAATAAAGTTATTTAAAATTCGTTGCAAGATGGTTATGAGTAAAAGAAAGCTTGAAAAAGAAACCCTGGAGAGATTTTCTGAGTTAGAAATATAAACAATCTGAAAGAAATTGGCAAATGTTATGATATGTCACATGGTTTTGAAAGAATTTTGTGATCGTTCTACTTGAAGAACATTATTGGAATGGATACGAGCAAAACAAACCTTTACGATACGGACAATATGGAAAACCTAAGGAAAATAGCCTGGTAGAGAGTAAAAGAAATAAGAAATAAAGCTAACAATGAACTGATGAGCTTCCGCGATCTCCGTACAGTTTAAATCAATGTATACAGTCGGTATATTTAGCCAACAGTGTTTTACGAGTGTTGCACGTCATCAAATTTATTCTTTATCGACTGCCTGGTATTTTCATCAAGAGTGGACTCGGTGATGAACCACATGTGTTGCAGGTTTTCGATTCATAATTTGTACACAAGATTTATCTGCTACCTGTTACCTGAGATTAACAGTTTCTTAAGTTCAGTGTACATCTAGGAAGTAGTAGCAGTGGTGTAGCGAAACTTTTTTTAGGATGATTAAAGACATAAAATTTTCATATTTTCCTGTATCAAAATATGACCATTTTCATACTTACTGTATTAAAAATGTTTTAGACCAGAGGGGTTGGATCACCCCTGCCCCTTAGTTAGGCTAGCTATGATACTGGCCTCTAGTTGCAATTTAATCCTTGGGCCAAGACCTACAAGTTACTCACATTATACATGTAAATGGACCAAATGTTGTTAGCTTGAAAATACAAATGAGATACTAATAATGTCAGTAAAGATGATGAAGATAAGTGCAGATAGAGTTTTGTGTTCTACCCATGTATAATGATATTTTGAAGAGGTTTGAGATGGGGGTGGGGACAGGGGAGCTTGGGGTGGGAGAGCTTGGGGTGGGGGAGGTGAGCTTGGGATGGGGAGGTGAGCTTGGGATGGGGAGGTGATCTTGGGGTTGGGGAGGTGAGCTTGGGGTGGGGAGGTGAGCTGGGATAGGGAGGTGAGCTTGGGATAGGGAGGTGAGCTTGGGGTGGGGGAGGTGAGCTTGGGAGGGGTGAGCTTGGGGTGGAGGGGGAGGTGAGCTTGGGGTGGAGGGGGAGGTGAGCTTGGGGTGGAGGGGGTGAGCTTGGGGTGGGGAGGGAGGTTGGGGTGGAGGGGAGGTGAGCTTGGGGTGGGGTGAGCTTGGGGTGGGGAGGTGAGCTTGGGGTGGGGGGAGGTGAGCTTGGGGTGGGGGAGGTGAGTTTGGGATCGGGAGGTGAGCTTGGGGTGGGGAGGTGAGCTTGGGGTGGAGGGGGAGGTGAGCTTGGGGTGGAGGGGGAGGTGAGCTTGGGGTGGAGGGGAGGTGAGCTTGGGGTGGGAGGGAGGTTGGGGTGGAGGGGGAGGTGAGCTTGGGGTGGGTGAGGTGAGCTTGGGGTGGGGGAGGTGAGCTTGGGGTGGGGGGAGGTGAGCTTGGGATGGGGAGGTGAGCTTGGGGTGGGGAGGTGAGCTTGGGGTGGAGGAGGTGAGCTTGGGGTGGGGAGGTGAGCTTGGGGTGGGGAGGTGAGCTTGGGGTGGGGAGGTGAGCTTGGGGTGGGGAGGTGAGCTTGGGGTGGGGAGGTGAGCTTGGGGTGGGGAGGTGAGCTTGGGGTGGGGAGGTAGCTTGGGGTGGGGGAGGTAGCTTGGGGTGGGGAGGTAGCTTGGGGTGGGGAGGTAGCTTGGGGTGGGGGAGGTAGCTTGGGGTGGGGGAGGTAGCTTGGGGTTGGGAGGTAGCTTGGGGTGGGGGAGGTAGCTTGGGGTGGGGGAGGTAGCTTGGGGTGGGGGAGGTAGCTTGGGGTGGGGGAGGTAGCTTGGGGTGGGGTTTTCCAACCATCTCTTTCCTAATCCTTGCACCTTATTTAACCAAACCAAATCATAATCTTTTCCCAAGCTTGAACATTTTTGGGCCCATTTTTTTGGGACTCCATCCTTGACCCTCTTGCTGCCAGTAACATCTGACGAGTACTTTACAAAAAATAAATGAGAAAATAATTCTTTGTGTGTTGTGTTGAAACACAGTGGTGTGTGTGTGTGGCAATGAGTCTGAGGAATAAAAAAAAATGCAAACAGATAACTTTGAAACCATATATTTAGTATACTAGTTCTTGCAGATTGGCAGCCACTAGTGTATTATTGTTTCTTCAATTATGTTTTTCAAAGGAAGTCTTCTTTATACCAATTGCTGTTTCCTTCCATCATGACCTACAGTACATCTGTACAACAGATCATGAACCAGCCTGGTATGAATGGCAGAAATACCATTTCATGATGTTAGAAAGTGAGATAACTTATGTGATTTACATGAAAAGCAAAATACTCCTGCCATATGTAAGAAGTAAATCCAGATGTTGTGTGGAGGAGGGTACAGTAGGTATTTTGGCGGTGAACAGGCCCTTGCAATAGTACTTAAATCAACTTCCTTTAAGATAGGTATTCCTCAGATCACATTGTGTAAGCTACATGCGTCATGTTAGGCTCACGTGTGTCACTTATAGTCTGTTGAAATGGTATGTGCATGGTTTTATGTATGAGGTGCTGTTATTAATTTATGCAATTTTAAGGAATTTGGTAATGAATATGGCATAACTAATATACTTTGCATGTCATTTACATGTTGTGTTTACACAGTATATCATAGAGCTGTTTTTCAATAATGGGTCTGTCAGCATGGGTGTAGTGCACTTTCCACCAAAGTTTTGCTAAATGCTGAGCCTTTTTTGTAATAAAGAATATAAACATGCTTGAATTATATTAATAAAATGAAATCATATTCATTGCCCCCTTCCCCCCTTTAACTAAAATTAATTAAGCTGTCTATGCCCTTCCATAATGTGATAAGTTCATGAAGTCAAAGTCGGTCCCCAGCGCACTGAAAAGTTGCTTCATGTCTGCTTTACGTACTCCGCCAACTCAAGATTATGAATATATAATTAGCTGAAAAGCCGTTTTCCGATAAAGATTATGACTCAGTGATACTAAGAATGTTTAAAATTATTTGCTTACTTGGTAAAATACGAGTGTAGAATTCGATATTTTGAGGTTTATAGAAACAATTATGATGAATAATACAGTGCACAGTATGAGATTTTACGAGAGAAACAAGGAACCAAAAAAGTGAAAAACAATTGCGTCCAGAAAACGTGTCGCAAGGCATTTTGTAGATTTTTGTCCCGAAAGATCTTTGCATATATGTCAAAGAAATATCTCTTTTACCTAAATCTGCAAAGATATTGATTTAATTTTGTGGAAGAGAGTCAGGAGCTTGCTAGTTTGGGACCAATTTTTAGAAGGCTTAATCCGACACACGTACACATCGAGCGATGCACTGTGATTGGGCGAAGTGGGTCACATGGTTTTGTTTACAACGATAAGCAGTGGAAGCGATGTACGCACACACAGTGTGGTATTTGATCTTGTGATCACAAGAAATTGTTGGCCATTAAATAGACATTTTATTGTGTTATCATTCCGAATAACTTTATTGTTTTCTCTTTAAAGTCTACAGGCATCTCACAAAGGCATTTTGAACAATAACCTGACCAATTTAAGCACATATAGCGCTTACATGTATGGCAGTGTCTATCAATATCGCCCTTTGATCAATATATTGGGTATGCCTACACACTGTACATGTACATGTAGTCTAGGTAACTCCCTGAAGCCTATGACAATATTGAGTTAACAATTGGGATTGCATTTTTTGATAGTTAGTTCTGTAGTTCATGATTAGCCAAATATTCATGATAAACACAGAAAAAAAAAGTCATTTAGCTGGGTATGGTGCGAGGTTCTTGTCAGACACAGTGCACATAATACTACGCTCAAAAAAAAATCTTCAGTCCAATTTTTCAGATGGTTGTTTACTTCCATCTGCCTTCATTAGTTAATCCAACTCAGGCTGGGGGGATAGGGGTGGCCAATTTATAAAAAAGCTGTCTGGGTTCACTATGACGTATGAAATCGAAAACTTGAAAAAGTATTTTTTGGCGGTCACGGCATACCCAAACAGTGGAGGATGCCATCCGTTAAAGGACATGAAAATTTAAGTACTTCTTTGCTGCAACTTTGTCATTGTAATTTGTGAAGTTATCATTAATGATCACTGTTAATATTTAACCCAGTACTCACTGAGTATCTTAACATGGTAACCAACATGCCCATCAAGCTCTAGTTAGCCTGCATATGAGAATCAAGAAACAGTTAATTGTTAATACATGATAAATACACTACTGCAGCAAATGAAATTTGTTTCTTCTCATAGCAGTTGACAACCTGACACCCTATTGAGGTCCACTTGATGGGTCTTTCTTAGGTCAGGGTATAGCAGTTGACACCCTGATACCCCATTGAGGTCCGCTTGATGGGTCTTTCTTTGGTCAGCTTATATTTTCTCATGATTTCCATATACATAGTATCAAAATAAAGGAGGAATTGTGACCGAAAACAACATATAAAAGTCATAAGTAAAAAAGACATAGATAATTGATTTCTCAGTGTTTTAAGATTTTTTTTTTTAAATTTCTGTCATTCTAAACAAAGTGAATACTTAACTGTATGCACGTCCTTAATTCTTTTCATGGATTTATAATGTTTCTTCACATTATATTCTAAAATAATATTCTAATATTTAATTGATACACAACTCCACTACTAAAAACACAACACTGTATAACTAATAAGTTACAGCTTAGCTCGGCCTTTATTACAAATTTTATACGTTACAAATAAATGAACAGGCCCTAACATACAGTAGGCTATTAGCAGGGCGGGATTATGAGGGGGGGGGGGGGCAAAGGGGGGCACTTTCCCCCCACTTTTTTCACTATAGATATGCATTTCAGCCTATGGGCAGGAATAGGGAGCCAAAAGGGGCACTTGCAAAATAGTGTCACACACTTTCTTGTTTTAGTTGTAAACTCAATTAACTGGCATACCTACCTACACACTTTTAACTTTTACCGATATTTTTTACTGCATTCTTGTTTCTTATGCCAAGTTTAAAAATGTAGTCCCTGTTATATAACTTTAACTTCTTTAAGAAGAGGTTTTTTGGGGTGGAGGGGGTTGTTGTTGTATTAATTAGGCTTTTGTTTGGGGGTTTACACTTGGCTCTTGAAAATTTCCCCACTTTTCTTAGGCAAATTCCGCCCCTGCCTATTAGTAATCAATTCTTATGCAGTAGGCCTGCAGTAGCTCTAGCGTTAGTTTAATCCTTACAATAAAATTACTAAGCTCCTTAGATCAATGATTGAAATACCTCGAAAGTTACCTAGACTATTTTTGACGTACGACGTGGGCCTTAATATACGATCATTTCAGAAGAACCCTGCAAATGCTTGAAAAACTCCCGAGAATCTTGGCCCACTTCGACTGCAAAGTATTGCCCTTAATTGTCGCCCGTCACAAACAAGTTGGTAGAAAGCTTATAGCTTCGTCTACCGATTTTTATTTACATTGTGACCTAATTTTCTGGAAGAGGGTCAGGAGTTCAGCAAAATTTTGGTCTAAAATTTACCCCATATTTCAATGTACAATCTGTAAAACACATATTTAAAAAATGGTTAAGTAAAGCATGTAAAAATTGATTTTAATCAAAAGAGAAAACGTTGTAGTTTTACCCACCTCGCCATCTTGTTTGTTACAGCATACTCACCTCATACCTCCCCCCGCCCCCCCTCCCCCCACGAAGAAAATGCATTCCTTCAATGATTAGTTTCGCGAAAACAGCCCAAATCTCAGAGTGGGCGGAGTCCGGTACGAAGAAAGTGACGTCACACCATTTTATTAACGCGATGCTGGGAACTGACTGGTCATATAAATTCAGTGCCCTAGCTTTACTGTTTAGAGGTATGGCCTGCCCTGCCTCCTGCTAGCCTGTCCTGCCCCTCCCCACCCCTCCCTATCCCCCTTGTGGTTGCACCCTGCCCCTGATCAGAAAAAATATTTTAAACAGAATTAATTTAAGCATTGTTTGATTGATTTGATTTAATTGAATAGTCTTAAATAAAGTCATAAATGGAATACCTTACATGGACATAGATTGATACCATGATAAGCAATTGTCCTGTTTGGCTCATGACTGGTCGTCCTGTTTGGCTCATGACTGGTCGTCCTGTTTGGCTCATGACTGGTCCTTTAATAATCAGAATAGTTTCATTCCGAGGTATGATTATAGTTAAAATCCCAGAGCTTCACCAGGGGCTTGAGCCTTAAGGGGAAACTCACGCTGAAAAAGGAGCAGTGTTTCGCGTGCAGATCCCTAGTTGGATTTGAAAAGGGGCAGGGTGCTAGACTTGTTGAGGGGCACATTAATGTGTGCACGAGTCCAGGGTCCCCCTTAAGGCTCAAGCCCCTGGTGAAGCTCTGGGATTTTAGCTATAATCATACCTCAAAATGAAACTATTCTTATTGATACTGTAAAGGACCAGTCATGAACTAAACAGGACAATTGCTTACTATGCTATCAATCTGTATTCTGTATCCTTCTAAGGCATTTTATTAATGAAATTAAGCCTTACTCTACCACGTGGCGATATTATCGCCGTCTTGGGTGCCCCATCTTTGACTCCGCCTCCCTCAAATGAAATGAAAAATATAAAAAAATCGTTTTTGCTTTCAATGCAATCAGCATCAGGAACCTATGCAGTCATGGTGACGTGTGTGTATGTATGTGTGTATATGTATGTATGTGATGCCCAGCTCGTAAACGTATCTCAAGAACAATACACTGGATTCAAGTCATATGTCATACACAGATAGCCCATGGTCCGTAGATGTGCCCTATTGTTTTTGATGGTGATGTCATGCATATTAATGAGTAGGCGGGCGTAATGGAAGAATCCTGGAATGCTCACTCATATTTTGTTTTGCAGGTCTGTTTTGTTTCATACTTGGTATATTTATGATGTTAGCTGGTGTGTACATGTTCATAATGTAAAAACTTTGAATTTCATTATTATGCGTAGTGGGCGGGGCCTAATATGATTTTGCTGAAAAGAGCTTGTAAACACGGTATCTTCAGAATGGTAAACTGGAAGTCATATTTGGTACACAGATGGTCTGAAGATGCACCCTATTCTTTTTTGGCGGTGATATCATGCATATTAATAAGTGGGCAGGGCTTACAGTGAAAATTTTGAAAAAGTGATAAATGAGCAACTGTATATCTGTTTTGCATCATATTGGGCATGATAATTTTGTTGGTTGTTGTGTACATGCTTATGTTATTAGCAGATATCATTAGTATGCATGGTGGGTGTGGCTTAATGTGAAAGTGCTAAATGATGTAAACACCATACCGTACCCCATGAACGATACATAAGATTTATGGTACATCAGGTACACAGATGGGTCATGGTCTGTACATATGTATTATAATGTTGTGGTAGTGATTTCATGAATATTAATGAGTAGGGGGCTTACTGACAAATTCTTGAAATAGAATAAATGAGCAACCATTTTTGCATCATGTTATGATAATTTTGTTAATCATTGTGCAAATGCTAATGTTGTCAACATATTTATTGATCTGCATGGTGAATGTGGCTTTTGAATAAATATCATGGAACAAATATTTCATGATAGGCAATAACATGACAGTCAATAAACATTTTGCAAATCAATCAGCTAAAAAAAAAAGCATCGGAACCATAAAACTTTGATTCTGGTTTCTGTTGAGGGACAGGGTGACCCGAGGGGGGTGGGCAGGCCCATGGAGGGGCAGGGTGGGCTGCCCCTCTGAAACAACAAAAGCTAGGGGTCTGGCATGTGCATTAATGTGCTCAACAAATCTGGTACCCTGTCCCTTTTTTAATTAAGTTAGGGTTCTGAGATAAGTCCCCCAAATATATGAAACAATTTGTATCTCTGTTGAGAAGATGAATTAGTATAAACCCTCCTCCCCTAGCCCACAGACTACACCTCGATCTCTTTCTTTCCCATTTCAGATATACATACTGTACATGGCATTGAAACTGTTTTTCTCTTTTGTGAGTAAAAGGACAAAGGGTGTGTACAGTGTTGTACACAGACAATTTGTGGATTAAATACCAGGAACAAATGAACAAAATTAAAAGGTCACCTTTTATACTAGAAGACCTAGAAAAGGTTACAAACAGGTAAACTATATATAAAATTAACAATATAATTTTGTGGTTGAAAGTGTTAGATTTTGGTTTTGGGGAAAAACTTAATTCATGAAATGCTGACATGCCTAAATGTAAGAGTTTGCAGGGAATTGTATTTTTCCATGCTTATAATAATCCAAATAAAAATCGTATGAGTTTGCTGTAAATCTGAAGGCATATACATATATATAAATATGCACAGGGAACAATTTAAGCTAAGTTTTAGTCCGTTGCAAGTTAAATCCATGAAGGCTCATCAGGCAGGTGCTTATCTGTGGTTTCCTTGGAATAAGTGGATGAGAGCACAGGACTCCCCTGGACTGGACACCAGTCCATCGGAAATCGAAGCAAATTCGAGTATTGTAAAATTTTTACTCTGAGAATTGTAAGCCCTAACGGTCTGTAGGAGAAATCTATTTTCAGGTCTCACTCATATATACAGTATAAAACCTTTGTACATCATAAATTGAATTTATACAGTGAACTAAGCTTGTCTACAGTATAAATGATACCCAACAGTATAACCAGGGCTGCCAAAACTCGCCAGTCTGATAATTTTGAAATCACAGACTGGCTGGCTGTATCTGGTGTTGAGCTCCGCACGTTTGTGCCCCCGCTGTGCATAGACTGTTATCTGACACTGTCGCTCGCTCTGCCAAATATCCCAAAAACTTGACCTAATGCATTTCATCAGTAGGTCAAGACTAACTGTCTGACTTTGCTGTGGACCTTATCAAGTTATCATGGCTGAGGTATTCCCCAGCATTTGTGATGTACAGTAGTAGCTTTTTATACTGAATAATGACTTGAATAAAATTGTTGCTTTAACCATGAATGGCTGTAAGAGTTTTGATGAGGATTGGGGAGGGCAGGTTACTCTCCCCTTTTCCTTCCTCATGGTAAGATGTTTATTGTATTTTATAAAGAGCTTTAAGAGTAAATCATTCCTCTATTGTTATCAATCTAAAGTTTTCCTATTGACAGGAAATGACTCCTGTAGTAAGATGAAGGAAGCTAAATTGTAGATGTGGCCTCTATTGTGAATGTGGCCTCTACTGTGACTGGTCTCTACCGTGAATGTGACCTTTACTGTGAATGTGGCCTCTACTGTGAATGTGACCTCTACTGTGAATGTGGCCTCTACTGTGAATGTGGCCTCTACTGTGGATGTGGTCTCTACTGTGAATGTGACCTTTACTGTGAATGTGGCCTCTACTGTGAATGTGGCCTCTACTGTGAATGTGGCCTCTACTGTGAATGTGGCCTCTACTGTGAATGTATATAGCCCTATGGAAGTCAATAGCTGTGAACATGTTAATCTGTGTTGATCAGCCAGAGTGTGAATACTCACTACTATTTTAAAATTTATCTCAGGAAAGCAATTCACCAAACAGAAGTGCCAGTAAAAGACACCTGCTACCGACAATTTGATGTGTCATGGGAAACAGGTTTTGTAAGAAGTGTAAAGTACTTGAAGATAAAAGCAAAGATATTTTTTGTCATAGAATGTGCCCAGGTTGCTTCAAGTTCTGTGTCCTCTTCCCCGTGTTGAAAAAATACATTGTACATGTATAATTTTTCTAAAATCTTTTTGCTTGGATGCAAAATTTTCAAATCCAAGGGTTCCATCCAATTGTTTGAAGGAAACATTGCAAGATTTCATTTTGTCAGAGTACAGAGTTGTCCTCTCAGTGCAAATGTGTAAACTATTTGGTATGAAGGGTTTAGCCAAGATGCTGTCATCGTACAATCAAGAATGCCACTTGGCGTATGAGTGTATGGAATGCTCCAATTTGTTCTTACAATATCTTATTATTCCCCAGTGCTTACAAGTATGTCAGGTATCATAATGTGTGATAATGAAGTCTGACATTGTTGGGGCCAAAGAGTAACAATAAACCAGAAAACCAAAGGTTTTGAGGTTCCGACGCACAATATGAATTTTAACTTTAAACTATTATATAATAAATGTTACTTCACACTGGGCTCAAAATAACCATGACAACCAAATAACTCACACTTCTCACAAAAATGGAATTTCAAAATTAATTTAATTGAACCATTCTTATCTAAACATGTATACACTTGCTAATAACATTGTTTCAAATATGAAACAGACATGAAGTTGTTAAAATATGAACATTTTAAGATTTAAATTTATGCCTTAATTGTCTACTCATTAATATGCGTGACCTTGCCGCCAAAAACAATAGGGCACATCTGCAGTCCATAGGCAATCTGTGAACCACGTATAACCTGAATCCTACATATCATTCTTGAAATACTGTGTTTACAAGCTCTCTTCAACAAAATCATGTTAAGCCCCACCCACTATTTAAATTTGACATGTACTATGAACATACACTAAGTAACAACATAATTACACCATATGAAACAAAACAAGACATGTTGTTAAAATATAAACATTTCAAGATTTTAGTATTAAGCCCCACCTACTAATTAATATGCACAAAATCACCACCAAAAACAATAGGGCACATCCATGGACCATGAGCTATCTGTGTACCACATATGACTTGAATCCAATTTACTGTTCTTTAGATATCATGTTTACAAGCGCTGTTCAGCAAAATCATATTAAGCCCCACCCACGTTGCATATTGATTAAATTCAACGTTGTCATACCATGAACAAGTACACAATAGCAAACATCATAATTGTACCAAATATAAAACAAAGCAGATATGTGGCTGTTCAAATGTGAGAATTGATGTCATTGCCTAGATGTTAACAACCGTATACAGTATGTGTTTAGTTTGATATCAGTTATGATGTTAGCTTGGATGTATCTGTTCATAGTATAAACACTTTGAATTTCATTAACATGCATAGTGGGTGGGGCTTAATATGATTTGCTGAAAAGAGCTTGTAAACACGATATCTAAAGAATGATAAACTGGATTCAAGTCATACACAGATTGCCCATGGTCCGTAGATGCGCCCTATTGTTTTTGGTGGTGATATCATGCATATTAATGAGTAGGCAGGGCTTAACCTAAAATTCTTCAAATATGATACATGAGCAACCCTAAGTATGTTTTGCATCATACTTGCTATGATAATATTGTAAATTATTGTGCACATGCTAGTGTTGTCAATAGGTGTGTCTATTTTATTGATCTGCATCATGCATGGTTGTCGTGGCTTATGAATAATTATCCTGGAACAAATATTTCATGATATGCAATGACATGACAGTTTATATGAAACTTACAAATCAATCAGCTGATGGAAAAAGCATCGGAACCATTTGGTTCTGGTTCCTTCTCTGATTCCATTTGCGCTGTCAATTTTGTTGATGTTATTCAAAACCTCCCAGACATGCCAGACGACAGGAGATGTTATTACTTGTGCCGCTAAACAACATGCACCAGACTTGAAGAAATCCCACATACAGTAGCCTTGTATGTTCTGTACATGTTTTAGTAGAATGGAATGATTCATAGGAAGAAACCAACCACATAACAAACATCTTTGGGAACATTGACCAGTTGGCTTACTATGTCTGGCAGCAAAGTAGTGCATTGTTATCCAACACAATAGGTCTTAAAGCCCCCCATTGATTGCCTCACTTGAGCTGGTTTGAGGTCTGTAAGGGCTTTAAATCTTGTCTTATTGTTGGTGGGGATGCCTCAGTAGGTTTTATCTGCCTATTTCACACTTTATTGTCAGTTTTAAGTATTATTGTTCTCTGCTGCAATAGCTTTAGGAAGTGTATTTACAGCAGGGAGCAACTCCTGATTACAGTTACTATTTGGTTTGGACCATCTTAGGGCAATGGCCTGGGATGTTCTATATCTGGGACCATCTTAGGGCAATGGCCTGGGATGTTCTATATCTGGGACCATCTTAGGGCAATGGCCTGGGATGTTCTATATCTGGGACCATCTTAGGGCAATGGCCTGGGATGTTCTATATCTGGGACCATCTTAGGGCAATGGCCTGGGATGTTCTATATCTGGGACCATCTTAGGGCAATGGCCTGGGATGTTCTATATCTGGGACCATCTTAGGGCAATGGCCTGGGATGTTCTATATCTGGGGTTGGACCATCTTAGGACAATGGCCTGGGATGTTCTATATCTGGGACCATCTTAGGGCAATGGCCTGGGATGTTCTATATCTGGGGTTGGACCATCTTAGGGCAATGGCCTGGGATGTTCTATATCTGGGGTTGGACCATCTTAGGGCAATGGCCTGGGATGTTCTATATCTGGGACCATCTTAGGGCAATGGCCTGGGATGTTCTATATCTGGGACCATCTTAGGGCAATGGCCTGGGATGTTCTATATCTGGGACCATCTTAGGGCAATGGCCTGGGATGTTCTATATCTGGGACCATCTTAGGGCAATGGCCTGGGATGTTCTATATCTGGGACCATCTTAGGGCAATGGCCTGGGATGTTCTATATCTGGGGTTGATGTGATTCATCTTATAAGAAAAGCAAACATTCACTCAAGGTCAGCAAAACAATTGATGCATCTTACGAGGGGAAATCTCTTGTTCACAGGTGGTAATTTAGTTCGTCTTTAGTTCCTCTTTAAGTTCTTTTGAGGTGATATGGGGGATGATTTAGTAGGTGGCAGTTTATTTACAGGTGTAAGCTTCTGCTTAGATGACCCCTAGTATTGATTTAGGAGTGGTATATTTGGCTAGCAGTTTTCCCAATGTTCACTGACTGTGAGGACATTGATGCGAGACCAGGCATGACTCTCAAATTCTAAGCTGTTCACACTAATCTTCTGTCCAAAATTGGTCATACTGTATTTGAATGAAATTGAAACTAAATAGCAGTAATTTTTACCTGCCCTTTTTAAAGAAAATGTTACTGCTTGGTGTGGGGTAGAGGTATCAATATGGTGCCTCGTCATGCTGAATCTGCTATTGGGTGTTCTATAACTTGATTTAAAACTTGTAAAATTTAGTTTTCACTTGACTGAAATACCGCAAGTATCCATTTGTGTTTCATAAGGGAGGCAGGTAGCTCAGTCGGCAGAGCGTACGACTGAGGTGCTGGGAGTCCCATGTTTGAGTCCAATGGCGATTTAACCAGCAATTCTTCCACAGATATGCAGAACGATATAAGCTGACATCAAGCGCCTTCACACCTCCTCCACCCGACCTTTGTGAAAAGTGGCCAATGGTTGGGTGGCGCTCACCGTCATTTGGAGGGGATGTAAAGCTTTTGTCCTGATGGTAGGAGTTTCACCCCCTGCCTGGTTCACTGAACACTTCTTGAAAAGAGCAGGGTGTTAACCCAGTGTTCATCCACTTTCCATCCTGGCAAATTCATCGGGTACACACTGAAAACAGTCATTGTGACTTGGTGTGCTTTCCTTAGTGTGCTTTCCCTGGCATATGCCTAAAAGTGAAATGCAATGCAATACCTTTATAGTACATGTTGACAATTACTGTAACAATCTCTATGCAGTGAAGCTGAACCAAGTTTGATATGTACTTTAAATTCATTGCTTGCCCTAAATACTTTATTCAATACTTGGTTGCTGGGGTGATACCTGTAGACAACAAAAATGACTGTAAATGTACCTTATTAGGTTTAAGGTCATTTGTAAAGATTTACTGACCAGTATAAGTAAGTGGTCTGGTTTTACGCATATGTTTGCAGAACATATGGAATTTATTTGGGTCTTTGTTTGACTAAAGAACAACTTCTTTAAAGTGATAAACGGCATGAAGTTATTTTTGCTCCCCTGTGGTTTTGTGGAAGAAATGTTTCGAATTACTCTCTGATTCATATTGGTATGGTTGCACTTACTGGGTTGGATCAGGGATGGTTGGATTGAGAGCAGGTGTGGGTGAAGTTAGTCTACCTATCCATTTAAGTGAGATCAGATGTTATAGGAAAATTTGTCAGATGTGTCATGGTTTTGGTGATAGATTGCTTGAGCTGCCAAGGAGGAATATTACTTGAACTTTAGCTTAGGAGACTTTCACAAATCAAAATGTTGTGATGTCAAAGGTTAACAAAAATTGGAAAGTTTGAAAGGATTGTGTGACTCCCTGCCCAGAGCTTCAATTTGCCAAAGTGTGTTACAGCTGTATTGTAACTGACATGAATGAAGAATCCTTCTAGACAGAAAAACATTGTTGATGAGTAAGAGCTGGAGTGAGGGGAAATAATAGGCACCATGAGGGGAGGGGGGGGGGGGGGTAAAGAAGAATCAAATGGCATGAGACTGGAACCTTTTCAGATCCCTAGCTTGATTAAAAAAGGGGCAGGGTGCTAGACTTGTTAAGAAGCACATTAATGCGTGTGCGAAATGCTGCGTCTTTTCATCATGGAGTCCAGGGGCTCAATCCCATGGTGAAGAAGCTCTGGGATTTTAGCTATATTCATACCTCAGAATGAAACTATGTGTCGGATAAGGACCATTCATGAGCCAAACAGGACAATTGCTTACTCTGCAATCATTCTGTGTTCTGTATCTATTTATGAGGTTAATTAAGACTATAAGGTTTAAAAAAAAATTAGAAAAAATAAATGTATATATATTTCTCATGAGGGGCAAGGTGGACCCCAGGGGGCAAGGCAGCCCTCCCAGGGGTAAGGCAGCCCTCCCAGGGGGCAGGGCGGGCTCATGGAGGGTCAGGGTGGGCGCTAAGCTTGCCCTTAACCTCCTCCCTTCCCCTTTTCCCAAAACCCTCTCTGACATCAAACCGCTTATCGCTTCTCTTGTTCGTGACCGCTGGCAAACCTTATGGAACTTCCAAATTGATAACAAACTCCATGTTATCCAGCCCACAATCCCGATCAAATCCACCATCAACAACCTTTCTCGTATCGACAACGTTCATATTACCCATCTTAGAATTGGTCACACCCACCTCACTCACTCCCACCTCCTTATTGGTTCCCCTTAACCCCTCTGTAACAATTGCCACTGCATCCTTACAATCCAACACGTTCTCCTTGCTTGCCCCTGTACAACCTTCCCAGAGCTTCTCTCGCTCCCCACAACTCAATTGCTGAGTTCTTCCAAAAAAATCCTCCAGATAAAATAGTCTCCTTCCTTCAGCATGCATCACTCTACAACCATATTTAATCCTCCTCTTCCACCCCCTCTCTACTCTGTTTTTAGTTTTACCCATGCACCTCCTCTCTCGATCACAGCTTTCTGGCTTTTGTTCTTGAATTTCTCTCATTCTTCCCCTGGTCTCTTTCCTTACTACCTCTAAAATGATCTGACCTCTCAGGCACAATTTGACCTTCGTTGTCGTGGTGCCGTTAAGACCTCATCAAACAAACAAACAAACAGGGTGGGCCGCCCCTGTAAAACAGCAAAGCTAGGAGTCTGCAAGTTTCCAATATGGTGAGATGGCACTTTATTCTTTATATTTTCCAGCAACTTTTATAAAAATTTAAAACAGGCGTTGCCTCAAATTTGAGGAAACTCTTACCCTTATGAAATTAGTAGTGAGAGTAAAAGAAGATACATACTGTACATATGGGCAGTGTAACTGTTGGAGTGAGCCATGGGGCGTTACTTCTTGGCACCGTGGTATATCCACTGTAAGGACGTTACTTCTTGGTACCATGGTATATCAACTGTAAGGGCCTTACTTCTTGGTACCGTGGTATCTCATCTGTAAGGGCGTTACTTCTTGTTACCATGGTATATCAACTGTAAGGGCCTTACTTCTTGATACCGTGGTATATCCACTGTAAGGGATGGGGAGAGACATCAATGATAGTGATGTAAAATAATACAAATCAAAGAGTAAAATTTAAAGGGGCGTCTGCTATTGTACTAAACACATGGTTACAGTACTGCCATAGAGTAATTTGTTTTTCAGGAAGTTAACTGTATAAATCGACGTGGAATATGAGATTTGGTTTGGGCTGGGCTGGGAAAGGAATAATGTTGAACTTTGGAGTCGTAGTTCTTTTGAAGTGATGATCATTCACAGAGCTATAACCTGATTTCTCTTTATTGCATTTGTAAATTTGCACCCAGGAAACAAATATCTGAGTGTTTTTCACTTTCCAGTAGAGTGTTTACCAGCTGTTTTTCCTACCAAACCCAGGCTCGACAGAGGTACCACATTTTGCTAGTATAGATTAAGCTTTGACCTACTCATACATATTTGGCTTTGTTTCAGATAAGTACACGGAGGAGTTGTAAACTTCACTTCTTTCTGTTTTCATACTTTGAAGATTTATTGTGAAGAATTTAATCCAAATGCCCCAAATTTTGTTTTCCCTTGTTCAAGTTGACCGGTTTACTTGCACAAACTTCTATGAGATAAGTAGTGTAATTTATCCCTTAGCAGGGTTATAGCTTTATGGACAACTAAATTGATTCTAGTGGTTTTTGAGACCTTTGAGCTCTGTTTATAAAGAAGGATGAGGGGCTTGTTCAGAATTTCAAGTACTGCATATTACAAACTTGGTGGCCACTTTGATGAAAGGACAAGAGTATTAAATTATCAGTTCGCTGTGTCCTTCTTTTGAACTCTTTTTAGTCAATTGTACCAGAAATACATAAATTCCAATATTGTGATTTTGCATAGCACTGTGTCACATCCATTGAAGTACTCAGAATCATCTTGCATTTACATTAGCTGGCCTTTTAAACTTTTTTCTTCAGTAACTATCCTTTATTTATCTTGCTGTTTATTATAATTTCCTGAGAACGTGTACACACTAGCAAGGACAAAATTTACATTTAAATTAGTGAGTTTCTCCACAGAAAGTAACGTGAAAATTTGTCTGTTAAAGGAACACTATACCAAATAGAAGGGCATATACCAGTGGGACTTTTCTATCATTATTTTTTGGGTGTAAGCCCCTAAAAACTGAAAGATATGTTCACCTTTTCCCTCTCAATATCCAATTTGGGGGACTATTCCACCATTTTTTGATCATCAATAATCCCTTAGTCTCATCACTTTAATGCCCCACACAATGTTGTACACAGGTAGCCCATTATCTGTTTGTGTATCCTATTGGTTTTGGTTGTGATGTCATGCCTATTGCTAAGTGGGAAGGGGACGGAGGAGGAGGGGGTGGGGGTGGGGGTCAGCTTAATATAAAGTAAAACATTCTTGAAAAAGTGATAAATTTATAGCAACTGTTTGCATCATGCTTGCATGTTATTTGTCAGTTATTGTGTACATGCTTATGTTGTCAACAGTTTGTATTACTAATATGCATGCCTCAATGTGAAAATGATACAGAAAACTTGTGAAAACATCGCACACATAACATATGTGGCACTCGGAGATGTGGTACACTGTAGGTGAGTTATGGTCCGTATGTGTGACCTATTGGTTTGGTAGTGATGTTATGTAGTGGGTGGGGCTTTAGGTCAAATTGTTAAAACTGATAAATGTGAAAACATATGCATGTTTTGCATCATACAAATGTTGTCAATGGCTTCTATTTTATTGATATGCACGGTGGGCATGGCTTATGAATATATGTTATTAAGCATATTTCATGATATGCAAAGCTAGTTAGTAAAAAAGTATAGAAGTATATAATGAACATTTTTGTGCTGAGCATTTTGGTATGATTTGGTATGATACAAACACCATTTGGAGCAAGAGGCGATGCGACCATTTCTAGTGTAAAAAGATATTACAAATCTGCAAAAAAGAAGACCGGTCACATTTTACCCAAGGTGTTCCATTAATTTGAAATCGGCTCTCTATCTATATTAGTCATGCATATGGAGCAGAATTTTTCTAGCAGGCTTCTATTGCACTCTGTACTTGAAGATTGATTCACACTAAAGGTGTCAAATGAAATTCCAGACAAAATAGCACAAGGGTCAAACCCATTGCCATAATTCATGCTGTGTTTTTGATTTTGGTTGCAGTTGGCAGACCATAAGAAAAGGCTATAAACAGATTAGGCCTACCCCAATAAATACCTCCAGTGATCTAGTCTTTGTAATTGTCTGACCTTAAATCTCATTATGTTAGGACAAGGTTTAAATTTTATGAAATGAACTTTTTTAGGTGAACATATTGTAATTATAATAATAATAATAATGATGATGATAACCGCCGTCGCCGCGGATCATGATAAGCATTTTTGTTGTTGTAAATAAAGCGTTTAATATTCTTCAAGTGTGGATAATACAATATAACCCTATGAGGAGCTAAAGGACAGTTAAATGTCCCAAATTGTCCATCACTCCAGGCTCATTCATCACTTCAGGCTCTTTCATCACTTTGGGCTCTTTCATCACTCTAGGCTTTTTCATCACTGCAGGCTCTTTCATCACTTTAGGCTCTTTCATAACTCTGAGCTTTTTCATCACTGCAGGCTCTTTCATCACTGCAGGCTCTTTCATCACTGCAGGCTCTTTCATCACTGCAGGCTCTTTCATCACTGCAGGCTCTTTCATCACTGCAGGCTCTTTCATCACCCAGGCTCTTTCATTACCCAGGCTCTTTCATTACTCCAGGCTCTTTCATCATCCAGGCTCTTTCATCACCCAGGCTCTTTCATCACCCAGGCTCTTTCATCACCCAGGCTCTTTCATCACCCAGGCTCTTTCATCACCCAGGCTCTTTCATCACCCAGGCTCTTTCATCACCCAGGCTCTTTCATCACCCAGGCTCTTTCATCACCCAGGCTCTTTTATCACCCAGGCTCTTTCATCACCCAGGCTCTTTCATCACCCAGGCTCTTTCATCACCCAGGCTCTTTCATCACCCAGGCTCTTTCATCACCCAGGCTCTTTCATCACCCAGGCTCTTTCATCACCCAGGCTCTTTCATCACCCAGGCTCTTTCATCACACTGTTGCCTAAATAAGTTCTAGAAGGATTTAGCTACAGTTGTGAGGTGACTAAGTACCTCTCTGTAGTATTTGTCATTAGTAAACACTTCTTTAGTGAAGAGTGTAAACAGATCTCTGCAAGTAGTTTATTAGTGAATTAGCAACAAATGTTGTAAAAAGGGATTTGGAACTCTTTGATCTTTGTGTTGATGGGTTCAGTAAGTCTTTAAATAGCAGCAACATGTATATACTACAGAGTTGGTTTATCAGTTTCAAGGAGAACTTGTACTTAGTATCATTCTGTTAGGGAGGTAGGAGTGACTTATTTGGGTCCTTGGGGAAGGTGTTTGGCAGAGCAAAAATAGGAATTTTGTGTAATGTGAGCATAAATTAAGAAACAATTATCTTGTTTTATAACATCAGTGGAGCATATGTTTTTCATTCATAGTCAGACATAGTCACACATTCATAAGTCACACATTCATAAGTCACACATTCATAAGTCACACATTCATAAGTCACACATTCATAAGTCACACAAGAATAAGAATACACTACTGCAAATACCGGCATTCAAAATCCCCTTAGACCTAAAATTTGATAGCTTTTCGTGCAAAAACAGTGCTTTGATTCCATGATGGCTAGTTAATATTGAATTTGATAGCAAGTTAATATTGAATTTGATGGCAAGTTAATGGCAAGTTAATATTGAATTTGATGGCAAGTTAATATTGAATTTGATGGCAAGTTGATATTGAATTTGATGGCAAGGTAATATTGAATTTGATGGCAAGTTAATATTGAATCTGATGGCAAGTTAATATTGAATTTGATGGCAAGTTAATATTGAATTTGATGGCAAGTTAATATTGAATTTGATGGCAAGTTGATATTGAATTTGATGGCAAGGTAATATTGAATTTGATGGCAAGTTAATATTGAATCTGATGGCAAGTTAATATTGAATTTGATGGCAAGTTAATATTGAATTTGATGGCAAGTTAATATTGAATTTGATGGCAAGTTAATATTGAATTTAATGGCAAGTTAAATGTTGAATCTGATGGCAAGTTAATAATGAATTGAAAATGGGTTTAAAGGATTAGTTCAGGGGTCAAGCATGTCCATCATATATGAAAGAGGACTACAAATGAAACAAAATGGTGAAGAAAGCGTTCAAAAATCTTATTCTGTTAGGAGATATTTAAGTATAAAGTTTGGTATGATTTGTGTAGGACTGACTGAAATCAGACTACTTGTGATGTCATAGCCTCAGATTCCTCGAAGTCTTAATCTATTCTATCATATTTTGTCCTGCGTATATGTCAAAAAAATAATAAAACTGAATCTAGGAAGGGTTTTTATAATATACCACCTGAAGAAAGTTTGAGGATAAATCATTATAATAGTGAAAAAAGCAAAAAGCAAACTTTCTTTGAAATACAAAAGACTTTGAGCAATCTGAGGCTGTGACATCACAACCAGTCTAATTTCAGTCATTTCTACACAAATGATGCCAAAATTTAAACTTAAATATCTCCTTAATGGAATAAGATTTTGGAATGCTTTCTTAACCATTTTGTTTCTTTTAAAGTTTTCTTTCATAAAAGATAAAGATGCTTGACCACTGAACGAATCCTTTAAAGGTGAGCAATAGCACATGAGGTCAAACAAAAGTATGGCTACTGTACTATAAGAGAATTGATTTGAATTGATTTGTCTCTCCAAATACATGACTTACACAAGGACTGGGCGGCCCCTTTGTCTCTCCAACAACATGACTTACACAAGGACTGGGCAGCCCCTTTGTCTCTCCAACCACATGGCTTACACAAGGACTGGGCGGCCCCTTTGTCTCTCCAACCACATGACTTACACGAGGACTGGGCTGCCCCTTTGTCTCTCTAAACACATGACTTACACAAGGACTGGGCGGCCCCTTTGTCTCTCCAACCACATGACTTACACAAGGACTGGGCGGCCCCTTTGTCTCTCCAACCACATGACTTACACAAGGACTGGGCTGCCCCTTTGTCTCTCCAACCACTTGACTTACACAAGGACTGGGCAGCCCCTTTGTCTCTCCAACCACATGACTTACACAAGGACTGGGCGGCCCCTTTGTCTCTCCAACCACATGACTTACACAAGGACTGGGCGGCCCCTTTGTCTCTCTAAACACATGACTTACACAAGGACTGGGCGGCCCATTTGTCTCTCCAAGCACATGACTTACACAAGGACTGGGCTGCCCCTTTGTCTCTCCAACCACATGACTTACACAAGGACTGGGCGGCCCCTTTGTCCCTCCAAACACATGACTTACACAAGGACTGGGCAGCCCTTTGTCCCTCCAACCACTTGACTTACACAAGGACTGGGCGGCCCCTTTGTCCCTCCAACCACTTGACTTACACAAGGACTGGGCGGCCCCTTTGTCTCTCCAACCACATGACTTGCACAAGGACTGGGCGGCCCCTTTGTCTCTCCAAACACATGACTTACACAAGGACTGGGTGGCCCTTTGTCTCTCTAACCACATGACTTACACAAGGACTGGGCGGCCCTTTGTCTCTCCAACCACATGGCTTACACAAGGACTGGGCGGCCCTTTGTCTCTCCAACCACATGACTTACACGAGGACTGGGCGGCCCCTTTGTCTCTCTAACCACTTGACTTACACAAGGACTGGGCGGCCCCTTTGTCTCTCCAACCACATGACTTACACAAGGACTGGGCGGCCCCTTTGTCTCTCCAAACACATGACTTACACAAGGACTGGGCGGCCCCTTTGTCTCTCTAAACACATGACTTACACAAGGACTGGGCGGCCCCTTTGTCTCTCCAAGCACATGACTTACACAAGGACTGGGCTGCCCCTTTGTCTCTCCAACCACATGACTTACACAAGGACTGGGCGGCCCCTTTGTCTCTCCAAACACATGACTTACACAAGGACTGGGCGGCCCTTTGTCCCTCCAACCACTTGACTTACACAAGGACTGGGCGGCCCCTTTGTCCCTCCAACCACTTGACTTACACAAGGACTGGGCGGCCCCTTTGTCTCTCCAACCACATGACTTACACAAGGACCGGGCGGCCCCTTTGTCTCTCCAAACACATGACTTACACAAGGACTGGGCGGCCCCTTTGTCTCTCTAACCACATGACTTACACAAGGACTGGGCGGCCCCTTTGTCTCTCCAACCACATGGCTTACACAAGGACTGGGCGGCCCCTTTGTCTTTCCAACCACATGACTTACACGAGGACTGGGCGCCCCTTTGTCTCTCTAACCACTTGACTTACACAAGGACTGGGCGCCCCTTTGTCTCTCCAAACACATGACTTACACAAGGACTGGGCGGCCCTTTGTCCCTCCAACCACTTGACTTACACAAGGACTGGGCGGCCCCTTTGTCCCTCCAACCACTTGACTTACACAAGGACTGGGCGGCCCTTTGTCTCTCCAACCACATGACTTACACAAGGACCGGGCGGCCCCTTTGTCTCTCCAAACACATGACTTACACAAGGACTGGGCGGCCCTTTGTCTCTCTAACCACATGACTTACACAAGGACTGGGCGGCCCCTTTGTCTCTCCAACCACATGGCTTACACAAGGACTGGGCGGCCCCTTTGTCTCTCCAACCACATGACTTACACGAGGACTGGGCGGCCCCTTTGTCTCTCTAACCACTTGACTTACACAAGGACTGGGCGGCCCCTTTGTCTCTCCAACCACATGACTTACACAAGGACTGGGCGGCCCCTTTGTCTCTCCAAACACATGACTTACACAAGGACTGGGCGGCCCCTTTGTCTCTCTAAACACATGACTTACACAAGGACTGGGCGGCCCCTTTGTCTCTCCAAGCACATGACTTACACAAGGACTGGGCTGCCCCTTTGTCTCTCCAACCACATGACTTACACAAGGACTGGGCGGCCCTTTGTCTCTCCAAACACATGACTTACACAAGGACTGGGCAGCCCTTTGTCCCTCCAACCACTTGACTTACACAAGGACTGGGCGGCCCCTTTGTCCCTCCAACCACTTGACTTACACAAGGACTGGGCGGCCCCTTTGTCTCTCCAACCACATGACTTACACAAGGACTGGGCGGCCCCTTTGTCTCTCCAAACACATGACTTACACAAGGACTGGGCGGCCCCTTTGTCTCTCTAACCACATGACTTACACAAGGACTGGGCGGCCCCTTTGTCTCTCCAACCACATGGCTTACACAAGGACTGGGCGGCCCCTTTGTCTCTCCAACCACATGACTTACACGAGGACTGGGCGGCCCCTTTGTCTCTCTAACCACTTGACTTACACAAGGACTGGGCGGCCCCTTTGTCTCTCCAACCACATGACTTACACAAGGACTGGGCGGCCCCTTTGTCTCTCCAAACACATGACTTACACAAGGACTGGGCGGCCACTTTGTCTCTCCAACCACATGACTGTTCCCAGCTTTGACTGCAGTGTAGATGAAACTCCTATTAGTGGAATGGTTCTTGAGACATAGACAGACTGGAGCAGGTTCTGTCTTCATCTAATCAGGCAGTCTGGTATGGCCGAGGAAGCATCACCTTCTGGTATGGCCGAGGAAGCATCACCCTCAGGTCTGAAGGCTTGTATTAGCCACAATCATCTAGTAAATCATATTCTTGTGTGAAATTGGCCTATAAACAGTCATCAATTTTAAAAGAAGTGGCCCTTGAAAAGGGTTGTATCATGAAACATTCCTTGGAGAGTAAAAGTGATAATTAATTTTTTTTACAGTGCATAATGCATATGATTATGAATCCTTTCCAGTAAAATATTGGTAAATCAAAACGACAACAAAATGTTTCTTTCAATTGATTTCAAAACATTTTAGCTATCAGTGTTGTCTGTGAAGTACAGTAGTTGTAAATTCTTTCAGGTATTTGCAGAAATATGTTTTTTGGAATTATTATTGTTTCCATTGACAACAATATGTATCACTGAAAATTTTGTTTAAACATTTACGCATACTGCAGTTTTATTTCTGGTTCTGAATCCAGGCAAACTGTTACAGCTTAAACAGTTTACACACTTTGATGTGCCATCAAAGTTTGTCCATTTTATTTTGCACATTGGTGTTAATCCTTGGAGGAGGCTTATGAAGGTCAAGGGTCAAAGGAAGTGATGTTTGTTGTGTTGAAGATTTATGTTCCTAACAGCTGAGGTGTCTAAACTTGTAGTTAAGTACTTAGCTTTGAGTGAATAACTATTGACCCATCAGGAAATTATCCAATTCAGGAAAATATTTCACAAAACTTCAAGTGAAAAATCATACACCTGTTCCAGTTAAAAAGTGGTTTTTATTGTTGAACAGAGGCATGGAACTTTAAAGACGTAACCTCTAAAATATTGTTACATAGCCTAGCCATTTCGCTGCCTACCGTATGTAGTATGTTCAGAAATAGTGCCATTATTCTATAATGACAGCTCCCTCAGGTACGTCCTGTTCAAAGAGATATTGCTTGGAGTCAATTGAATGTACACTTATAGCTTTAAAACTGCAGTACAGTGCATGTTCTTGTCTTCAAATTCAATGTTCCTTTGCCAGAAATTCTGACAAATAAAGTCTTTCAAAATAGATCAAAAATACCATATTTTTGCTCATTTATTTTGAATTTGAAAAACACAACTCTGTCTGAGGCTGGATCTTATATAGGAAAGGTTTATGAAATGGCAGTTACATCATGGGTGGCTGGTCATAGAGCAAGAGGTGCAAATCCCCCTCCCCCGCCCAAATGGCAGTTATACAAGGTTCGTCATGGGTGGCTGGTCATAGGGGCAAAAAGGTGATTACCCCCATCCGCCCAAAATATGCTAATAATTGTGTTGTTCTTTTTGTAATAATAAAGATTACAAACTTTTCAAATTAAAAGAGTCTTCCTTATTTCAGAAACTTTTAGGTTCCTTATTTAAGGCTACTATAACGACAGCGTCTGGACCAAAAATTTCCTTCCTGCCAGTATATGACGTTAACAAGCCTTGAAGGATGTTATTTTTAGAGTATTACACATTTGTTTCTGTCTGCCTGTGGGATATTTTGTTGTCGAAGAGGAGTTTTGTGGGGGTGGATATTGACCACATTCCTTCTTTACAGGGTGACGTTTTGGATAATCAACCTGTTTTGGTCTGTGCTACATATGGCATATATAAACAAACACAGCTGATCACTTTGTTTTCACTCCATGTACACAGTTACTATGCTGTCTGACAACCTGGTATAAATATGATGTTAGCTGATGTGTCCATGTTCATGATATAAAATCTTTGAATTATATTAATATGCATAGTGGGCGGGGCTTAATATGATTTTGCTGAAAAAAGCTTGTAAACATGGTTTCCCAAGAATGGTACAGTACACTAGATTCATGTCATATGTGGTACACAGATATTGATGGTAATGAGTGGGCTGGGTTTAATGTAAAAATCTTTAAATGTTCATATTTTAGGAACTGCATATCTGTTTTATTTTTTATTTGGTATAAATATGATGTTAGCTTGTGTGTACATATTCATGATATAAAAAAATTAAATTGCATAGTGGGCGGGGCTTAATATGGTTTTGCTGAAAAGGACTTGTAAACACAGTATCTCAAGAAAGGTAGACTAGATTCATGTCATATTTGGTATGCAGATAGCCCGTGGTCTGTAGGTGCACCCTGTTGTTTTTGGTGGTGATATCATGTGTAGTAATGAGTAAGCGGGGCTTAATGAAAAATCTTGAAATGTTCATGTATTAACAACCGCATACCAGTTTTGCTTCATATATGGGTTAATTATGTTACCTGGTGCGTCCGTGTTCATGATTTTAAAACTTTAAGTGGTGCAGGGCTTAATATGATTTTGCTGAATAGAGCTTGTAAACACGGTATCTCAAAAATGGTCAACTGGATTCATGTCATATTTGGTACACAAGTAGCCCATGGTCTGTAGTTATGCCCAATTGTTTTTGGTAGTGATGATATCATGCATATTAATAAGTGGGCGGGCTTAAAATAAAAAAATTGAAAAAGTGATAAATGAGCAACTGTATGTCCGGTTTGTGTCATATTGGGCTTGATCATTTTGTTGGTTATTTTGTACATGCTTATTTTATCAGCAGATGTCATTAATATGCTTGGTGGGGTTGGCTTAGAGTGAATGTCCTAAATGTAAACTAAGCATACTGCATCTCATGAACGATATATAAGATTTATGCTATAACAGGGGTCATGGTCTGTACATATGTACTAATGTTGTGGCAGTGATGTCATGAATGAATATTAATGAGTAGTTAGGGCTTACTGACAAATTCTTGAAATAAAATAAACAAGCAACGGTTTTTGCATCTGCTATGATAATGTTGTTGTGCAAATGCTAATGTCAACATTTTTATTGATCTGCATGGTGGGTGTGGCTTATGAATAAATATCATGGAACAAATATTTCAGGATATGCAATGAACTGACGGTTAATACAAAATTTGCAAATCAATCAGTTTATAAAAAAAACAAAAAAAAACATCAGAGCCACAAAACCTTTCGGTTCTGGTTTGAGAATTTCATCCGGCTGATCTGATTGCCTGCTCTGGATCTAATCCTAGCCTTGACTGGATCAAAATCAAATGGCTGCGATCACATCCGTTGAGCGTTCCCACAATAAAATAATCCACGGATCTGCAGTGGATCTGAGCAGGAACTTCTATTCAAGTGTGAACATGTCGTTTTTGCTGACATCAAAGACCCAGCAGTCTATGTGGGTTGTGGTAGTATATATATACTTAGCATGGAGGCTTTCTGTACTTGTATACATGCACTAGCATGGAGGCTTTCTATACCTGTATATATGTACTAGCATGGAGGCTTTCTATACCTGTATACATGTACTAGCACGAAGGCTTTCTATACCTGTATATATGTACTAGCATGGAGGCTTTCTATACCTGTATACATGTACTAGCATGGAGGCTTTACATGTACTAGCATGGAGGCTTTCTATACCTGTATATATGTACCAGCATGGAGGCTTTCTATACCTGTATACATGTACTAGCATGAAGGCTTTCTATACCTGTATGCATGTACTAGCATGAAGGCTTTCTATACCTGTATACATGCACTAGCATGGAGGCTTTCTATACCTGTATACATGTACTAGCATGGAGGCTTTCTATACCTGTATACATGTACTAGCATGAAGGCTTTATAAACCTGTATACATGTACTAGCATGAAGGCTTTCTATACCTGTATACATGTACTAGCATGAAGGCTTTCTATACCTGTATACATGTACTAGTATGGAGGCTTTCTATACCTGTATATATGTACTAGCATGGAGGCTTTCTATACCTGTATACATGTACTAGCATTGAGGCTTTTGGAACCTGTATACATGTACTAGCATGCAGGCTTTTTATACCTGTATACATGTACTAGCATGGAGGCTTTCTATAGCTGTATACATGTACTAGCATGAAGGCTTTATAAACCTGTATACATGTACTAGCATGAAGGCTTTCTATACCTGTATACATGTACTAGCATGAAGGCTTTCTATACCTGTATACATGTACTAGCATAGAGGCTTTCTATACCTGTATACATGTACTAGCATGGAAGCTTTCTATACCTGTATACATGTACTAGCATGGAGGCTTTCTATACCTGTATACATATACTAGCATGGAGGCTTTCTATACCTGTATACATATACTAGCATGAAGGCTTTCTATACCTGTATGCATGTACTAGCATGGAGGCTTTCTATACCTGTATACATGTACTAGCATGGAGGCTTTCTATACCTGTATACATGTACTAGCATTGCGGTTTTCTATACCTGTATACATATACTAGCATGGGGGCTTTCTGTACCTGTATACATGTACTAGCATGAAGGCTTTCTATACCTGTATACATGTACTAGCATGGAGGCTTTCTATACCTGTATACATATACTAGCATGGAGGCTTTTTATACCTATATACATGTACTAGCATGGAGGCTTTTTATACCTGTATACATGTACTAGCATGGAGGCTTTCTATACCTGTATACATGCACTAGCATTGCGGTTTTCTATACCTGTATACATATACTAGCATGGGGGCTTTCTGTACCTGTATACATGTACTAGCATGAAGGCTTTCTATACCTGTATACATGTACTAGCATGGAGGCTTTCTATACCTGTATACATATACTAGCATGGAGGCTTTTTATACCTATATACATATACTAGCATGGAGGCTTTTTATATCTGTATACATGTACTAGCATGGAGGCTTTCTATACCTGTATACATGCACTAGCATGGAGGCTTTCTATACCTGTATGCATGTACTAGCATGGAGGCTTTCTATACCTGTATACATATACTAGCATGGAGGCTTTTTATACCTATATACATGTACTAGCATGGAGGCTTTTTATACCTGTATACATGTACTAGCATGGAGGCTTTCTATACCTGTATACATGTACTAGCATGGAGGCTTTCTATACCTGTATACATGTACTAGCATGGAGGCTTTCTATACCTGTATATATGTACTAACATTGAGGTTTTCTATACCTGTATGCATGTACTAGCATGGAGGCTTTCTATACCTGTATATATATACTAGCATGGAGGCTTTTTATACCTATATACATGTACTAGCATAGAGGCTTTTTATACCTGTATACATGTACTAGCATGGAGGCTTTCTATACCTGTATACATGCACTAGCATGGAGGCTTTCTATACCTGTATGCATGTACTAGCATGGAGGCTTTCTATACCTGTATACATATACTAGCATGGAGGCTTTTTATACCTATATACATGTACTAGCATGGAGGCTTTTTATACCTGTATACATGTACTAGCATGGAGGCTTTCTATACCTGTATACATGTACTTGCATGGAGGCTTTCTGTACCTGTATACATGTACTAGCATGGAGGCTTTCTATACCTGTATACATGTACTAGCATGGAGGCTTTCTATACCTGTATGCATGTACTAGCATGGAGGCTTTAGATACCTCCATGGTCAGAACAGGACCAAGTATCAACTCCCTGGTCAGAAATTTGAAATGTTGGTGAAGTATTTTAACTAATCAAGTAAACAACATTAATCATAGTACACCTGGATTGTGGCTTTCTGTCCTAGCATGTCCTATGGATGGCTACAAATGTTTCCCGTTATATAGCATTAAAAATATTCTCAGCTAAGACCATTCCTTAAAATTGGAAATAATATTTAAATTTTGGTTTAAGGCTGTTCAAATTTGGAGGATTCTTTGACACGAGCAAAATTTGTGAACCCTGTAGTACTTTTTGAGAAATTATTCATTCCGGTATATTAATTATGGTATCTCTGTACATAAAGTATGGTATCCCTGTACATAAAATATGGTATACCTGTTCATAAAATTTGGTATCCTTGTACATAAAGTATGGTATCCCTGTACATAAAGTTTGGTATCCCTGTACATAAAATATGGTATCCCTGTTCATAAAATATGGTATCCCTGTACATAAAGTATGGTGTCCCTGTACATAAAGTATGGTATCCCTGTACATAAAATATGGTATCCCTGTTCATAAAATATGTTATCCTTGTACATAAAGTATGGTATCCCTTTACATAAAGTATGGTATCCCTGTACATAAAATATGGTATCCCTGTTCATAAAATATGGTATCCCTGTTCATAAAATATGTTATCCTTGTACATAAAGTTTGGTATCCCTGTACATAAAATATGGTATCCCTGTTCATAAAATATGGTATCCCTGTCCATAAAGTATGGTGTCCCTGTACATAAAGTTTGGTATCCCTGTACATAAAATATGGTATTCCTGTACATAAAGTATGGTATCCCTGTACATAAAATATGGTATCCCTGTTCATGAAATATGGTATCCCTGTTCATAAAATATGGTATCCCTGATTCATTTAAGTAGTAGACCTATACTGTATGTCTTCAAAGGGTATTTTTCCACCATATAGTGATACTTTACTGGTTAATACTTTTTATCAACATACCTATTTGCTGTGATGACTCTTTCAACATGAGTCTTATGTCTGGGAAACATCTTAATGGTTTTGAAGTGTGTATCCTTCCCTTATAAGTGCATAAACAGATATTAAATCTGGCATAATTGTATCATAATGTTGAGATGATCATCATTAAATGGGCATCTTCACAGTGGCTCCTGTTGAATCGTTCCTTGATCATTAAAAGAGCACACTGCCAAAAATTTAGGAGAAAGTTCTTAGATTAATTGAAGCGTCTGGATAAGTTTTTAGCTTAACATCCCTTTAAAGTGGTCCTGCCATGGGGGCCGAATTTTACATTAATTATGTTATTTGGATTATTCGATTTGCAAAAATATAACTTTCTGCACAAAACCCCATCCGTTGCTAGAAAGTCGCAAAAAAAAATGCAATTTTCATCACCTTGATGCAAAACCCAGAATAAGGCTCAATACACAGTCCATCACATTATCCTTGCTTGCCCCCTGTACAACCTTCCCAGAGCTTCCCTCGCTGCCTACAAGTCAGTAGCTGCGCTCTTTAAAAAAAACCTCCGGATAAAATTATCTCCTTCCTTCATCATGCTTCCCTCTACAACCATATGTAGTCCTCCTTCCCCACCCCTTCTCTTTCTACATTATTTTTCCACCCATACACCTCCTCTCTCGATCCCAGCTTTCTGGCTTTTAGTTCTCATGTTTCTCCCAATCTCCCTCTATTTACTCTCCTTCCTACCTCTAGAATGATCTGACCTTTCAGGCACAATTCGACCCTTGCTGTTGTGGTGCCGTTAAGCCATCAACGAACAAACAAACCAACAAACTCAATACGCAATGACGTCATTTTGAGAATGCCTGTATGTATTAAAACAATGCATCAATGCCAAGTATAACATGTGGCCACCATTTAAATTTCACAACTCTTTTCGATAGCATCTCTGTTCTTCTAAAATATTACATTTTCCAAGCAAATAATAAACAAAATTTAGCAGTGTTATGTAGTTGGATGATGCAGTAATATGAATTCTTAAACTAAAAGTCATTTATCAATGGCAAAGGGCAACAAAAGGAGACGATTCTGGACATGTTTTGTGCACTTGACATGAACCGAGTTTTTAGAGCTTATCGGGCTTACCCCTGTTCTGTTCGATTTAAAAAGTAGCTTGACCGCATCATCTCTGACATGAAAATTTTACTGTTTAGCAAGTAATACAAACTCATGTGAGAGAAACAAAGGAAGAAAGAAATAAGAATAAGACTTGGTGAGATTTGAACTCATAACCTCTCACTCAAACGACAAAGCTGTAACTTAATCATTTGAAAGTTTAGATGATTTATTTTATATATAGTGTGGACTATGATCGAAGGAAGAAAAAATTGATAAATTAAAACTGAATTGTAATTATTGTGTTCATATGCCAAGCCGTCCCTTTTAACATATCAAAACTTACAAAAATAACTAACATTTTTTTCACAGTTTCTTCAAAAACAAAAACGCAAACAGAATTGCATGAATAAACTATTCAGTTCATGTATGCCTGTTGACTAAACGTCAAGCGACAGAGACTTGAACATTGAAAAATAAACTTTATATTTTCATTAGACGTAAAAAAACCCAATGTAGATGTTGTTGCAAACACTTTAATTTGATTACAGTATGTTTAACAAAATATTACTCACGAAACAGTAAGAGTTTCATGCCGACTATGCAAGCTTTATACTGTAGGACCGTGTAAGGATTGTAAGCCTGATCCTTCTTTCTTGTCTGCAAGCGGTTCAAATTCTAAAGGAACGACATCCCTTTATTATGAGAAGGTTCTTCATTTATTTCTGAATCATTTTTATCATAGTTTGAACTTGAAAATGACAAATTAAGATCTAAACAGCCCGAAAAACTTTCGTTATCAGACTCTATTTGTATGTGGTTAGTATGTGTGTCATGCATTGTTTACGATTAGCAGTCCCTGAAATGACGGAACTGCTATCACAAATCCCTTTCAACTTTTTTTCAGAGGAAGCAATAAATGATCAATTTCTAAGTTCTTTTTCATCATGAAAATGGACTTAGAACCAGGATTTCTTGATAGATTATTGAATTTAGGGATATGAAAAACTTACATCAGGTTAAATCTCAATTTTTTTAGAAGGCATGGCAGGACCGCTTTAAGGGATTTTGAGCCGAAGCAAGACTAGCCTAAAATTCAGATTTTTGTTTGGATACATTTAAGATTTTGCAGTGTTGATTTAATCCTAAGCGTTATTCAACATTTTGCTGTGTAGTCATGTTTGCCTTATACATTGATTGATTCATGGGTTCAACAACACTTTGTATTAGTGCATAGTTTTAAAGAAGTTTGCATTCCAAATCTCTCCAAAAATGAGTTTTCGCTAGGCGCAATACATATGAATTTAGCATATATAATAACATAGACTCAGAAGGGCCAGCGAACATTTCTGAAAGATAAAGAACGATGTTTTTATGTGCCAATTGAATTATAATATCCCATTTGAGATTTGTCCCACACTATAGCCAAATTGGGGTATAGCACTCATAGTTAATAGCTCGTTTGGGCTATGACTTGCGTTTAAAAAGTAAGTCTTCAAACTAATAGCCTGAATGGGCTATATATCCATATAGCGTAATTGAATAATTCGGGCTTTAGATTTTTAGTCAGAGCCTTTAAAATCACCTGAGTGTGTATACCGAGGGAGCTTAAAGTAACAGCTCGTTGCAGAAACACTATCTGGCTCTTCACAAGAATATCTTTTGTTGCATTCAGAAAAGAGTCTAATAACTGATGCGTAAAATCATTAGGTTATCTGTGATTAGTTCAGGGATCACTTAAGTCCATCTTATGAGAAAGAGAACTTCAAAAGAAATTTATAAAATATCTAAAGTTATATTTCGTATAATGGTTGCCACTTGCAAATTTATTTGTGTGATGCTATCATTGATTAATTGTGATTCATTAAAAAAATGGGTAATATATTAGCAATATGAGGAAAATATGTTATAGTTAAAAGCATATCTTGTTGCAAGCATGTAAAATCCATCTTGATATTTTGCTGTTAGTATGTCTCTTTATGATTTCAATTTCCCTCAAAAGGAAACATTGTTAATAAAATTTACATCATATTGCTGTTAAGTTTTTGAAGGCTTACTTGAAAAACAGTTTTCACATATTGAAACAATATTTAAAGCTTTATTACGCAGTGGGGCAACTAGAGTCCCGAGGGCCATGGGGATTTTGGCAATTTGCAGAGATGTCGGAACCGCGATGGAATTACAAAATCTTGCTAAAATACAACACATCACCATACAAAAGTATCAATTTGGACAAAAAGTGAGGGTGCGAAAATGCTCCCTGCTCCCCTCAAATCCTACCTATGCTTATACCATATAGGTAGGAACCATGGGGACAGGAGGTAAGATTTCTCCACTTTTTTAAAAACTGGCAAGTTCCCCTCAATTACTGTCCAAGAAGCGCCCCAAACTGTTAACTACCCACCAACAAATACAGACTTATACACCCCAAAATGTATGTTGAGCTACTACATCATAGATGTTCTAGTTTTGTATTACCAGAAGCAGCTACTGTAGTTTCGGTTAATAAAGTGAGCTGAAGACCAAAAAGTCATTTAATTTACAAAAATAAATAATCAGAGAGGCCTTCAGTTGCGGCATCAGGATTTTGGACATAGAGTAAGGAGGGGAAGGGGAGGGGGGATTTTTGGTCTCATTGGGGAGAATTTTGTCTCATGGGGAGAATTTTGTCTCATCGGTAGGCGGGAGGGGGAAGCCTATAATCCGACAAAATATGTCACTTTTCAAAATTAGGGGGGGAACGGGGGAGGGAAGCGCTCTTGTGGGTGGCATTTCACCCACCATGCTCCCCATAGTGCAATTTCGAGGTGTTTTCCTGCATACATCACATCTTTTCAATATGTTAAAGACAAATTACAAACTTTGATTTCTCAATAACTTGAAAACTACACATGCTTTTCAACATTCAAGGATTATTAAGCTCAGATTTGAATGCTCTTTACGGTACTTGGTTTGAACAGAAAGCTATTGTACCTGACAATAGACCTATTAACCATTGTATTATGCTTAGACCAAAGATATATGACTGAAGTGCCTGTCCATAAATCAACACCTTCAATGTTAAGAGCTCAGTTTCAGATGAATTTGACACTGGACCAGTGCACTTGGTCTTTGTGATGGAGGTATTTGTTTATAATAAGGGTAATCTGGAGGGATTCTGGAATCTTATCTTTATTGAGTCATTAGAGTTCTTTGAATGATACTTGAATGTCTTTGATGCCTCTTTTACAGAGGGTAATCTGATCAGGATGGCAACTCCCTGATCTGATTTGGTCAAACCTCTTGAGGAGAAATGAAGCTGGGAGAAAAGATAAACTTCTTGAGGAGAGATGAAGCTGGGAGAAAAGATTGGTTGGTTGTGACTCTAACATATCCCTGGTCTTAAATGGGTTTGTTGGATAAGAAGCTCTAAAAGAAAATGACTTTTTGATATTGTTGGCTTTTGTTATTTCATAAGTTACGATTTCCAAGATTAATCTGATTTCCAAACCAGCATGTCAATAGCGTAATGCTCATCACATTGGTAAAAGAACAAACCAGCATGTCAATAACGTAATGCTCATATTGGTAAAATGACAAACCAGCATGTCAATAGCATAATGCTCATCACATTGGTAAAATGACAAACCAGCATGTCAATAGGTAAAATTGAAAAACAAACCAGCATGTCAATAACGTAATGCTCATCACATTGGTAAAAGAACAAACCAGCAGGTCAATAGCATAATGCTCATCACATTGGTAAAAGAACAAACCAGCATCATGGCAGCATGTCAATAGCGTAATGCTCATTATATTGGTAAAAGAACAAACCAGCATGTCAATAGCATAATGCTCATCACATTGGTAAAAGAACAAACCAGCATGTCAATAGCATAATGCTCATCACATTGGTAAAAGAACAAACCAGCATGTCAATAGGGTAATGCTCATTATATTGGTAAAAGAACAAACCAGCATGTCAATAGCATAATGCTCATCACATTGGTAAAAGAACAAACCAGCATGTCAATAGCATAATGCTCATCACATTGGTGAAAGAACAAACCAGCATGTCAATAGCATAATGCTCATCACATTGGTAAAAGAACAAACCAGCATGTCAATAGCATAATGCTCATCACATTGGTAAAAGAACAAACCAGCAGGTCAATAGCATAATGCTCATCACATTGGTAAAAGAACAAACCAGCAGGTCAATAGCATAATGCTCATCACATTGGTAAAAGAACAAACCAGCATGTCAATAGCATAATGCTCATCACATTGGTAAAAGAACAAACCAGCATGTCAATAGGGTAATGCTCATTATATTGGTAAAAGAACAAACCAGCATGTCAATAGCATAATGCTCATCACATTGGTAAAAGAACAAACCAGCATGTCAATAGCATAATGCTCATCACATTGGTAAAAGAACAAACCAGCATGTCAATAGCATAATGCTCATCACATTGGTAAAAGAACAAACCAGCATGTCAATAGCATAATGCTCATCACATTGGTAAAAGAACAAACCAGCATGTCAATAGGTAATGCTCATTATATTGGTAAAAGAACAAACCAGCATGTCAATAGCATAATGCTCATCACATTGGTAAAAGAACAAACCAGCAGGTCAATAGCATAATGCTCATCACATTGGTAAAAGAACAAACCAGCATGTCAATAGCATAATGCTCATCACATTGGTAAAAGAACAAACCAGCATGTCAATAGGGTAATGCTCATTATATTGGTAAAAGAACAAACCAGCATGTCAATAGCATAATGCTCATCACATTGGTAAAAGAACAAACCAGCATGTCAATAGCATAATGCTCATCACATTGGTAAAAGAACAAACCAGCATGTCAATAGCATAATGCTCATCACATTGGTAAAAGAACAAACCAGCATGTCAATAGGGTAATGCTCATTATATTGGTAAAAGAACAAACCAGCATGTCAATAGCGTAATGCTTATCACATTGGTAAAAGAACATTGAATGTTTTCCCTAAAGTTTATATTTTCATTTAATGTTGAAAATTTGATTTGAACTTTAGAACTTATATCTTCAAAAATGTACCTTCTGCGCACTGGGAATCAAATGTAAAAAGATCATTCAGGTGACAGACGCAGACATCCTCCTTACCTTCTTACCTGATCTCTTTGTGTCAAGTGACACATAAGGCCTCTGCGTCTCTATTTGTCATGATCCTTAGCTGTCAAGTGACACATAAGGCCTCCGCGTCTCCATTTGTCATGGTCCTTAGCTGTCAAGTGATACATAAGGACTCCGCGTTTCCATTTGTCATGGTCCTTAGCTGTCAAGTGATACATAAGGCCTCCGCGTCTCCATTTGTCATGGTCCTTAGCTGTCAAGTGACACATAAGGCCTCCGCGTCTCCATTTGTCATGGTCCTTAGCTGTCAAGTGACACATAAGGCCTCCGCGTTTTCATTTGTCATGGTCCTTAGCTGTCAAGTGACACTTAAGGCCTCCGTGTCTCCATTTGTCATGGTCCTTAGCTGTCAAGTGATACGTAAGGCCTCTGCATCTCCATTTGTCATGGTCCTTAGCTGTCAAGTGATACATAAAGCCTCCGCGTCTCCATTTGTTATGGTCCTCAGCTGTCAAGTGATACATAAGGCCTCTGCATCCCCATTTGTCATGGTCCTTAGCTGTCAAGTGATACATAAGGCCTCTGCATCTCCATTTGTCATGGTCCTTAGCTGTCAAGTGACACATAAGGCCTCCGCGTCGCCATTTGTTATGGTCCTTAGCTGTCAAGTGACACATAAGGCCTCCGCGTTTCCATTTGTCATGGTCCTTAGCTATCAAGTGACACATAAGGCCTCCGCGTTGCCATTTGTCATGGTCCTTAGCTGTCAAGTGACACATACGGCCTCCGCGTCTCCATTTGTTATGGTCCTTAGCTGTGAAGTGATACATAAGGCCTCCACGTCTCCATTTGGCATGGTCCTTAGCTGTCAAGTGACACATAAGGCCTCCGCGTTTCCATTTGTCATGGTCCTTAGCTGTCAAGTGATACATAAGGCCTCCGCGTTTCCATTTGTTATGGTCCTTAGCTGTCAAGTGACACATAAGGCCTCCGCGTCTCCATTTGTCATGGTCCTTAGCTGTCAAGTGATACATAAGGCCTCTGCGTCTCCATTTGTCATGGTCCTTAGCTGTCAAGTGACACATAAGGCCTCCGCGTTTTCATTTGTCATGGTCCTTAGCTGTCAAGTGACACTTAAGGCCTCCTCGTCTCCATTTGTCATGGTCCTTAGCTGTCAAGTGATACGTAAGGCCTCTGCATCTCCATTTGTCATGGTCCTTAGCTGTCAAGTGATACATAAAGCCTCCGCGTCTCCATTTGTTATGGTCCTTAGCTGTCAAGTGATACATAAGGCCTCTGCATCCCCATTTGTCATGGTCCTTAGCTGTCAAGTGATACATAAGGCCTCTGCATCTCCATTTGTCATGGTCCTTAGCTGTCAAGTGACACATAAGGCCTCCGCGTCGCCATTTGTTATGGTCCTTAGCTGTCAAGTGACACATAAGGCCTCCGCGTTTCCATTTGTCATGGTCCTTAGCTATCAAGTGACACATAAGGCCTCCAGCGTTGCCATTTGTCATGGTCCTTAGCTGTCAAGTGACACATACGACCTCCAGCGTCTCCATTTGTTATGGTCCTTAGCTGTGAAGTGATACATAAGGCCTCCACATCTCCATTTGGCATGGTCCTTAGCTGTCAAGTGACACATAAGGCCTCCGCGTTTCCATTTGTCATGGTCCTTAGCTGTCAAGTGATACATAAGGCCTCCGCGTTTCCATTTGTTATGGTCCTTAGCTGTCAAGTGACACATAAGGCCTCCGCGTCTCCATTTGTCATGGTCCTTAGCTGTCAAGTGATACATAAGGCCTCTGCGTCTCCATTTGTCATGGTCCTTAGCTGTCAAGTGACACATAAGGCCTCCGCGTCGCCATTTGTCATGGTCCTTAGCTGTCAAGTGACACATAAGGCCTCCGCGTCTCCATTTGTCATGGTCCTTAGCTGTCAAGTGACACATAAGGCCTCCGCGTCTCCATTTGTCATGGTCCTTAGCTGTCAAGTGACACATAAGGCCTCCGCGTCTCCATTTGTCATGGTCCTTAGCTGTCAAGTGATACATAAGGCCTCTGCATCTCCATTTGTCATGGTCCTTAGCTGTCAAGTGACACATAAGGCCTCCGCGTCTCCATTTGTCATGGTCCTTAGCTGTCAAGTGACACATAAGGCCTCCGCGTTTCCATTTGTCATGGTCCTTAGCTGTCAAGTGACACATAAGGCCTCCGCGTTTCCATTTGTCATGGTCCTTAGCTGTCAAGTGACACATAAGGCCTCCGCGTCTCCATTTGTCATGGTCCTTAGCTGTCAAGTGACACATAAGGCCTTCGCATCTCCATTTGTCATGGTCCTTAGCTGCATTCTGCATGTCATTCCAGCAATAAATTTGATTACTTTCTTGAATAAATACTTTTTTTTTTCCTTAGCTGATATAGAAAGTATTTTTTCTTGCTCTTTTTCTTGATTTCATAAATGTTGTAAGAATCTAACTGTAGGTCTCTCATGGGTACTGTAGTATCTCACTCATAGTAAACATAAAGAGAGAAACAACTTAATTTGATCAAATATGACACCTCAGAAATTGCTTATTTGACCAAAAGTATGTTGATTTCGTGACTTCTGACATTAAGTATATATTTTGGGAATTCATGACTCAATCTCTAATTTGTGTGTTGACCTCGAAGGTCACTGTCATTTCCAGAAGAAAATAAAAGAAACTTGGAGAAGAGACAAGCCTTAGGAGAAACAACATAGATTATGTCATCAATGAAATATGTAGGTTGTCACCGGCAGGTGGGATTCTGTTGCATTATGGGAATGCATGAATCTTAGGGGCAAATGTGACCTTTAGAGTACTTGTTTTTACCAAATTTTGAAGGTGTTTTGGTGGTTTGGAGCAGGGAAGATGTTATTTTCTCCAAATAACATCTTGTTCCATTGTAAAAAGAAAAAAAGACAAACAAATTTGGTTCACAGCCGCCCTTGTTCGGAAAGTCAAGCAATCGTGGATTTAATTTCTGGGGCATCACAAGCTTTCACTTATTATTGAATTATTTAACCTAAAAATGTTGGGGGCTTGTTTGGCAGGGGGGGGGGAGGGGGAAAGGTAAGAAACTCTTGGGGTAGCAAATTACACTAATTTGAAACTTTACAAACCTAAAACAACACATGCAGGGACAAAAAGAAATTAATTAGTTAATATTTCATTGAAAATAAATTTTGTGATTAGAAATTTAAGTCAGACATTCTCTTGCAGTATTTATCTCTGAAATTTAATTTGAAAAAAACAGAGAATTCCTAATCCAGGGTTGTTACAGGCTGTGAAATATTTGATTGATCAGTTGGCTTGTTCTTGTTTTGTTTTGGAAGTTGTTGCAAATGCCTGAAAGGATGTCCCATCAAAGAAGGTGCTTCACAGGAAAGAATGAATTGACACAGTGTGCCTTGTAACGCGTTTGAAGATAGTTTTAGTTTATAATTGGTTATTATTGGGGTGGTCTTTGAAATATGAAGGGTTATTCGTAATTGCTTGAATCAGGAACATAATCCTGTTTAACATGGATAACGGCAGAAGTTCACCTGGTGTATAGTGTTAGCTGTATTTTAACCTGAATTCTCTTGGGAGTGGAACTACAGTTCAAAAAGATATTTTCATTTTTCTGTGGTTGTCTTTTCTTATTTCCGTAAGCTTCAGTTTTATGCACTTTTATAGCCAATATAGAATTTTCTAAAGAAAGCAGGATTTTGGGTATTTTAAGTATCAAGTGCTGTAATGGCGAGTTATCGTCTTTAACATAAATGCGAAGGTGAACAGATTTCAGTTTGTGATTTGATTGGATGGAATACAGGCGTTGAATTTGCATTTATGCCTTTAAGCCAAATAAGTATCAGTTTTTAGTGCAATATATGCTACCGAGTAAAAATTATGACTTAAATTGTTTTAAGATATCTTTCCATCGATATGTTGATCAAGGTATAATTAAAAGTATCTTGCGACCCTTCCCCTTCCCCCCACTCTCCCCTCCCCCAAATAAATTCTTGAAATGTACAGATTATGAGGAGATGATCTATATTTTACTTTTTAGTTAAAGGCCAGATATTGTGTTAACATGGACAGTGACAAAAGTCAATGTTTCTGATTGGTCATACCGATAACCAATCAATAATTGCTGTGGAAGAGACGCACACGGTACCTGCACCTCTAAGGCACACACTTAATTAGAAACAATCCACAACTGTGGAAGTGACTAGCACATGGTACCTGCACCACTAAGGCACATACTTAATTAGAAACATTCCACAACTGTGGAATGACTAGCACATGGTACCTGCACCACTAAGGCACATACTTAATTAGAAACCATTCACAACTGTGGAAGTGACTAGCACATGGTACCTGCACCACTAAGGCACATACTTAATTAGAAACAATCCACAACTGTGGAATGACTAGCACATGGTACCTGCACTACTAAGGCACATTATTAATTAGAAACAATCGACAACTGTGGAAGTGACTAGCACATGGTACCTGCACTACTAAGGCACACACTTAATTAGAAACAATCCACAACTGTGGAATGACTAGCACATGGTACCTGCACCACTAAGGCACATACTTAATTAGAAACAATCCACAACTGTGGAAGTGACTAGCACATGGTACCTGCACCACTAAGGCACATACCTAATTAGAAACAATCCACAACTGTGGAAGTGACTAGCACACGGTACCTGCACCACTAAGGCACATTATTAATTAGAAACAATCCACAACTGTGGAAGTGACTAGCACATGGTACCTGCACCACTAAGGCACGTACTTTATTAGAAACAATCCACAACTGTGGAAGTGACCAGCACATGGTACCTGCACCACTAAGACACATACTTTATTAGAAACAACCCACAACCGGATGTGGAGTGAAAGATATGAACATCACAGGGTTCAAAATGAGCATTTTTTGTATCACTAGCCTGTTGGGCTTTCTTCCCTCACTTTTTACTTGCTTAACTTAACTTTCATAAGTCAATAAAGTCCATATTGTTTTCTTTCCTTCTGACATACAAACCGAAATAATGTCTTGAATCTTGGATTACCCCGATTAGCTTAAGCTATTCAATTTGTGCTACTATAGCCCGTAAATAAAATCAACCAGCCTGGACTAGTGGGCTAATGTGCTAGCCTCAACCAGCCTGGGCTAGTGGGCTAATGTGCTAGCCTCAACCAGCCTGGACTAGTGGGCTAATGTGCTAGCCTCAACCAGCCTGGGCTTGTGGGCTAATGTGCTAGCCTCAACCAACCTGGGCTAGTGGGCTAATGTGCTAGTCTCAACCAGCCTGGGCTAGTGGGCTAATGTGCTAGCCTCAACCAGCCTGGACTAGTGGGCTAATGTGCTAGCCTCAACCAGCCTGGGCTTGTGGGCTAATGTGCTAGCCTCAACCAACCTGGGCTAGTGGGCTAATGTGCTAGTCTCATCCAGCCTGGGCTAGTGGGCTAATGTGCTAGCCTCAACCAGCCTGGGCTAGTGGGCTAATGTGCTAGCTTCAACCAGCCTGGGCTTGTGGGCTAATGTGCTAGCCTCAACCAACCTGGGCTAATGTGCTAGTCTCATCCAGCCTGGGCTAGTGGGCCAATGTGCTAGCCTCAACCAGCCTGGGCTAGTGGGCTAATGTGCTAGCCTCAACCAGCCTGTACTAGCAGGCTAATGTGCTAGCCTCAACCAGCCTGGGCTAGTGGGCCAATGTGCTAGCCTCAACCAGCCTGGGCTAGTGGGCTAATGTGCTAGCCTCATCCAGCCTGGGCTAGTGGGCTAATGTGCTAGCCTCATCCAGCCTGGGCTAGGGGGCTAATGTGCTAGCCTCAACCAGCCTGGGCTAGTGGGCTAATGTGCTAGCCTCATCCAGCCTGGGCTAGTGGGCCAATGTGCTAGCCTCATCCAGCCTGGGCTAGTGGGCTAATGTGCTAGCCTCATCCAGCCTGGGCTAGTGGGCTAATGTGCTAGCCTCAACCAGCCTGGGCTAGTGGGCTAATGTGCTAGCCTCATCCAGCCTGGGCTAGTGGGCTAATGTGCTAGCCTCAACCAGCCTGGGCTAGTGGGCTAATGTGCTAGCCTCAACCAGCCTGGGCTAGTGGGATAATGTGCTAGCCTCATCCAGCCTGGGCTAATTTGCTAGTTTCAAAAGCTGGAACATCCCAATTTCACAATTTTTACTGAGGTTTGATTACCTCCTAAAATTTAGTCTCTGAACAGTGTAATAGACTGCTTCTTGGATAAACATTTGAAAACAGTTGAGGTCATCCTATTTTTTTCATTAGTGAGCCCTCCAGTTCAATGAGTGGCAGGACCCTGATCCTAGTCAGTCAGCTGCCATTTTTTAACTGTTTTGGTAGAGTATTACATAACAATTTGACAGTTTTTCCCCCTGCCAGATTGCTTCCCCACTTTCCCCCAGAAAAGTTTGTAAAGTGACATAATTTGTCAGATTAAAGGCTTTTCCCCCCATGGGACGAAACAGTCCCTCTCTTGCCCCCTAGGCCCCAGCATCAAATCCTGGCACCACCACTGCAGTTGACACCATAATTGTGCATGTTATCTTGGCAATGTATTTTTGTTCAAAAAGTAGGGTCATCCAAAATTGTATATCCACAACTGGTATAGTAAATGGCTTGAAATTGTACATCCACAACTGGTACGGTAATAGCTTGCAATTGTGGTATAGTAATGGCTTGCAATTGTGGTATAGTAATGGCTTGCAATTGGAGCCTTGACATTGTAACTGAAATAAGCTTGGAATATAATGTTTGCAGAACAAGGCTATAACAGTGGAGTTTCTCTTTAACTTATTCTCTTTAACTAATTTATTGGCTGTAGTCTGGTGAGTATAATAGCCATCTTGTGCTGCAATTATTGAGATGTCTGGTGAGTATAATAGCCAGCTTGTGCTGCAATTATTGAGATGTCTGGTGAGTGTAATAGCCAGCTTGTGCTGCAATTATTGAGATGTCTGGTGAGTATAATAGCCATCTTGTGCTGCAATTATTGAGATGTCTGGTGAGTATAATAGCCAGCTTGTGCTGCAATTATTGAGATGTCTGGTGAGTATAATAGCCAGCGTGTGCTGCAATTATTGAGATGTCTGGTGAGTATAATAGCCATCTTGTGCTGCAATTATTGAGATGTCTGGTGATTTAATAGCCAGCTTGTGCTGCAATTATTGAGATGTCTGGTGAGTATAATATCCGCTTGTGCTGCAATTATTAAGATGTCTGGTGATTTGATAGCCAGCTTGTGCTGCAATTATTGAGATGTCTGGTCAGTATAATAGCCAGTTTGTGCAGCAATTATTGAGATGTCTGGTGAGTATAATAGCCTGTTTGTGCTGCAATTATTGAGATGTCTGGTGAGTATAATAGCCAGTTTGTGCTGCAATTATTGAGATGTCTGGTGAGTATAATAGCCATCTTGTGCTGCAATTATTGAGATGTCTGGTGAGTATAATAGCCAGTTGTGCAGCAATTATTGAGATGTCTGGTGAGTATAATAGCCAGCTTGTGCTGCAATTATTGAGATGTCTGGTGAGTATAATAGCCAGCGTGTGCTGCAATTATTGAGATGTCTGGTGAGTATAATAGCCATCTTGTGCTGCAATTATTGAGATGTCTGGTGATTTAATAGCCAGCTTGTGCTGCAATTATTGAGATGTCTGGTGAGTATAATAGCCAGCATGTGCTGCAATTATTGAGATGTCTGGTGAGTATAATAGCCAGCTTGTGCTGCAATTATTGAGATGTCTGGTGAGTATAATAGCCAGCTTGTGCTGCAATTATCGAGATGTCTGGTGAGTATAATAGCCAGCTTGTGCTGCAATTATTGAGATGTCTGGTGAGTATAATAGCCAGCTTGTGCTGCAATTATTGAGATGTCTGGTGAGTATAATAGCCAGCTTGTGCTGCAATTATTGAGATGTCTGGTTAGTATAATAGCCAGCTTGTGCTGCAATTATTGAGATGTCTGGTGAGTATAATAGCCAGTTTGTGCTGCAATTATTGAGATGTCTGGTGAGTATAATAGCCAGCTTGTGCTGCAATTATTGAGATGTCTGGTGAGTATAATAGCCAGCTTGTGCTGCAATTATCGAGATGTCTGGTGAGTATAATAGCCAGCTTGTGCTGCAATTATTGAGATGTCTGATGAGTATAATAGCCAGCGTGTGCTGCAATTATTGAGATGTCTGGTGAGTATAATAGCCATCTTGTGCTGCAATTATTGAGATGTCTGGTGATTTAATAGCCAGCTTGTGCTGCAATTATTGAGATGTCTGGTGAGTATAATATCCGCTTGTGCTGCAATTATTAAGATGTCTGGTGATTTGATAGCCAGCTTGTGCTGCAATTATTGAGATGTCTGGTCAGTATAATAGCCAGTTTGTGCAGCAATTATTGAGATGTCTGGTGAGTATAATAGCCTGTTTGTGCTGCAATTATTGAGATGTCTGGTGAGTATAATAGCCAGTTTGTGCTGCAATTATTGAGATGTCTGGTGAGTATAATAGCCAGCTTGTGCTGCAATTATTGAGATGTCTGGTCAGTATAATAGCCAGTTGTGCAGCAATTATTGAGATGTCTGGTGAGTATAATAGCCAGCTTGTGCTGCAATTATTGAGATGTCTGGTGAGTATAATAGCCAGCTTGTGCTGCAATTATCGAGATGTCTGGTGAGTATAATAGCCATCTTGTGCTGCAATTATTGAGATGTCTGGTGAGTATAATAGCCAGCTTGTGCTGCAATTATTGAGATGTCTGGTGAGTATAATAGCCGCTTGTGCTGCAATTATTGAGATGTCTGGTGAGTATAATAGCCAGCTTGTGCTGCAATTATTGAGATGTCTGGTGAGTATAATAGCCATCTTGTGCTGCAATTATTGAGATGTCTGGTGAGTATAATAGCCAGCTTGTGCTGCAATTATTGAGATGTCTGGTGAGTATAATAGCCGCTTGTGCTGCAATTATTAAGATGTCTGGTGATTTGATAGCCAGCTTGTGCTGCAATTATTGAGATGTCTGGTCAGTATAATAGCCAGTTTGTGCAGCAATTATTGAGATGTCTGGTGAGTATAATAGCCAGTTTGTGCAGCAATTATTGAGATGTCTGGTGAGTATAATAGCCAGCTTGTGCTGCAATTATTGAGATGTCTGGTGAGTATAATAGCCATCTTGTGCTGCAATTATTAAGATGTCTGGTGATTTGATAGCCAGCTTGTGCTGCAATTATTGAGATGTCTGGTCAGTATAATAGCCAGTTTGTGCAGCAATTATTGAGATGTCTGGTGAGTATAATAGCCAGCTTGTGCTGCAATTATTGAGATGTCTGGTGAGTATAATAGCCGCTTGTGCTGCAATTATTAAGATGTCTGGTGATTTGATAGCCAGCTTGTGCTGCAATTATTGAGATGTCTGGTCAGTATAATAGCCAGTTTGTGCAGCAATTATTGAGATGTCTGGTGAGTATAATAGCCAGTTTGTGCAGCAATTATTGAGATGTCTGGTGAGTATAATAGCCAGCTTGTGCTGCAATTATTGAGATGTCTGGTGAGTATAATAGCCAGCTTGTGCTGCAATTATTGAGATAAGTTTTGTTTTGAAGACTTGTAGGCTTGAGGCCTGCACTGTTGTTTCTGGTAGGTTGTTCCACTCGACAATAGTGCAAGGGAATAAGGAAAAGTTGTGTAACTGGAGCCTTGAATGATGTGTGATAAAACATTTTGAATTGTGTCGAGAATGACAGGTGTATCGATTTTGTCGTAAACTGATCTTGTACACAAGTGGGAAGACGGCAATCCTCCTATCTTCTAGGACTTGTCATATCCAAGATCGTTTAGACTGTGCCTTTGGTTCGTTGGTAATTTTGTTTCACGAACCTTGCTGCACGCCTCTTTGGATCATAATTTTCAAGTGTTTTTTATCTGGTCCTACACTATGCTTGTAACGAAGCTAAATTAAGTAAGCAGTTTTTGTAGCTTCTCATTAGCTAGTCAAAGTTTATATGAGCTTCTTTTGAGCTAATGCCAAGCTCATGTAAGCTACTGTAACTGATGGCTAGCATAAAGCATGTACAGTGGTGGTGCTACAGAGGCTTAGGGGAATTCCCTTCCCCCATGAGATCGCTTTTCTCCCAGAAATTTTGGAAAGTGTCATACTTTTGTCTTATTTATAGGCTTTTGCTCTCCTGTCATAAGACACAATTGCCCCTCTCTTGCCTCCATGACCAAAATCCTGGCGCTGCCACTGAGCTTGTAGTCCCAAATAATAAGTCTATGCATAAAGTTACAGTAGCTGAAGTTTTAGTTTGGGAACATATCAAATCAATTGATTCAAAATCACACAAACTTTGTACAGTAAACTTGTGTGTAGAATTCTTGTTTAGTTTTAATTGCTTGATAAATAAATAATGTGGGGGTGGTTGCCACAACAAAGCAAGTAGTAGCTCCATGGTCAAGCAATGTGTGATGTTGACATTGGTAGTAGAGAGATTATAGGAATGGTCAATTAAGTGAGTGTGGGGGTACTGGTTAGAAAAGATTGGTTCAGGTCAAAGCGCTGAATATTTAAAGTAAGGGAGGAGCTCTCAGCTGAAAGGGGCACTCAGCTGAAAGGGGAGGTTGCAATAGTTTAGAGTCTCTAGAATATTCTAATATACTTTTATTGCACATGTATAAAGCTGCCTTATGAGGATAGTAAATTGATACGAATGTTCAAAACATTTGAAATCATTTCTAGTGATTATTAACTTATTATTCAATAACACAAGTATTTAGAAATGAGACCTGTATTTTTTTAAAATTTGCAAATCTTGCTGAAATTTGGTAGCATTACCTGAAAATTAAAGGTTTCCTGATTAACAGCAACATTTTTGATAAAAACTTAGTATACATGTAGTATGTAGTATACATGTAGTATGTAGTATACATGTAGTATGTAGTATACATGTAGTATGTAGTATACATGTAGTATGTAGTATACATGTGTATGTAGTATACATGTAGTATGTAGTATACATGTAGTATGCAGTATACATGTAGTATGTAGTATACATGTAGTATGTAGTATACATGTAGTATGTAGTATACATGTAGTATGTAGTATACATGTAGTATGTGCAATATTTCCTCTTGTAACCTGAAAAGTTTTGGGTTCTTGCCCCTTGGGAGGTGACCCATCGTATCCCCCTTTCTGTTTTAGGGGCCAAATAAATTGTATAGCACTCTACACAATGTACATTCTGAATAGAGCAGTGTTTTTATCCCCCCACCAATGAAGTTGCTGAAGAGGGGATATAATGTAGCATCTTAACCGTTCATCTGTCCGTCCGTCCACATCTATTCTCTGTCCGGCCTCATACATTGTTCTACTACTAGAGAACAAAAGAGTGCTGCCCTAGGAAAAGAACTCCCAACTAATTTTTATGAAAAGAATTTTATATAAAGGAGAACAAATTAATTCCAGACTTGAATAGCAGCAATTAAAGGATTTGTTTTAAGAAGAAAAAAAATTTATATAATAGAATAATAATAGAACTGTCTGACTGAATAGAATTTATAATGAATAGGGAAAAAACAACAATAAGGTTTTGCTAGAATAGAGTGAAAACATAATAGACTTATGATAAACTCCAAGTTTTACGTCCTCATTTGCATAAATACTGGGGAATAACGTGAGATAGTGTTGAGGACTATTTGCTCATTGTGCTGTTGGACAGCAAGACACTAGACGTAATCGCCCAGCATTTCTTCTGCATAATGTTGTGTATTTTGCACAGCTATTAATGCAGAATCAGCCTTTCTAAGACTTGCCCGCTCTTGCGCGATCTAAATACCTGAGATAATTCTTTGGCTTATAGTTGCATAGTGGCGTGATAAATATTCAGTTCTACTTCTTCGCTTATTCAGACTCTTTTCCTTGAAGGCCATTTATGTGAAGTTGTTGTGTTTATAGTGTAGCCTCAATATAGGTCTATACTCACCAGTGTGCAATACACCAGATTGACAGGAAAATTAGGAGTGAGTCTCCACTGTTACTTTAAAGGCATTAACCCTTACTCTACCATACGGCGATATTATCACCGTTTTGGGTGCCCCATCTTTGATCCCGCCTCCCAATCACATTAAAAAAAGTCCTGGTAGAGTAAGGGTTAAAAAACCTGCATCAATTGTGCCAACTCAAAAGTATATGCAGCATGGTCGCGGTAGGTGGCCCAGCGGGTCACTGAAATGGAACGGGCCTGACTATGCTGTTCAGAAGGCAAGAGGACCCTTCAATAATCAGCCTGTGCTTAACCCTTACTCTACCACGCGGCGATATTATGGCTGTTTTGGGTGCCCCATCTTTGACCCCGCCTCCTAAGCTTGTTTTAAAAAGAGTGCGGGTAGAGCAAGGATTAAATGCCAACATTAAGGATTTTTTTCCTAATTTCTACTGTAATCAGCTCAATTTGTGATAACATTTTTTCCTTGTGCTGTAATCAGCTAATTTATATTGCAGTATATTTGAGGTAAATTATTATTTTTGGCAGCTTGATAATCAATTATCCGCTGTCAGATGATATTTTTCCCAGGTTTTCTTCTGGTCATATTTCAGCAGTATTGTCCCTACAAGGGTATATGTTTGGATGTATGATTGGCTATCTCAATACTTTTTTGAGTGACACTAATATTTTTGGTTTCATGGAGCAAAAATGATATTTTTTACAGTACGAAATTTCGGCCACTGCTGCTTCTCAAAGAAAGGTCAAAAAAGAAGAAAGAAAAAACATCTATTAAATTAAATCAATACAAAATAAGAGAGTTTGTAGAGAAAACTACTTGTGCAGTCAGAATAAGTATCTTACTTCGGAGAGTATATGGAGCAAACGCTCTATACCCATAAAATATGATCATAGATGAGCGTCGTGTCGGATACTATGGCTGTATCCCACAATAATAATGCACAACTGACTGAAGATAATGGCTTGGTTTGAATTAGAAAACATTAACTTCACAGATATAGATTCTGTTAATTAAATATTTTACAGCCTGAAAAGAAAACACAAAACGTATATCATGATAGCTAATGCTCGAAGATATCCTACATTATCTACAAAAAACTGTGGCGGAGGAATAAAGCCATATCCTTCATGTGATATGTATCATATATATCTCACATGTTTCAGAAATAAACTTGGGCTTACAATTTTTTGCAAACCTGTGCTGTAACTTTGATAGTTGGTTGAATGAAAGAAAGTGACTGAAAATGAACTAAAGTACCGGAAAGACATAAATGTTATTAAGGCATGCTGAAACCTCATAGTAGGTTACAAGATATTTGAAGGAATATTCCCATATTTTTTCCTAACCTTTCATAAGAAAGAGAACAAATTTAGAAACAATTTAAGGATTAGTTCAGTGGTCAAGCATGTTTATCTTATATGAGAGAGGACTTCAAAAGAAACAAAATGGTGAAGAAAGCATCCAAAAATCATATTTCGTAGGAGATATTCGAGTTTATATAGTTTGGCATCATTTGTATAGAAACGACTGAAATCAGACTAGTTATGATGTCATAGCTTCAGATTCCTCAAACTCTTAATGTATTTTATCATATTTTGTCTCTGCGATTTTGTGGCTTAAAAACCATAGGATATGTCAAAAAAGTAGTAAAACTGAATCTTAAAAGGGTATTTATAATAATATACCAACTCAACAAAGTTTGAGGAAAAATAATTTAAATAGTGACAAAATTAAATGAACTTTCTTTGAAATACATAAAGACTGAGGAATCTGATGGCTGTGACATCACAACTAGTCTGGTTTCAACAGAAATGATACCAAATTTTAAACTTTAATATCTCCTTAATGGAATAAGATTTTGTAATGCTTTCTTCACCATTTTGTTTCTTTTGAAGTCCTCTTTCATATAAGATGGGAATGTTTGACCACTGAACTAATTCTTTTAGTTCAGTAGGAACTTCAGTAGAATACCAGGAGATAATCAAATTTTAAAGTTCACAAAAAATGTCAATAAACGAATAGGAAAAGGCTTGGTATGACATCACAGCAAGACATTCTCCCACACAGTTGATGTATTTCTTTCAAATCTATCATCCTTTTTTATTAGTAAAACCTGCTAGAAAAATAAACGGATGAAAGTTAGGTATTTATATACATTGTGAAATATATCCTACTTCAATAACTTTTGGAAAATTGTTTCTAATCATACAGAAACAACCAATCAACATTCAAAGAAATACATAAACATCTGCAATGGCATTGTCTCTATGATATCATTAAACATGAATTCATCATACTGTACAAAAACTTTAAAACGCAATCAGGAAATCTTTAAAAATTCATATCTCCTGCACGGAATTTGATATCAACCTGATTTTTGTACCAAATTGGCTCTAAAAGTGTGCTCTTACAAATGAAATTTTACAAAAACCATGGAAATATTCCTTTAAGTTCAGCAAATATAGATGTACAAAATATTGTAAACATACACATTGAAAATATTGTTCGACCTTGTACAGCCGATAATTAACTGTTTAAGTTACACCAAGGATTTACATCCTTGGTTACGACTACACGGTATTTACAAGATAACAAGCTATTGTTACTTCTGGTCTTGCATAACCAACAAATGATTTCTAGATTTTGTGAGAAACAAACGATTTTTGTGTCTTTTTAAGTCATGCATACGTAACAGTCTAATATGTCTGTAACTTCATGATATAATTTCTGTTGCATAAATGCAAAATATGATTCAAAATTTCAAATGCATATAGACGAATGGAAGAGTTTCTTTACCAAAATATTGTAGAATGACCCAGGTCAATAACAGGGGCACAAGTATGCCAGTACCCATAGAGGACATGGTTGAGGTTTTTCCTCTTAAAAGACATTTTTCTTAAAGGGAAAAGTTGGTAATTGGCCCACATATCAGCCTCGTTTTAACAGTTTAAATTCGGCTGTCGAGGGTGCCGAAGTTAACATGAGGCTCACAGTGATAAAGCATGATTCATTTCCAGAACATATTAAAGATGTGATAATAGTTTGCATACATCTTACCAAGGATAAACTGCGAATTGAGTTTAAAGCATGCTGCCATAAAATTGAACCTCAAGAATGTTTCCGGGAAAAATGCTCCGAAGAAACTAGGCTTACTGAGGTAAATGATACTGAGATTGTTAGATTATACTGATAAAGTAGTATCAGAAACAACTTCCCGTGTGTTATGTGCCATAAATTTTGTCCTGTTCCATAAATTTTGTCCTGTTCAGGAATAAAAACTCACTATTGAACTTGAACTCTGGTAAATGATACTGAGATTGTTAGGCTAATCATAAAAGGGTTATCAGAAATTATTGTGCAGTAAACTCACAAGAACTTGATCTCAGGTGAATGGTCGTGAGAATGAAAGATCATAACTTTAAAATGACTTATGAGAGAACATGAAGAGGGGTCAAGAATTTCATCCTGAACATAGTTTTTGTCCTTGTACTTAGTTTCAGGTAAAATGATTTCATAAGAAGTGCAGGTAAATTATACTGTGCTTCTTTAGTTCAAATGAAGGGAGCAAATGAAGGGTGCAAATGAAGGTGCAATGAAGGGTGCAAATAACGGGTGCAAATGAAGGGTGTAATGAAGGGTGCAATGAAGGGTACAAATAAAGGGTGCAAATAAAGGGTGCGGTGTATTTTAAAAATGAAAAACCATTGTCACATCTAAGAAGTGCATTTAAAATGATCTTCAATCTAAAAGATTTGTATGAGATCTGTAGTGGCATGGTATCACTTCAAAAGAAACATCAAATTTGATCAAGCCAAATGCAAGTTAGTCATTGTAGCTATTCTACAAAAGGCACCAAAGCTCTTGTTCGCAAAGAAAATACTTTATCCAATTCATACGTACCAACTTTATTAAATGGTATAACACAAAAACAAATTTATTTTTTAGTTAATGCAAAGATATTTAAGACCATATAATCATCCTTATAATATGTAAAATAGGATTGTGAAGGCGTAGACGTAACAAGGTTAAGATGCAAGCAAGTCGTGAAGTCAGCAATTGCTTCGCTCCAGTAACTGCAGAAAGTTGTATATCTTGTACATAAATATGATACATCTGCCGGCCAAAGGACCTATGGCAATCTGTTGAAAGCTGGGAATATGAATATGGACAAGTCTGGATAACTACAGACCTACGTGGTGCAGTGGTCAGTGCTTTGTCCTCTCACCCGCACGTCCCGGGTTTGAATCCTGGTCACACAGTCATGTAAGCCCGGGCCATTGATGCTTAATCCAATAACGAATAATATTATAGAGAATGCATGTTCGCACCACAGGTCTTTGCTGGAAAGGAAAGTTATTTCATTAATTGGTCTCCGGAAAGAATATTGGAAACATTATTTTCCCGAATTTTTGACAAACAGGTTGTGCAATGTTTGTAATAAATGTCAGAATCAAGAGGCATATTGCATGTCGTGATGTTGTTCTATATTTCACGGAGCTCTTGCTTAATTTCCCAACTTAATTTCAATTGGGAAAATTGCGTGCCCACCCATCCCAGCCTGTTGCCTCCTTAGACCAATACAGTCATAAGCGTTGAAGAATGAGCAACTAGTCCTCAACACTATCTCACGTAATCCCCTCGTATATGCAAATAAGTCAGTAGAATTATGAACAAACTTCAACTTAAATTTCATTTGAAGTTCGTTTAATTGTTAAAATAATCTGCAATGAAATATGATTCTGATTTGGTAGATAGATCAGCCCTATTTGGTATATTGGGGGAACAAGGGGAAAACAGCATGTTTTTGTTGGGAGTGTCAGATGTAAGTTAAGGCTGGAGGAGGTGGGGTGGGGGGTAGTGGAGTGAGTTGAGGCTATAGTGAAGATTGGAATGATGAGTAGGTTAAGAGTATATTTGGTAGATGGCAAAAGGTGATTTGAGGTAGTAGGTGAAGAATTGTATTTCGTCATCATGGAGTATTGATATAGGTATTCCTCAAGGCAGTATACTAGGCCCACTTTGTGTACATTAATGACCTACAAAGTCAATTCATAATGTTAAAGTAGATATGTATGCAGATGACACAACAATTCATATTGCCTGCAAAACCATCAAGATATATCAGCTTTGCTACAAGTTGCTATGAATGACCTAGCTGCGTGGTTAAGATGAATGACCTAGCTGCGTGGTTAAGATGAATGACTTAGCTGCGTGTTTAAGATGAATGACCTAGCTGCGTGGTTAAGATGAATGACCTAGCTGCGTGGTTAAGATAAATGACTTAGCCGCGTGTTTAAGATGAATGACCTAGCTGCGTGGTTAAGATGAATGACCTAGCTGCGTGGTTAAGATGAATGACCTAGCTGCGTGGTTAAGATGAATGACCTAGCTGCGTGGTTAAGATGAATGACCTAGCTGCGTGGTTAAGATGAATGACCTAGCTGCGTGGCTAAGATGAATGACCTAGCTGTGTGGTTAAGACGAATGACCTAGCTGCATGGTTAAGATGAATGACCTAGCTGCGTGGTTAAGACGAATGACCTAGCTGTGTGGCTAAGATGAATGACCTAGCTGCGTGGTTAAGATGAATGACCTAGCTGCGTGGTTAAGATGAATGACCTACTTGTGTGGCTAAGATGAATGACCTAGCTGCGTGGCCAAGATGAATGACCTACTGTAGCTGCGTGGTTAAGATGAATGACCTAGCTGCGTGGCTAAGATGAATGACCTAGCTGCGTGGTTAAGATGAATGACCTAGCTGCGTGGTTAAGATGAATGACCTAGCTGCGTGGTTAAGATGAATGACCTAGCTGTGTGGTTAAGATGAATGACCTAGCTGCGTGGCTAAGATGAATGACCTAGCTGGTGATTAAGAAGTTATAAACTAGTATTAAATGTCCATAAAACTAAGATTATGCTTATTGGTTCTGCAAACAAGTTATGTAATGCTCAGAACTGACCTGTAAATGTTCTTGTAAATGGCAATAGACTCAATATGGTGGAATCTACCAAAATATTAAGTGCTGAGATTGATTCAAATTTGAATTTCCACAAACATGTTGATGATATTTCAAAAAAGGTCTCAAGTAAAATTGTCTTTCTGCGGCGTATAAAAACATGTGTACCTCGTAACGAATATCTATTTTATTCAATGCCATTGTTAATCCTCATTTTGTGCTTGTTCACCTGTTTGGTTGGGTGCCTCACTTAGGAGCAGTAATAAGCTTTATAAATGACAAAAACCAGGATTACGAATGATATGCAATGCTAAATGGGACGAACCCTTCCGATAATCTTTTCTTAACGCGTAAATTGGGTGCCGCCACCAGAGTAGTTTTTTATAATGATTGTATAAAGATGTATAAATGAACTAGCATCAAACTAGCTTTGTAAACGTTTTAAACATTTTGATTCAGCTGTTTGATCGACACGGCAAATCAAGGACCGATTGATTGCTCAGACTTCCATCTTGAAAAGTGATATACTGTTTATAAGAACTCTTTCTTATTTAGAGGAAGTAAATTATGTGGAATAATTTAAATAAGGATTTGAATTATTCGTTAGCCATTTTTGAGAGCCAATCAACCAACTGGAAGTTACGTTGCCTAATTAAAGCTTTTATCCTTAGTCTTATCCTTTTGCTTCTTTTAGCGCTAATATTTTAAAATTTCCTTTCTAAGATTTTTACATTTTTTCACTTTTTCACCTTCTTGTACTAGTTTCTAATTTGTACATGTTGTTTTCTTTTGATGCCATTTGTATCACTTTTTCATTTGTTTCATATGTTTTGAAGTATTTATTCTATTGATTTATTCTTTTAATTTTATGTTATTTTTTTACCTTTTTGATTAATTATTTTTTATTTTTTATTTTGTTAATTATTTTTTATTTCTTTTAAATTTGCTTTTAATTTGCTTTGAATGTCACTACCATTATTTTATTCTTACCAATTATTATGCTTGCTCATTTTTAAGTTTAATGTTTTATATTTTCTGTACTTTGGGCTTTTTATGTATACAACAGGGCTTTGTGGAAGACAAACACTTGCTGAACAGGCCACCCTGTATAAATATGTGAAATTAATAATAATAATAATAATGATAATGATAATGATAATAATAATAATAATAATAAAATCATATAAAAATAATTGAATTATCCACATTTTGGGTTATTTTCTATAACATTTTTCAAAACTATGCATTTAATTTGATTAAAACCAATTTGAATAAACTTGTAACATTCCATTAGAATGTTGAAATAATACAAACATTTAACAACTGATTAATTGTTCATTAATTAACTAATTATGAATAATAATAAAAAAATTAAAGTTTGAGCACAAAATGCATAAATTTGTATGAAATAATGAAGAAAAAATATAATGTAATGAAATAAGAAAATGTTTTTAGGGAATCAAAAGTTAAGTTTCTCTCAGCAATATTAATAAACAAATTATACACATAGATCAAGACAATTCATGATGATACACACTCAGTAACAGTGTACTTGCAATGTTCGCTTGATCAATAAATAACTGGCACTTGCATGAAAAATAAACAAATAACAGGCCATACGCCAAAGTATAGCTGTTAGTGCTTGTAATGAAAGTTCAAAGTTAAAAAAAAATGAAAAAAATGCAGTAGATGCATACCCTGCAATATGTTCAGTTTATTGAGAAATGTTTAACTCGCCCCCAAAAAGGCCCTAATTAGCTGCGCAGTGAATGATGAAAAACGCACAGCGTATCCGCAATGTTCGTTTGATTGAGAAATGATATCCCCGCGCCCCCCCCTTACATTTTCCCTAAAAAGAAAAAACCAAAACATTGGTGAAGCATAAAAAGCTGCTGAGGTTGTGCTTTTTGATTACAAAAAGATCTTGATCTAACTAAAAGTCAATTTTCTTTCAGCAATAACTAAGAACTTAAATTCAAGATGGTCCGTACACAATAACTAAACATTAACAGGCTTACACTACAAATTGCAGTCGAAAATGGCTGCTACAGTGCTAATGTTACTGCACACAGTTAATTCTTGTACAAGTGTACACTAACGTTAGTGTCAGTAGTTTTGTTACAAAAGTACTGCATGCTGAAATCTGCTTAAAATTACTCTACAACCAGCTGATAAATCATTTAATTAAGTATACCTTAATATAAGTAAGTTATGCTTAACATTACGTATGATTAGAAAAGGTAAATCAATACGTTTGCCTTCCAAATCATGAATTCCAGCTACATTACGGCATTGTTTACAACTTACAAGTTACAACGCAACTTTAAAGTGATTGTGAAATCCTGGGTCAATTAAGAGATGAGTCTCTAGCTGTGTAAATGGGGCATCATGACTAATTATATCTCATTTTAAAGATCAGAAAATTATCTTTCAAACAATGCTTTAGTTTTTGTACTTGTATTTTGATAAGCATGCTTAAAAATGAAAATAAAAGTGGTTTTCAACTTTTTTCAATGAAAAAACCATCAGAAACTGAAAACTCAAGTATCACTGGCCACATATTGGTTATAGGTGATGAACCACATAGCAGCGATGGCTTTTTATAAACCCACCATGCATAACACAACACAAACTCATGTCCCAAAAATTTCACATGGCTTCAAGTCTCCCATTAAGCATTTTTTACCCCATAATTCACTCATATTTTCATCAAATCGCATAATTTTGGTCTTATATGAAAGGTAATACTACACAAATTAATAATATCATATCAACTTTTAAATATGTGCAATAAAAGTAGTAAATATCGTAAGTTCAAAAGACTTAACGCATTTAGTTAAAAGTTAGTAAAATAGTAACTGTGCATGCTCGCAAATCGCAAAGTCGTAAAATCTGTGGCTACACATCGCATCGGGGCATTTTATTGTTTTGGCCTCCCTACTAACAAGAGATGAAGCAAACATGATTGCTGCAATTTATGGTGTATTTAAGTCCTACACTAACAAGAGATGTAGCAAACATGATTGATGCAATTTATGGTGTATTTAAGTCCTACACTAACAAGAGATGTAGCAAACATGATTGCTGCAATTTATGGTGTATTTAAGTCCTACACTAACAAGAGATGAAGCAAACATGATTGCTGCAATTTATGGTGTATTTTATTCCTACACTAACAAGAGATGTAGCAAGACATGATTGCAATTTATGGTGTATTTCATTCCTACACTAACAAGAGATGTAGCAAGACATGATTGCAATTTATGGTGTATTTCATTCCTACACTAACAAGAGATGAAGCCAACATGATTGATGCAATTTATGGTGTATTTTATTCATACACTAACAAGAGATGTAGCAAACCTGATTGATGCAATTTATGGTGTATTTCATTCCTACACTAACAAGAGATGAAGCAAACCCGATTGATGCAATTTATGGTGTATTTCATTTCTACACTAATAAGAGATGTAGCCAACATGATTGATGCAATTTATGGTGTATTTTATTCATACACTAACAAGAGATGTAGCAAACCTGATTGATGCAATTTATGGTGTATTTCATTCCTACACTAACAAGAGATGAAGCAAACCCGATTGATGCAATTTATGGTGTATTTCATTTCTACACTAACAAGAGATGTAGCAAACATGATTGATGCAATTTATGGTGTATTTCATTCCTACACTAACAAGAGATGTAGCAAACCTGATTGATGCAATTTATGGTGTTTTTCATTCCTACACTAACAAGAGATGTACTGTAGCAAACATGATTGATGCAATTTATGGTGTATTTCATTCCTACACTAACAAGAGATGAAGCAAACCCGATTGATGCAATTTATGGTATTTTTCATTCCTACACTAACAAGAGATGTAGCAAACCTGATTGATGCAATTTATGGTGTATTTAAGTCCTACACTAACAAGATATAGCAAGACATGATTGATGCAATTTATGGTGTATTTAAGTCCTACACTAACAAGAGATGTAGCAAGACATGATTGCAATTTATGGTGTATTTAAGTCCTACACTAACAAGATATAGCAAGACATGATTGATGCAATTTATGGTGTATTTTATTCCTACACTAACAAGAGATGTAGCAAACCTGATTGATGCAATTTATGGTGTATTTAAGTCCTACACTAACAAGATATAGCAAGACATGATTGATGCAATTAATGGCGTTTCCTTGTTCCTCAGAGTTGAGAGGATGATAAATTATGGAGGAAAAAACATTTTCCTTACACCTTTCAAAACTGGTTGAGACGGAGGAGATTGCATTTCCTCCAACAGTTAGGCTGAAGGCTCGTTTCCACCGGTTTCAATCACACATTTAATATGAGTTTCTTCCTTAATTAAGATGCTTGTTGTCATGCTCTTAATTTGTGGCTTGTTAAAACATTAGATTTTGTACAACAGGTAACTTGCTAATTAGCATACCTCCTGTCTTTAATGATGTGAGTTAGGGCCTATTGGGCATCTTCTGGTATGTGTCAACATACTGTAAATTGATAGAGGCTAGAAGAATAGAAATAAATAGAATTAAAAAACAACAGATAGAATAGATAGACCTAACAAATTGAACTGTGTATCATGAGACTAAAATAAGTTTTGAGTTTCTGATTGCAGAAGACTATATGCAGATGGCGAAAAGTTTGTTGTGATTTCCAGTCTCCAGACAAGAATAGAAGTACTGTAAATAAAAAAAAAAAAAAAAAAAACAGATACAGTAGAATAAACAAATAAGAATAAATTGGCAATTTTACAGTGTTTTGAAACCATGGAGTTTGGCATCAACATGCAGTTGTTGGTATATTACAGCCAGTGCCTTAGCTTTGCTGTTTCAGAGGGGCAGCCCTTTGCCTCTCCATTCCCCCTCCCCTCCTGCATTTTGTCCACCCTGCTCATTAGAAAGAAAGAAGAAAAAACAACAAAACAACAACTTTATAAACGAAATACCTTACATGGACACAGAATACAGAATGAGTAAGAAATTGTCCTGTTTGGCTCATGAATGGTCCTTATCAGTCAGAATAAATTCATTCTGAGCCTCTGAGATATGATTATAGCTCAAATCCTAGAGCTTCACGAGGGTGGGTCTTAGGCCTTAGGGGCCCCGAGAAGGCATAGGCTCTGCTTCACATGCACATTAATGTGCACAAGTCTAGCACCCTGCCCCTTTTCAAATCAAGCTAAGGGTCTGACAGTGTGAAGTTGTGTGTTCTTCTGTAAATCCTTTGCTTTTATAGGGTCTATGATAAATCAAAGTAATGCAACAAATTATCCTTTGCTTTAAAAGGGTCTGTGATAAAACAAAGTAATGCAACAAATTATCCTTTGCTTTTAAAGGGTCTGTTAATAAATCAAAGTAATGCAACAAATTATCCTTTGCTTTTAAAGGGTCTGTTAATAAATCAAAGTAATGCAACAAATTATCCTTTGCTTTTAAAGGGTCTATGACAAATCAAAGTAATGCAACGAATTATCCTTTGCTTTTAAAGGGTCTATGACAAATCAAAGTAATGCAACAAATTATCCTTCGCTTTTAAAGGGTCTGTGATAAATCAAAGTAATGCAACAAATTATCCTTTGCTTTTAAAGGGTCTGTTGATAAATCAAAGTAATACAACAAATTATCACTTTAAGTTTGTCTTTTTAAAAAGGTATGATATAATTGAAAAAATTGATTACCAGCAAGCAAATAAATACCTGCAGAAAAGTGACTCCATCACTCTCTATTTATCTATCTGTCATATTATTCCTCTATTCATCTATCAGTCATATTAACCAACAGGTGGTTAGTATTAATCCCTTATATTTGGGAGGATTCAGTTACCCTGCTGGACAGCAGACACTTTCTTTGTAATTTCAATGATGGATGTATTACATGATGGGGAGATGCCTTTGGTCTTGGGACTTGTTGATTGGTAAAGTATGTGTTTGTCACTTTGTGGACAAGAACAGAATATATGTCCATTAACTATATGCAATAAGGGGATGGGAAGGGTGAGATTGGTGGGGAGGGTTGAAGTTGGTGCGGAGGGGTGAGGCTCTTGTGGAGGGGGAGGCTGGTGGGGAGGGTGAGGTTGATAGTGAGGGGTGAGGTTGGGGAGGCTGGTGGGGAGGGGTGAGTTTGATAGGGAGGGGTGAGGCTGGTGGGGACGGTAAGATTTAGGTGAGGGGTAAGGTTGGTGGGAGGGGTGAGGTTGGTGGGGTGAGAGGTGATGTTGGTAGAGAAAGTAACATTGATGGCAGAGGAGTGATGTTAGTTTGGGTGGGGTGAGGTGGATTGGTGTGGTGGGGTATGCAGTGAAGACCCAAAAAAGCAAAAAAAAGTTTCATATCTTGTATGCCAATTGAAGCAAGTTTAGGAAATATTTAATTATTCCGAAGTGATTTTTAAACGTATTTTAATTGTAATTTTATCAGAGACTGCTGGCCGTATATTGCACTGCTATTCTGGATAATTGAATGACATGAAGATTTGTTTTGCTGTAGCAATAAGATATTTTAACATTGTGTCTCACAGAATTCGAAAACATGCTTCATAGGAGTGTCGTCATGTCAGTACATGGAATGTTTATTGGATGAGATATGAGAAGAATATAAGGTCAGGTGTACAGCCCGTAGCCATATGTTTTTGCAAGAAGGGTAGGGGGGGGACACAAGCACTTCCAAGGGGGCACATTGTGTTCTAAATAAAAAATTGTGATTTTTTTAAGGGGGCACATATACCTTCACAAGGGTTATTAAAAAATAAAATAGTATGTTTTATAGCAGAATTAGGGCTTGGGAACTTCAGTTTAGGTCAAAAAAATCCTGCTGGGCTTAAAGATTGCACTTTAATTGTTTAGAGGGTCAGTATTTACGACTAATATTGAAAATTTCGAGATAGGGTCTATATATTAAGCTTTTTCCCATCTGCCTTCGGGTTTCAGCATGAGTTTTAAGACTAAATGCACACACATCACAACATAATTTTACACAATTGTATCCTTTCCTAGAGTATGGAGGTGGACGCATGGACAGGTTGGCAGGGATGGGGAAACTCATGAGCAGTCCCCCCAAAAAAGCCTACCTGATCACAAAAATGGCAACATGCAATAGCATATCAATGAATATCTACCAAAATAATGAATAATTGTCCTACTGCTTGGTGTAGCCATTGCTTCTTGGTTATATGCTGTGGCGAAGCCGCGGCTCTGTGAAGAAGGTAGCAATCAACTTTGCATGCCTCTGTGCATATGGGTGTTCTGCGACTAACAACCAATCTTCAATTTGTGACTGTTTAATGTTATTGCACAGTTTAAAAATTCACTGTTTTCTATTTTAGAGATTTATTTTATATCTGATTCCTTGTGAAATTTGACGGTTCAATATGATCTATGTTTGAAATTAGGATCGCGTCACACATCGTGTATGAATATTGATTTAAATAACCTGATCACTTCACTTACAAAGCTGGTTGGAGGGGCAGGTAAGTAATCAGGGGCGGATGCAGGATTTTTCAAAAGGGGGAGGGGAGGGGGGGGGGGAAAGCGAGTCCAAGCCTTGGAGTCCAAGGCCAAGTCATGTACGGCTTTAGTATTTGAAGTGTATTGGTAAAATTCCAAAAGGGGGTGTCCGGACCTCCCCTCTGGATCAGCCCTTTGTACTAAGTAGATGTGAATTGGCAAGATGATCTGATCATAGGCCACCAAGGTTGGAGGGGATAATACAAGGAACAGGCCTGTAGCCAGGAATTTTCACAAGGGGGTGGGGGGGGGGTGGGTCACAAGCAATTTAAGGGGGACACATTGTGTTATATTTTTTCGTTTGATTTTTCACAAGGGGGGCACACACCTTCACACAAGGGAGGGGGGCCCCCATGCACCTTCACAAGGGGGTACAGCTCCCGTGCACCTTCACAAGGGGGGACAGCCTCCATGCACCTTCACAAGGGGGGGACAGCCCTGTGCACCTTCACAAGGGGGGACAGCCCCGATCACCTTCACAAGGGGGGGGGCAGCCCTGTGCCCCATGCTGGCTACGAGCCTGCAGGTGTACCGACATGACACAGAGAACTGGATATGAAAAACAATCTTGACCTAGAATCATACCCCATAGCACCAAGGAGAGAATCAGTGCAATGAACAAAAGTTTTGGTGACACTGAGATGTTTTTTTGAACAAAGGGGACATTTCAGCAGAATTTTAAAAATTCAGTACATTTTGGGGAAAATTTGCTTCTTCTCCCCCACTTTTTGGATAAAGGCAGTGTTCCCCCTGTGAGAGATTTATGTTTCAAGCAGCTGGAAATAGTGATATCACACTCACATTTGCCAGGTGGTTGATTAACCTTTGTCTGCTGATATTAAAGTTATGATTTCTGTTTGAATTTTAATCTGGTCAGTATGAATGCAGAAGGACCAATTAAAAAAAAAACTAACTAATAACTTGTTTTTATCCTGGGAACTCGATTGTTGTCATCATAACTTTGTTGACTCCTGGAAAATTTGTACCAAGTTACTAAGCCAATATAGCAGAAACAGGCTTATACCCACCCCCAAAATATATGTTGAGCTACTACATCATTGATGTTCTATTATAGAAATGAAAAGGGCCAAACTGTCTGGAAGGGCAAACACCCTATAATGATAGCCATATTCTGATTATTCCAATAAAGCCACTGATGTATTTATTCCTTGCCCACCTCTTATTTTGCAGTCCATATTTATTGACATGATACTAAACTAATTTGGATTTCACTACCCATGAAGACAACCATATCAGCTGGGTTTAGTTTGGCTATTTAGGTCTTGTTTTTCTGATCTGACCATTTGCAAACCTGACCTTTGAACTTTCTGGCTATTTGAACCATGTGCACGGATGTGGTAGATGGTCTACCACTTCAAAGTGTGAGGCACATTACTAAATTTAGCATTCTCAAAAAGTTCAGTCACTTTGAGCCAATTTTTGAAGGAATATTCCTGTAGTCAAACAAGTGTAGATGATACGGTGAATATGCTTGTTGATCAGTAGGTGGGATTTTCCTGTCAAATGTGGGGAAGGGGAGGGGGGGGAAGTGAGGGGGTAAAATCATGCTAAGATACAAAAAACACCATATGAAATATAAAAATTCCGAACAAAGGTGGGAGGAAACTCTCCCTCTTGCATTTGACCAACTTCTGATATTGGGTAGGTGTCACCCTCCCCTCCCCAACTTGCATTATTTGACCAACTTCTGATATTGGATAGGTGTCACCCCACCCCCCCACCCCCTCTTCTTGCATTTGACCAACTTTTGATATTGGGTAGGTGTCACCCCCCCCCCCAACTTCTGACCCCCTCCCATTATACCATAAATAAATTCAGCACTTTGTGAAATGAAGCAAATTAGTGTTTTTATATCTGTCAGCCTGTGCAGTATCCTCTTAAATTGTCGGAATGTAAGTTGCAGTGAAAATCCAGATTTCCAAAACAAAATCCTCGAGGTGTGTTTTGTTTGCTGAATGATTCGGAAGTTTCTTAATCTTTTTCAAACACAGAAAGAAGGTGGGTGGCTAATGACGAATAAACACAATCTGGTGCCATTTTGATAACTTGTATCTTCTCAAATCTGTTAGTTCCCCTCATGTGTTAAAGAGGTATCTTGAAATAATGGAGCATCAGAACTTGGAATATGTTGCAAATGTTATTGTAGACATTTAAGGTAACTGGAGGACCTTACAAACTACATGTATGCAAACCTGGTTTGTGGAGAGTTAAATATTTCAGAGGGAACTAACTACATCAGGATCAAAGAGATTCAAATTACAAAGTAGAATTTAAGCAGTCTGCAAAGCGCACACCTGCACCCCTGTTTATTTCTCACCGGAATACAATCTACCTCAGACTCTCAACCCACCAACTTATAACCCCAAACAATCTCTTTCTCACTGTTGATCCTTATTGCCATTTACATTATAAACCTTAAGGATCATCTCTTTTGATCATTGTTTTCAGTTTAATTCAGGCTAAGCATTCATTGTTTGAGCTCTATTTAGGGTAGATTCACATTCCGTTATTTTTATTCTTGGCAGAAACCAATTGTTTTGATTTCATTGATATTAGAGACCACTTCACTTGATTTTCTTTAAGTCCAGAAAATTGAATGTATGGCTGTTCTTTCATGGCATGATCATTGTTCAGCACATTCCATTAAAAAGTTTCATCTAAGTCTTGATAAATCTTGCCCTAAAAATATCCCCACCCCTGCATGTCTATGCTCCCCCTTGTTTTTAACCACTTCTTCCTTAAGCCAAGAAATTTTTCACCCTTGCCTTATTCAATATGTCCAAATTTTAACCACTTCTTCCTTAAGCCAAAACCACACCAAATGTAATCCCCCCCATTTTCCCCTTGCCCTATTCAATCCATTTCAAACTTCTTCCTTAAGCAGTAACAAAACCACACACCAAATGCCCCCACCCCCATTTTCATTCTAATATGTCTCAAATTTTAAACTTCTTCCTTAAGCAGTAACAAAACCACACACCAAATTCAACCCAAATTAAATCATCAGTTTTTAAGATACCTTTATGACAGACAAAAGACAATTTTACCTAAAAATGTCCCCATCCCTCCATTTGCACCCTTTCCTTATTCCAGTATGTCCCAAATTTGTTACACTACATCCTTAGGCAGTAACAAAACCATACCAATGTTGATCATAATTTAATCATCAGTTCTTGAGATATATTCATGACAATCAAACAGACAAACAAACGAATTTACATGTAGGGATGTGCCGGATATCCATTCCGGCCAGACTATCTGGCCAGATAGTGACAAAAATCCACTTCCGGCCGGATTTACACAAAAATTTGGCCGAATTTGCACAAAAATCTGGCTGGATTATTCTTAAATCTGGCTCTAATTATCTCTTGAGAAGATGTTTTAATAGGTCACATTTAAGTAACATTTTTCCAAAAATTAATAAAAACTATCGAAGTAAAAAAAGATACAGTTTAACATGATATTTTATTTAATATTCTGAAAACTTTAAGCTACCGTTAGAATAAATCAACCAAACCAAGTATGTATGACCATGGAGGTAGAACGATACATCCATGGTATGACCAAACTAGTACAACCATTAACTAGTGTAATGAACTGAAGCTTTTTCAGGCCTACAACCATGACAACAAACAGTTAGTATAAAACAAACTTTTCTGTCAGTTTCTATCAGTGTAATACAAATATCTAGCTTGATCCAGAAAGGGGTATAAGGGATGTCACTGACCAAAAGGGGCATTTACAAGGCATCAAGGACACTTTGAGGGCATGTTTAAAGCCTTGAAGGCATTTGAAATGTAAATAAAGGATTAATCAATTCAACAAGTAGTGCCCCTGCATCTTATTATATAGTCAGGGAATTAAGTACTGTATAATAAGAAAGCAAAATAATTTGTTTTTGGTTGCAATGTGATAGCATCAGGAACCTATGCAGTCATGATGGCATGCGTCATGGTCCGGATAAAAAACAGCAACAAAAAACATGTAGAGTTTGAATGCTGAACACTGACTTGTGCATATCATGTTAAAGGATAAGTTTAGAGGTCAAGTAAGTCATTTGTATAGGAAAGAGGACTTCAAGAGAAACAAATAATGAAAGAAGCATTTAAAAATCTTATTCCGCTAAGAAGATATCTACTTTTAGAGTTTGGTATCATTTGTGTAAAAACGACTGAAATCAGACAAGTTGTGATGTCACAGCCTCCGATTCATCAACGTCTTTATGTAGTTTATCATATTTTGTCCTGCGATTTTGTGGCTTAGTCATATGTGATATGTGATATGTCAGAAAAGTAGTAAAACTGAATCTAGTAAAGGTATTCAGTTCATAATTATACCACCTGGAAGAAATTTTGAGGGAAAATAATTTTAGAAAGCAAAACATTTAAATACATTTTTATTTAAAGATATATTAACACATGTTAAGAATATGAGGAAGAGGACGCCAACTTTCCATAGTCTGATAGTAGACTTAAGTAGACTTACTACAATAGTCATTTCTATACATATGCTTTAAACTTGAATATCTCCTTAACGGGATAAGATTTTTGACCCTTCCTTCACCATTTTGTTCCTTTTGAATCGTCTTTCATATAAGATTTGCTTGGCCACTGAAATAATCCTTTAAGGGACAGATAGTGTAGTGTTAAAGCAGCTTTTCGGTCATCATTACCTCTGATCAGATCTAATGCAGTAGATCTGATTGCATGCTCGCACTCAAGTGAGAACAGACAAGGTCAGTGTCGGGAGAATCATAATTCTTCTGTTCTTTATGATCTTTTCAACACATACAAAATCAAAGTTAAATGTCTTTCTTCAATGGGATGATAACATGCTATACATTCTTGTGTTCAATTAGTCAGTGTTGTAACACATGGGATGGAGGTCAAAATTAGAGGTTTACTTCATTATTTATTTTAAATCATGGAAACAAAGTCCCTGAAGGAAGTGTATCATGGCTGTGCTAGGAAGAGAAGAATCTTGCTTGACATTAAACTGGTAATAGTTTTAGGAGGCACGTGCTGTTTACATGACATTACTAAAATGTAGGAATAATATAATCTTGCGTTACTCTAAACTGGTAATACTTTTAGGAGACACGTGCTGTTTACATGACATTACTAAAATGAAGTAATAACATAATCTTGCGTGACTCTAAACTGGTAATAGTTTTAGGAGGCTTGTGCTGTTTACATGACATTACTAAAATGTAGGAATAACATAATCTTGCGTGACATTAAACTGGTAATAGTTTTAGGAGGCACGTGCTGTTTACTCAAACGAAGGAATAACAATCTTGCGTGACATTAAACTGGTAATAATTTTAGGAGGCTTGTGCTGTTTACTAAAATGAAGGAATAAAGTAAACTAAATCATAAAATGACAATCCAATTGACCATTTATGAAAAGATTTTACTGAGTCATCTAAGCTTGATTATTAGGGGTAAAGTGCCCCTTATAACATAGTGGTAAGACAAGGGTGCTGCAGGGAAGGGCTGTAGCCCCAACCACAAAAGTGGATTATATAAAATAAAAAATTGTTTTGTTTTTTTGTTTACCTCCACTTATTATATTGTATTAGAGAAAGTATTTAAATAAATAAGTATAGAAATTAGTAAAGGTAGTAAGCAAAGGTAATAAATGATAACCATATTTCTTTAAAGTTAGTGAAAATTTCTTGTCAATATTTCCCCTTCATTTTCAAAATTGTTTGTTAATTTTCTCTAAATTTTCTTCAAGAAGATTAGGGTTAGGGTTCAATAATATCGCCGGATTTCAACTTACGATCCGGCCAAATCCGGTTCCAGCCAGATCCAAAATTTGGATCCGGTAAATACATCCCTAATTTACAGAGTTAAAAACGTAACCTCCCCAACGGAGGTTACGTTCATTCATTACCTACCTACCAGAAATAATCATGACCTTAATTTCCAGGTTCCCTATGCTAAAAAGGATGTATGTAAACACTCTTTCTTCCCTCACGCACTAAAGGATTGGAATGCTTTACCGTCAGACATTGTACATGCACCAAGTCTCAATTGTTTCAAAGCTAAACTTACTTTTAAACACTTGTATTACTAACTAGTTTGTTTATTTTTTATTTTTTTTTTACCTTTATTTTGTACTCATACTTGTTACGCTCGGTTGGCGTTCATGTCGTCTTGAAGGATTTTAGCCAACTTAAACCGATTTAGATTCAGATACCATTCATAACAAAGTTTGAATAGTTTTGAAAAATTCTGTACTTTGATCAGCCATTAAACAGAAAAACTGGAAATGAAATTAGAAATTTAAGATGCTTCTGCTAAGAATTCAATGCTGCAGACAGGCTTCCATAGATGTACAGCCGGCTGTTAGAATTGGTTCTAAAAAGTAACAGTTACGCCTTTACTGAATAAAAAAATAGTTTAGAGATTATGTATATTAGACAGTTGGTGCATAATAGAGGTCGAAGGTCATACAAAAGGTCACTGAAGTATTAAACAGATGTGTCTTTCACTAAGGAAATCTGTATGTATTCAATGTCTACATAGATCTACATGTAAATATTTGATTTCCTGCAGAGGAAATTTGATATTATTCTAGATTAAGTGGTAAGAGGTCTCATTCAATGGAAGTCTTTTCTTTCTGGATAAACAAAGAAGATTTTGTGCAAAGATAAGTTTAGTAGTCATGCATGTCTATCAAGGATACATTATATATAGGACAATAAAATGGACAAAATGTTAATTAAGAAAGCACATAACACATACAACCTTACATTTGAAGTCAAACACTTCAACAATTTCGAAGAAGAAAAAAAAAACGACTATAATTTACTTCTAATATGTTAATGATTACAATTTACAAGAAGTTTGTGCAGTTTCTGCATTGCAGTAGATGGTTACTTTACCTAATGTAGGTCAATGCTTTGAAATCATGAAGTGAAAATAAATTCTAGATGTGTTTCCACATATCCTCTACTTCTGCAAACTGCACCACTACAGCCTAAAAAAAGGGCCAAACCTCTGGTGATCCGTAATAATTTACCATCATCTGAAAGATATTTGTACTTTGTAGAAAATGTCACGAAATATCCCCTAAAAAGTTCATGTCACATTGAACTTTTCTTCAGAGGATTATTCAGAGAAGCGCGGGTGAAATTGAGCGCACCCATAGCACAGGTGAAATTGAGCGCACCCATAGCACAGGTGAAATTGAGCGCACCCATAGCGCAGGTGAAATTGAGCACACCCATAGCGCAGGTGAAATTGAGCGCACCCATAGCGCAGGTGAAATTGAGCACACCCATAGCGCAGGTGAAAATGAGCGCACCCATAGCACAGGTGAAATTGAACGCACCCATAGGGCAGGTGAAATTGAACGCACCCGTAGCGCAGGTGAAATTGAACGCACCCGTAGCGCAGGTGAAATTGAACGCACCCGTAGCACAGGTGAAATTGAACGCACCCGTAGCGCAGGTGAAATTGAACGCACCCGTAGCGCAGGTGAAATTGAACGTACCCGTAGCGCAGGTGAAATTGAACGCACCCGTAGCGCAGGTGGAATTAAACGCACCCGTAGCGCAGGTGGAATTAAACGCACCCGTAGCGCAGGTGGAATTAAACGCACCCATGTGTGTTAAAGGAAAACGTAGGTTGTTGTTATTCACAGCTCCTCTATCTTTGTCTATCTCCACAACTTGGTTAATTTCCACATAATTTAAACCTCTCTGCTATTTAACCAGGGAGTTGGCATTAGATGCCAACTCCCTGGTTTAACCCTACCAACCAACCAACCTAGATTTGAAGTTCTCACTCATTCAAGTTCATCCATCTGTTTAAAGGAACATTCCCATGGTTTTTGGAAAATTTCATTTGTAAGAGCACCACTTGTAGAGCCAAATTGGTTCAAAAATCAGGTTGATATCATATTCGGTCAGGAGATATATATTTTTATAGATTTCCCGATTGCATTTTAAAGTTTTTGTACAGTATGATGAATTTATGTTTGATGATGTCATAGAGGCAATTCCATTGCAAATGTTTATGTATTTATTTTAACATTAATTGGTTGTTTCTGTATGATTAGAAACAATTTTTCAAAAGTTATTGAAGTAGGATACATATGGCAATGTATATCAATACCTAACTTTCATCAATTTAATTTTCTAGCATAAAAAAAGATGATAGATTTGAATGAAATACATAAATTTTGTGGGAAAATGTGTTGCTGTGATGTCATACTGAGCCTTTTCTTATTAGTTTATTCACATTTTTTTGTGAACCTTACAATTTGAATGTCTCTTGGTAGGAATAACATATCAACATGATTTTTGTACTGAATTGTTTCTAGAATTTTTTGTTTTCTGAGAAAGGTTACAAAAAACATGGGAATATTCGTTTTCTCCATGGTTGGTACAAATTGAAACAGTCATTTTCATCTTTCTGTAATTTAATTTGTGGTAACTTCATACTCCTTTAACTCTTGTTAAACATTTATACCTTTTTAACTCTTGTTAGCCACTGATTGCCCCTTTAGACATTGTTATCATAAAAAGCCTTTGATAAACATAATTGCATCACAAGTCTTTCAGTGCTTAAAGTTGATCACGGTCCCATTGGCATTGTAATGTGGGTGTTAACAAGTGGGATTATAATTCACAGCTATCCTGATGATAAAACCACCCTGGTATTATCCTAAATAAACTCCTTGCCGTTAAGTCTTTCTAGGTTCAATCAGGAATATCCCTGGTTCAAGCTACTTCAGAATAAAAATTAAGAAGTAGCATATTGGTAAATTAAATGTTAAAAATCATGCACATAAATATTACTATATTTATAAGTTATGATATATTCATGTGACAAAAATATGACAATATATAAGTTATGATGTATTTATGTATGATAACAGTTATATTTATAGCACTGGGTATTTTAGGGTTCTAATGTCAATTTTCTTGTATGTACAAAGAAAGGTTCAGTAAATAAGATAAAACAAACTTTGCAGTGAATATTATGTTAAGTTTTTGTTATGTGTTTTGTTTTAATTTGCATTTAATGAAATATGGGTGAGATGATGTACTGAGAACCCTGCTGATGTACACTGAGAACCCTGCTAGGGAGGGATGTACACTGAGAACCCTGCTAGGGAGGGATGTACACTGAGAACCCTGCCAGGGAGGGATGTACACTGAGAACCCTGCCAGGGAGGGATGTACACTGAGAACCCTGCTAGGGAGGGTTGTACACTGAGAACCCTGCTAGGGAGGGATGTACACTGAGAACCCTGCTAGGGAGGGATGTACACTGAGAACCCTGCTAGGGAGAGATGTACACTGAGAACCCTGCTAGGGAGAGATGTACACTGAGAACCCTGCTAGGGAGGGATGTACACTGAGAACCCTGCTAGGGAGGGATGTACACTGAGAACCCTGCTAGGGAGGGATGTACACTGAGAACCCTGCGAGTGATGTACACTGAGAACCCTGCTAGGGAGGGATGTACACTGAGAACCCTGCTAGGGAGGGATGTACACTGAGAACCCTGCTAGGGAGGGATGTACACTGAAACCCGGCTAGGGAGAGATGTACACTGAGAACCCTGCTAGGGAGGGATGTACACTGAGAACCCTGCTAGGGAGAGATGTACACTGAGAACCCTACTAGGGAGGGATGTACACTGAGAACCCTGCTAGGGAGGGATGTACGTTAAATGTTTGGTTTGTATTACATGTGGTTTGGTTCTTTGTGGGAACTTTTTCTTCTTCTTTTTCTTATGGTATTTACAGTATTTGGGTTACATCTTACTTGTGGTTCCAATGATAATAGCATAAGGAACCTATGCAGTCATGCTGATGTGTGTGTTTGTATGTATGTATGTATGTATGTATGTATGTATGTATGTATGTATGTATGTATGTATGTATGTATGTATGTATGTATGTATGTATGTATGTATGTATGTATGTATATATATATGTGCATGCATGCATACATCCATGTATGCCTGTATGTATATGTGTACATGTGTGTACATGTATGCATGCATCCATGTATGTCTGTGTGTATATGTGTGCGTGTGTATGTGTATGTATGTGTGTCTGTGACAGCAGACTCGTAAGCACGATATCTCAAGAACGATAATCGGATTCATGTTATATGTGGTACATAAATAACCTAGGTCCATAGATGTGCCCTATTGGTTTTGGTGGTGATGCCACGCATTTTAATGTAAATATCTTGAAACTGCATGTTGGCTATGTCTCATATTTAGTGTATTTATGATGTTCGCTGGTGTGTATATGTTCATGATGTATAAACATTAAATTTCATTAATATGCATAGTTGGTGGGGTTTAATATAATCTTGCTGAAAAGAGCTTGTAAACACGATATTTCAAGAATGCTTCATGTCACGAAAATATTTCATGATACGCAATGAATGACATTAACAGTTAATATAAAATCAATCAGCATAAAGAAAAAACGAAAAAAAAACCTTTTGGTTCTGATTGTTTTTGTATGTATAATGTATAGGATTGGATCCACAATCAAGCCAAAAGTGTTGGGACAATATCAGCAATTTTCATCAGTACTTCACCCCCACCTCCATTGTCTCCAACCTCCATTGTCCCCACCTCCAGTGTCCCCACCTCCAGTGTCCTCCACCTCCATTGTCCTCCACCTCCAGTGTCCTTCACCTCCAGTGTCCTTCACCTCCAGTGTGCTTCACCTCCAGTGTCCTTCACCTCCAGTGTCCCCACCTCCAGTGTCCCCACCTCCGGTGTCCCCACCTCCAGTGTCCTCCACCTCCAATGCCCCCACCTCCGGTGTCCCCCACCTGTGGTGTCCCCCACCTCCGGTGTCCCCCACCTCCGGTGTCCCCCACCTCCGGTGTCCCCCACCTCCGGTGTCCCCACCTCCGGTGTCCCCCACCTCCGGTGTCCCCCACCTCCGGTGTCCCCCACCTCCGGTGTCCCCCACCTCCGGTGTCCCCACCTCCGGTGTCCCCACCTCCGGTGTCCCCACCTCCGTGTCCCCACCTCCGTGTCCCCACCTCCGGTGTCCCCACCTCCGGTGTCCCCACCTCCGGTGTCCCCACCTCCGTGTCCCCACCTCCGTGTCCCCACCTCCGGTGTCCCCACCTCCGTGTCCCCACCTCCAATGCCCCCACCTCCAGTGTTTCCCACCTCCAGTGTTCCCTACCTCCAGTGTTTCCCACCTCCAGTGTCCCCTACCTCCAGTGACCCCCACCTCTAATTATAAAATTTCCCACCGTTCTGAATACAGAACTGACTATTAAAATTCTACCTACGAATAATTGTTTTATGAAAAATAAAGTCTCCTCGGGAATTCCCATAGATAGATTTTTTTTTCCAGCTGTGCTAATATCAATGTATCATTTGTGACTTGTTCATCAATCTGGGTCAAATAGAAAAAACAAAATCTTACAGTTGTAAATTTTGTTCAGTTCTCCTGTAAACCAGAAAGTTGGAATGTGTTAACCAGGTTCAACTTTATTAGCTTTCAATTGGTCACAAAACTTGTGAAATCTTCATAATCATGTTATGAAATATGTTATGGTACCCTTATGAAGCATATGTTAAGTATTAAATGTCTTAAAAGTCGTATTGAAGAATCTGAAATCTTGAAGTTGAACAGAGATATGCAAAAAATAAGCCCCTCAAGATTCTGAATTTTTTGGAAATGTTTTCTCATTTTAGTCCAGATGGACAGGTAGACTTTTCTATACCTCTAAATTGTTTTTTTCCACTTGATTGGATTGTTAGAATTTGGACCGTTTGGAACCAAATTATTTGATGAATTTGGTTACATACATGTAAGTCAGTAAAAACAAAGAAAAATACTAAAAAGAAAAGAAAAAGAATGCCATTTTTATACTAAAATCTAATGAAAATTATCCAAAATGTTACAATATTAACAAATTAATTGGTGTTACCGTCTCTTACATATAGCTCACTTAAGCGGCGTTACGTTCTCTTACATGTAGCACTCCAAAGCCGTTTTACCTTCTTTTACATGTAGCTCTCTCCATATTGTCTTTATTTCTCTCTTGCTCTTTAATCTTTGGAGTCACCATCTTACTAGTGCTGTCATGACATATCGATTATCGCAATATCACGATATCTCTTTTCCCATGACATGAAATTTGTCTCTCGTGACATATAACAATACCAAACACTCTTATTCATCTAAAAAATTCTTGTGCAACTAGGCTATGCTACTTTGTATGTAACAATTCTAACGTTATGGTACTAAATCTAAAAGTCACACCAGTGCACCACAAGTGGTTATCAAAGGCCGTGGACATTGACTTGGTTGTCGATGTTATGTCTGTCCGTATGTCGTACCTGTATTCTCGTCCGGGTCGTATTAAGCGTTTCGTGATAGCATTTGTACTATCATAACCGAATACGCAGGCGAAGACCGCGTCATTGTAATTGTGTGTTCAACTCTCTCTCTCTCTCTCTAAAAGTCAATTTTAAGCCATTAAAAATGTGCAGAATAATAGTGAATCATAAAAACAACTAATTAAAATTTGTGCTCCGTCACCACACACTGGTGCACACCGATGTAAGTTGGCAAAAAGAATGAAAAATTGGTCCAGAATGTGCCACTCAGGCTCTCACTTCGATGATTCATGGTCATCTTTGCTGAATTAACAAACACGTGCGTGATTTGTGGTAAACGTAATAGCTAGATCATGGAGGTACCACTGGTGCTACCTCCATGGCTAGATCTGCAATCATTTTTTCTTGCGTTCATCATATCATGTAGTAAATTGTAACTCCATGATCAGATGATCATATAACATTGGTGAAATAAACAATTTGTGTCGAGTCCGTTTTCTTGAAAAGAAAGTATCTGGATATACGATATATTTTTCTCCACGATAATCGTTATGTAATAGAGTCATGTCGTGACAGCACTGCATCTTACCAGGGAGGTTTTGTGCTTTAACATTTACTGCTCACAAGATCGACACTACATTGAAATTTCTTGCACTTGTCTTTAGTTCCTGGATGTGATGTTGATAAGAAGTAGACATCTGGATTTCAGTCTAGTCATGGAGCTACAGGGAGTTGTAGTTTCAGATAGTAACTCCATGGTCTAGTCTATCTCCATGACTTCAGATAAGTAAGTCATCAATGCAGAGACCTTATCAAAACATCAACCTGACAATGACCTCATATCACAGAGTTGTTAGAGTGTAATCTGCCTCACGATAGTTAGGCCTCATACAATTACATACCTCTGGCAATTATAATGGCATTTGTAAACAGATGAATGCCCCTCACTTGTAAAGAAGATGGTTTTCTTGAGGTGACATATGGTCACCATGTCAGGGAGGGTGGTGTGACAATTTGTAATGTAATACATGCTGCGTGGAGCCAGCCTTAAGGGTACTGTGTCCTTCCATGAATGACATACTTTTTAGGCACCCTGGTGGAAGTAATGGGATTTCATGGCTGATTGTGTTAATGTCTGCCCAGTGGAGTTTATCCTTAATGTAAGGTGCTGTAACAATGGTTTGTGCATTGTAGGTTTTCATGGTGTGTGAACTTGGGAGGTGACACTTTAGACCTCCCTGACTACACCAAAGGAATTGCCCTATTTTTGAGGGTATCCATTGATCCATAGGCATACGGGACAGTTTTATTTTGGGAGAGGGGAGGGGGAGAAAGAATAATTTTTCCCCGAATCCTCCAATCTTGCCCTAATTTAACACAGTTCATGAATATACCCATAAAATCCACATTTCATGTTGCCACAATGCCAAATCATCTGCTTTTAAACAACAAACAACTGAACAAAGCTTTTAAAAATTATATTTATATCTATATTTGGTTACATATTTCTTTAAAAAAACCTTTTATTTAGAAAATGTTTAAGTCAGTTTTTTTTTATAACAGTTTTGCCCGAATTTTGATACCCATTTCCCCTGAATTCTTGAGTGCCCCCCCCCCCCCATCCCATATGCCTATGAGGGTATCTAAGCCTCTCCATTCCCTATCTACCTCATGCACATCACACCACCTCCTCAACCACTCTTCATCTCTGACATAATATAATCTCTCCGGCACAATTGACTATCACTGACGTGATGCCGTTAAACTTCACCAAACAACGAACTATGATTTACTTTGTGAAGAAAGTTAAAAATTCATTTATTTTCAGTGCAGATATAATAATTATTCATTTATTTTCAGTGCAGATATAATAATTGTTAAGAAACTGAGGGTGTGACATAACTTTGCAGTCATTTTCAGACAAATTTGTAGCAAATTTTAAGTTCAGTCTCTCTGTTTCTTCATGTCTAACCACTGAACTAATCCTTCAAAAAAAGTCATTTCTTCAGTATTTTCCTGACCCAGACTGAATGCCTTATGCTTTGTTGGCAAAGAATGAAACAAAATGTGGATGCTATTGAGAGAGTGATGAACTTTTCATTTTGCTACCCCCTGAATGGAGATTATGATACATTGTATCCAAATTATAGCAGGTTTGATCCTTTGCTTTATGTTGTGTTTTCTTGCTGGAAACCCTGAGGTTAGATAAATCTTACAAAGTATTCCAATTTCACAGTCCTTTTGAGATTTTGTTGAAGTTATATGGATAGGTAGTAACAACATGAGCATACATAAAACCATGAAAACAGCAAAAAATCCTGTCAAATTGGGTTAGAAATTGACCATATTATAGCATTTTATTACTTAAATTAATGACCTCAAAGAATGGGACAACTAGAAAATTGCTCATGTTAACTTATTATTTATCAAATATTTGGAGTGGGAAAAGTTGGCTATAGTGAACAGGAAATTGGATAATATTATACCCACGACCCAGAATTAGCAGTAGAATGCAATTTGTGAACCTTTGATTTTAAAACTGGAAAATGAAATATAAAGAATTACATGAAAGAAATGAGGCTGTTTATACTTCCTCACCTTCCTTCATGCTGATAGTTTGTACAAAGGTTGATTTGTCAGAACTTGAAAACTGTGAGTGCTATTGTGACCATTCATGCTCAGAATTGAATGCTCTCCCATTATTATTATGTTCAGTCCCTGATCGGACCAGTCCCTGATCGGACCAGTCCCTGATCGGACCAGTCCCTGATCGGACCAGTCCCTGATCGGACCAGTCCCTGATCGGACCAGTCCCTGATCGGACCAGTCCCTGATCGACCAGTCCCTGATCGACCAGTCCCTGATCGACCAGTCCCTGATCGGACCAGTCCCTGATCGGACCAGTCCCTGATCGACCAGTCCCTGATCGGACCAGTCCCTGATCGGACCAGTCCCTGATCGACCAGTCCCAGTCCCTGATCGGACCAGTCCCTGATCGACCAGTCCCCGATCGGACCAGTCCCCGATCGACCAGTCCCTGATCGACCAGTCCCTGATCGGACCAGTCCCTGATCGGACCAGTCCCTGATCGGACCAGTCCCTGATCGGACCAGTCCCTGATCGGACCAGTCCCTGATCGGACCAGTCCCTGATCGGACCAGTCCCTGATCGGACCAGTCCCTGATCGGACCAGTCCCTGATCGACCAGTCCCTGATCGACCAGTCCCTGATCGACCAGTCCCTGATCGACCAGTCCCTGATCGACCAGTCCCCGATCGGACCAGTCCCTGATCGACCAGTCCCCGATCGACCAGTCCCTGATCGACCAGTCCCTGATCGACCAGTCCCTGATCGACCAGTCCCCGATCGGACCAGTCCCTGATCGGACCAGTCCCTGATCGGACCAGTCCCTGATCGGACCAGTCCCTGATCGGGCCAGTCCCTGATCGGGCCAGTCCCTGATCGGGCCAGTCCCTGATCGGGCCAGTCCCTGATCGGGCCAGTCCCCGATCGGGCCAGTCCCCGATCGGTCCCCAGTCCCCGATCGGGCCAGTCCCTGATCGGGCCAGTCCCCGATCGGGCCAGTCCCTGATCGGGCCAGTCCCCGATCGGGCCAGTCCCCGATCGGCCAGTCCCCGATCGGGCCAGTCCCCGATCGGGCCAGTCCCCGATCGGGCCAGTCCCCGATCGCCAGTCCCTGATCGGGCCAGTCCCTGATCGGGCCAGTCCCTGATCGGGCCAGTCCCTGATCGGGCCAGTCCCTGATCGGGCCAGTCCCTGATCGGGCCAGTCCCTGATCGGGCCAGTCCCTGATCGGGCGAGTCCCCGATCGGGCGAGTCCCTGATCGGGCGAGGCCCTGATCGGGCGAGTCCCTGATCGGGCGAGTCCCTGATCGGGCGAGTCCCGATCGGGCGAGTCCCTGATCGGGCGAGTCCTGATCGGGCGAGTCCTGATCGGGCGAGTCCCTGATCGGGCGAGTCCCTGATCGGGCGAGTCCCCGATCGGGCGAGTCCCTGATCGGGCGAGTCCCTGATCGGGCGAGTCCCTGATCGGGCGAGTCCCTGATCGGGCGAGTCCCTGATCGGGCGAGTCCCTGATCGGGCGAGTCCCTGATCGGGCGAGTCCCTGATCGGGCGAGTCCCTGATCGGGCGAGTCCCTGATCGGGCGAGTCCCTGATCGGGCGAGTCCCTGATCGGGCGAGTCCCTGATCGGGCGAGTCCCTGATCGGGCGAGTCCCTGATCGGGCGAGTCCCTGATCGGGCGAGTCCCTGATCGGGCGAGTCCCTGATCGGGCGAGTCCCTGATCGGGCGAACTTATTGATTGCAGAAAAAACAATGGCATGTAGTTTTACTGGAGTGTAAGCTTGCGATCAGATCCACTACAAGGAATCTGATCGGGGACATTAGTGAACTGCAAGTCAAAATGTGGGTCAACAAAAAAAAAAAAAAATGTAACCAAACAGGCTAACTGATGTAACCAAACAGGCTAACTGTTTGCACAAAAATAATCAAGTAGTCGTAATAGGATATTGCATAACTAACATGATCACTGGTCAGCATTAAAACACGGCTTTTGAAAATCTTATTAGTGGATCTGATCACCTGCTTTGGATCATGATTCTACTCCCTAGTAGGATCAGGATCAATTGACTGTGATCAGATCCGGTGAGTGTATTCAGTCAAACATCTGATCACCCTGATCTGATCGCCTGTTTACCTACTGCACCACATACTTGTCTACAGAAGACAAGGTTCCTGGGTTCAAGCCTTGTTTGGGTAACTGGTTATTAAAGGCCGTGGACATTGACTTGGTTGTTGATGCTATGGTGTCCGTACGTCATACATGTGTTTTCATCTAAGAGGCATTAAAGCGTTACAGGGATGGCATTTGCCATTGCTGATTTTATTCTTCATCACCTCATCTGATCGCCAGCACTAGGTTTGATCGCCCGCGGTAGGTTTGATCGCCCGTGGTAGGTTTAATTACCCGTAGAAAGTTTGATCGCCTGCGGTAGGTTTGATCGTCCGCGGTAGGTTTGATTGCCCGTGGTAGGTTTGATCGCTCGTGGTAGGTTTGATCGCTAGCAGTAGGGTGATCGCCCGCAGTAGGTTTGATCGCCAGCAGTAGGTTGATCGCCCGTGGTAGGTTTGATTGCCAGCAGTAGGTTGATCGCCCACAGTAGGTTTGATTGCAAACTCCTACTCATGTGAGAACATGCTCTTCTTGAATATCGAAGAATATAGATAGAGGTGTTATGTAAAGTGCTTCATACAATATATCCTGTATGTAAAAAGGCAATGTTTTATAATGGTCATTAGGGAGGGTGTTGTGGTTTCTTGGATATAAAAAGATTTATTACTCGCCAAAATGCATGATAAAGGATTAAAACAACAAGTATTCTAGCACATACTGTATTTGACAAGATTATGAACAGTACAAAGGATATGGAGGGTGTGCTTTATTATGTTATAACATGTTACAAAAGGAGATATGTAATAATTTGCATAATTTATTAGTATATAATACATATATTTAAATTCAAATATATATATATCTATATCTGTATATATACTGCATATATATATATATATATATATATATATATATATATATATATATATATATATATATATATATATATATATATATATATATATAGATATATATATATATATATATATATATATATATATATATATATATATATATATATATATATATATATATATATATATATATAATATCTATATATTTTTTCTTTCATGAAGAACATTATATTTCAACATTGATGACATCTGTGATATATTTAATGATTATTTTATCAACATTGGACCTTCTATACCATCAGCCATGTGAAGATTATGTATTTACTAATTATCTCATGAATACTTATAATTCTTCATTGTATTGAACTCCAACCGACACGATTGAAATTCATGATATGATATCCAATCTCAATCATACTTCCCCTGGTTATGATGATATTCCACCCTCTGTTGTAAAATCGGCTGCTGATTATTTTCTGAACCTCTTTCTTATTTAGTAAATCTTTCTTTATCAACTGATATTTTTCTTGATAGCCTTAAAATTGCTTGTGTTATCCCTATTTTCAAAAGTGGTGAGAAAAATCTTACAAAAAAATTATAGACCTATTTCTGTAGTCCTTTGTTTCTGTGAATTATTTGAAAGAATTGTTTTCAATACAATATTCTTTTTTTTAATCATACATAAAATGCTCTATGACAATCAATTTGGTTTTCTACCTGGTAAATAAACTTCCCATGCAATCATCCACCTTATTGATAATTTAACTACTGGCTTTGATTTCGTTTGTGGTACCTTGTTAGACCTTTCAAAGGCCTTCAACACTTAGGATCATTGTATATTACTTTGGTATACTATATTATGGTATATGCGGGGTTGTCTTAGATTGGCTTGTAAGTTATTTATGTAATTGCCATCAGTTTGTATCTATCAACAATCAGTCTTGTAATAAAATGTGGTGTGCTATCAATCTTAATTATTGATCATTTATGTTAATCTTTTATCAAATTCTAGCTTATTTTATATGCTTGAACATGAATGCAAACTAATTAGGTCCTAGTTCATGGTCAATAGATTATCATTAAATGTCACAAAAACTTCAATCGTTTTGTCCAGTCCGCCTGGCAAACCTACAAATCTTGACAATGATTTGGTATCTTTTAAAGATCACGTCATTTCCTTATCCAGTGCTACTAAATTTCTAGGTATTACCATTGATAAACATTTAACGTGGCAGAATCATATTGACCTAGTTTAGTATGTAGTAGCATTTCTAAGGGTATTGGTATTATCTATTGTCTGAAACATCTGCTGCCCACTCGTACATTAGTGTCTTTATGCAACGCTCTTATTTTACCCTATTTTTCACATTTAATTATTGTTTGGGGCTGTACGTGTCATTCACGTCTAAACAAACTTTTTGTTCTCCAAAAAAAGGTAGTCTTTAATTAGTGATGTAAATTATCTTCACAACTCTTTACGTTTGTTTGCTAAACATAGCATTCTATCTGTATAGGATATTAACTCTTATCAAGTTGGTATCTTCATGCATCACTCTGAGCTCCAGTCTCTTTTCCGTATTTTTTTCTGTGGCCGTAATAGTATTCATCCATATTCAACAAGAGACACTTATCAACTTAATCTCCCCACTAAATAGGCTTACCTCTTCTCAACATTCCATTCATTTTACAAGTCTCAAACTCTGGAATTCTCTTCTTTCCTATATAAATGCAGATGAAAAAATATTTAAAAGCACTGGCGTAAGGGGGCAGGAGATGCAGCCGCCCACCCTTATTGGGCCTGGCTCGGGCCCTATAAAGGAGGCCTGTAAGAAAATTATACCATTATACCTATATACCATAGTGGGCCACATTCGCCTCCGCCCATTGTGCCCTACGCCACTGTTTAAAAGCTTTCTTATTCTCACATTATAATATATATATCTGCCTTGATATGTTCTTGGATCAATTTGATCCTGACTGGTTTGCTTTTTTCAAATTTGTCTTTTCATACAGTTTCCCATTTTGTAGAATCTCTCTCTATTTGATCACTTTTTTTCCCCAAATTAATTTAAATACGACTGGTGTTACACAGTCATTGTTATACATTTTTCGGTGTGTGTGGGTGTGGGTTTATTTATGTGTTTTGTGTTTAGGAGGTCACACACACATATATAATATATATATGTATATGTATATATATATATATATATATGTATATATATAAAATGTATATATATATATATATGTATATATATATATAAATGTATATATATATATATATATATATATATATATATATATATATATATATATATATATATATATATATATATATATATATATATATATATATACATAAATACATACATATACTGAAGGTAGTGTTACCGTGAGTCCACTGAAGGTAGTGTTACCTTGAGTCTACTGAAGGTAGGGTTACCGTGAGTCCACTGAAGGTAGTGTTACTGTTAGCGTTACCATAAGTCCACTGAAGGTAGTGTTACCGTGAGTCCACTGAAGGTAGGTTACCGTGAGTCCACTGAAGGTAGTGTTACCATGAGTCCACTGAAGGTTATGAATAGAAAACAATTTAATTCTGAATTGAGCAGCTGACAGATTTCTTAATTATAGACGCTTTATAAAACAACAACAAAAACAAACAAAATCCACAGAATTTGTTTGTTATCACAAGTCATGTGTGGTTTCCAATGATAATTGTTTAATTTTATGTTACACTTATAGAGCCTTGTTACCAGCATGGATATGTTATTTTAGAAAACAATTGAAAGGTAATGCAAAGGAACAAAAACAACCTTATTTTAAGGTTGAGAATACCATGTTGGAGTAATTGCCATAGCAGTAATGCTCTTTGTTGTTTTTGACCCAATTATTGGTTTCAATTGGTTCCTTTCCCACCATCTCTGAAAGATATTGCTACGATATGAATATTTTTAAATGGTCTTTTGTAAACTTTTGAGAATGTTTAGAAGAAGCAGAGGCTAAATTTTGTTGCCTGATTTACAAGTGTGATTGTCTGGTGTAAAAGACTTTAAAACTGGGCCTATTAATTTTAGAATTCCTTTTAGACAGATTTTACATGGATGTGCTAGGCTACAAAAGCTAGGCTACCCCAATTTTAGATTTTTACACCAGGGATATAAAATGTCTGTCAGGTATGGCCTTAATATTTACACCAAGCACTAAAACTTTTGCGGAAGATTTCATGTGAGATTTATAAACTTTGCAGTATTTATGAACAAGCATTAGCTCCAGGAATCATATAAACTTTGCAGTATTTATGAACAAGCATTAGCTCCAGGAATTATATAAACTTTGCAGTATTTATGAACAAGCATTCGCTCCAGGATTGATATAAACTTTGCAGTATTTATGAACAAGCATTCGCTTCAGGAATTATATCAACTTTGCAGTATTTATAAACAAGCATTAGCTCCAGGAATTATATAAACTTGCAGTATTTATGAACAAGCATTAGCTCAGGAATTAATTAAACTTTGCAATATTTATGAACAAGCATTAGCTCCAGGAATTATATAAACTTTGCAGTATTTATGAACAAGCATTAGCTCCAGGAATGATATAAACTTTGCAGTATTTATGAACAAGCATTAGCTCCAGGAATTATATCAACTTTGCAGTATTTATGAACAAGCATTAGCTCCAGGAATTATATCAACTTTGCAGTATTTATGAACAAGCATTAGCTCCAGGAATGATATAAACTGTGCAGTATTTATAAACAAGCATTCGCTCCAGGAATGATATAAACTTGCAGTATTTATGAACAAGCATTTTATGAACAAGCTTAGCTCAGGAATTATATAAACTTTGCAGTATTTATGAGCAAGCATTAGCTCCAGGAATGATATAAACTGTGCAGTATTTATGAACAAGCATTAGCTCCAGGAATGATACAAACTTTGCAGTATTTAAGCATCCGCTTCAGGAATAATATAAACTTTGCAGTATTTATGAGCAAGCATTAGCTCCAGGAATGACATAAGCTTTGCAGTATTTATGAACAAGCATTAGCTCCAGGAATGATATAAACTTTGCAGTATTTATGAGCAAGCATTAGCTCCAGGAATTACATATATATATATATATATATATATATATATATATATATATATATATTTATATATATATATAAATATATTTATATATATATATATATATATATTATATATATATATATATATATATATATATATATATATATATATATATATATATATATATATATATATATATATATATATATATATATATAGTTATTACTGTCTGTTCAACTTGGAACTGTTAAGTTCAAAATGCTTCAATGTCTATTAAAACCCATGTATATAGTAAAATATACCATCAAGAATGGTTGAATCTTGCCATTTTACAGATTTTGTATTTTCAGGCATAAAAGGACTGAAAATTATGATATATGACGAGGCAGAACTTTGTTTCCAAAATTCTTTCTTTTTGGATTGTCTCGTAAAATGTTGACCGAACGTTATTGAAACTTAACTCTACTCCCACTCAACATCTAGCCCACTCAACATCTAGCCCACTCAACATCTAGCCCATTCAACATTTAGCCCACTCAACATCTAGCCCATTCAACATTTAGCCCACTCAACATTTAGCCCACTCAACATCTAGCCCACTCAACATCTAGCCCACTCAACATCTAGCCCACTCAACATCTAGCCCACTCAACATCTAGCCCACTCAACATCTGGCCCATTCAACATCTGGCCCACTCAACATCTAGCCCACTCAACATCTAGCCCACTCAACATCTACCCCACTCAACATCTAGCCCATTCAACATTTAGCCCACTCAATATCTAGCCCATTCAACATCTAGCCCACTCAACATCTAGCCCACTCAACATCTAGCCCACTCAACATCTAGCCCACTCAACATCTAGCCCACTCAACATCTAGCCCACTTAACATCTAGCCCCCACTCAACATCTAGCCCACTCAACATCTAGCTGTAATAGATATTTGTAAAAGAAAGGGAAACACTTTGAAGACTTGTATTGTAGAAAGATTTTTTGACTGTCTCCCTTAATCATAACTCCTAAATTTTACTGACCAGTAGTAATTTTTGTCAGCAACTGACTGTTGTTTTAGTGACATTAAACAACCAGAATCTAAAATTCATTTGGTAAAACTTAAAGGCGGTGGTACTGAGAGTGTAAGGCTGACTCAAATAGGCAATTAAACACGATTTTTACTTAAGGTTTTCGTAGACCTTGAAACTTAAGACAATCTTCTGTGTACCATAAAACTATTACCTTCACTTGATATACCTCCCTCCATTCAAAAGAGACAGCTCCTTAGAGATGCAATTATTACCAAAGTTCATTGATTCTCCCAGGGGGACTAAAGAGGCAGAGCCCTTCTATGGGGGTTCCATCCACATTCTCTGCATAATCCTGTCATAAATTGTGTCAGCATAGATTGTCCAAAGCATTGGTAATGCGTGGTTGTGGCACCATTGATATCATAAGCATTGCATTCAATTTCCTTTTAGGTTTTTGGCGCAGGGAGCTGTTACTTTGGTTGGAGTGCGGCTTGGAGGTTTGAATCAGGGATTTGAGGTCTAAATGATGACTTACGTTGGATGATTAATTCGACATTGATTTGTGTATTGCAAAATGTCATAAGATTTGTACGTGATGTAAAGTAAGGGATGGAGGGGAGGGGGTAAAGATTTGCATCGAGGGGATGGGGGTATTGAATATTAGATGGGGTGAATGATTTGTGTGTGTGGGGGGGGTGCAAAATGTGGATTTGTGTGAAGGGTCAGTGGAGGTATAGAGGATCAGGAGTGATGTGGAGTGTTAATAAGGTTAGGGGGCATGGAAAATGGTTGGGAGTATGAAACTTTGATTCCAATTTAGTCTTGATTGATTTGTAAGCATTCTGTGTACAGAAACCATCTGCCCTTTTTTGTATTTATGTGATGACAAATTTAAATTACCCAGCAGGGTCAGCATTGTTTACTCCAAGCCCCTAAGAATAAAACAAAACAAAATCAATATATATCTTATTCTAGTAGTTGTGTATTTATCTGTATATTTGAAATTCATTATATTTTGTGAAGATTATATGTTTCAGCTTACTCTAACATTTTAAATTGAACCAACTGTGGTGCCCCCTACAGACAATTATGACTACAAAACCAAGGTGCATTGATGAAAAAACAAACAAAGTAGAGAGCGGGAAAGGGAAGGAGGGAGAGGGGTGAGGGGGCGGTGGGAGAGGAGGACTAAATATGGTTGTAGAGGGAAGCATGATCTCAACTTTCTGACTTTTAGTCCTCATTTTTCTCTCAACCTCCCTTGTTGTCTTTGCTTCCTACCTCTAAAATGATCTTACCTCTTAGGCACAATTTGACCCTCATTGTCTTGGTGCTGTTAAGTCCTCAAGCAAACAAACAAAACCAAGGAAGGAAGTAACAGCTACTATCTTAAGTACACCTGGTGATTAAAGGGCTTCTTGACTGAAGTGTGAATGTACAATGTTTGTGAGTCTCGCAAATAATCTGTGTCATCCACGTGTGCTGGGATTAGGGGGCAACGGTGATGGAATATGACAAGCTCCTAAATAGGGTGGGACTTGTCAGTGTGGTTTGTGGGGGAATGTGGTGAGTGGGTGATGGTGGATGGGGATTTTGGTGGGGGACTTTGATGGGGACTTTGGTTTGGGTGTTGAAATTTTTTACATGTAACATTTGTCTGCTTTATGTTACCCCTTTCCTCATTCTTTCTTTCCAATGTGGACATTACTGTTTTGCATGTACCCTCTGTCACTCTTCTAGGGCCACCACTGCATGTACCCTCTAACACTCTTCTAGGGCCACCACTGCATGTACCCTCTAACACTCTTCTAGGGCCACCACTGCATGTACCCTCTCACTCTTCTAGGGCCACCACTGCATGTACCCTCTAACACTCTTCTAGGGCCACCACTGCATGTACCCTCTGACACTCATCTAGGGCCACCACTGCATGTACCCTCTAACACTCATCTAGGGCCACCACTGCATGTACCCTCTAACACTCTTCTAGGGCCACCACTGCATGTACCCTCTAACACTCTTCTAGGGCCACCACTGCATGTACCCTCTAACACTCTTCTAGGGCCACCACTGCATGTACCCTCTAACACTCATCTAGGACCACCACTGCATGTACCCTCTAACACTCATCTAGGGCCACCACTGCATGTACCCTCTAACACTCTTCTAGGGCCACCACTGCATGTACCCTCTAACACTCATCTAGGACCACCACTGATTGTATGCTGGAGCATAGCATCCTATAGATGTTCCTCCTTGTAAAACACTCCTAGTTGAAGTACTGTAGATGCTTTTTGAACTGATGTTTGCTTTTCTTGATTTGCTTCTTATAACTCAATATGCTGGTCATTAATCATGAATGTAGACTTCAGACATCAATCTGTGTTAGCTTCCCCCAGCTCAAAGAACTATTTAAACCATTTCTCCATTTAAATAATGCACACCCATATATGTCATAATTGGCCCTATTAAATGACTTCCTGAGCTTGTCCCAAGCTTAGATTTCAGTAATTTGAAAATTAGATTTGAAATATTGTATGAGTTGATGACATATTTACTTCATTTTCTCTAGTTTAAAGTACAGAACTTCTGTTATGCGAATGCCAAAAGGGCAAAAATAAGGGTACTTTAAGTGGTTGGTACCATACAGGCTCTGAGGCTCGAGTGATGTAGGAACGGGTCTAAAAAAGAGACCTTGGCCCCCCCAATAATTTTATTGGGGGTCACAAGTATCATTTTGGCCCAACCCCCAATAATAAAATTATAACGAATTGATTTTAATAATTTAAAGAGTCAGATTCCTTTCACATAATTTTCTTATTCCAAATTGTGCATGATTGTCAGCACAAATACAAGTTTGGAATATTCTGCATTTTTTTGAAATTTCCTTCATTTTCGTTAAATTTACTTCAATTTTTGAGAAATTTCGTTCATTTTTGAAAAAATTTCTTCAATTTGGGGGAAGATTTTTTTACAAATTTTCCTGAAAGTTTCTGCATTTTCAGGAAATTTGCTTTAATTTTTATGAAATGTTGCCAATTTTGTCCATCAATTTCCATTAATTTTACCAAATTCTCCACCCCTCCCACCCCAACCCTCTACAAATGATTTTTGATTATAAGTGGCTAATGCAGTTTTATAGGTTTGTAATGGGACAAAAATAAAATCTGGCCCCCAATGTGAAATATCTTTCTAATACACTGTGTCAAGTTGTTCCATTCAGCAGCCGAGGTGTTTTTAAGAACATTTTCCTACTCTTTCATTGTCATAACTTATAAACGGAATAAGATATTAACATAATTTTTTCATCACTATGTTTTTATCAATTTTCTCTATCATGTATGAAAAAATGAAAATCCACGGGAATATTCCCCTAAAAGTTTATGAGAAATCAAAGTTTGTAAAATTTCTGCATGCACAAAAAGTGATGATGTATGAGCAGAAATACAGCAGAAATTCTTTTATAGAAGTCTTTATATATCTTTCCCAAATTTGAAATTTGAAAGGTTCTCAAATTGCGCTCATATTGGTTTGATGAATTTCAAATAATATGGATTACGGGAAAGCAGATGAACGTTCTTGGATTTGCACTTCCTTATACTCCCCAAATGTGTGTACATTTCTGATTGCATTTAACCCTTAGCCTACATAATATCTGTGAGATGTATTACAGACAAATTTCCTCTGGCAAAACTTTAGCTTAAATTGTACATTACCCTGGAAATAATTTTTTCCTCTCAAAAAACTTGAAAATGCCTGATATGAAATAAAGAACTGTTTCTTTTTAGACCTATGTTGACCCGCATCCTAAGAAATCTTCAATATCGCATTTTCAATGAATTTTTAGTATTTTCCTTAAGGGCATTTTCGGTTCCATAAAGATGGTGCAACAATATTCTGTATTGTCTCGTACTTGTAGTGGGTGCAAGTTAAGCTACTTGACTTTTGATTTGAACACGAGGCGTCTGCCTGGAGGCACACAACTATTATGACCTTTTGGTGAATGAGTAGAAATTGGATGGAACAGTCAATGAAATTTTGATTGGTGTGGGTTGAAGCATTTTAAAAACACTGTGTGAAATATAAAATTTGGTCAGATAATGAAAGTTAAATAAAACCTGCTCAGATGCATTATGTGTTTGCTGAGGGCCTAGCTGTTTGCTGAGGGCCTAGCTGTTTGCTAAGGGCCAGGCTGTTTGCTAAGGGCCTAGCTGTTTGCTGATGGCCAAGCTGTTTGCTGAGGGCCAAGCTGTTTGCTGAGGGCCTAGCTGTTTGCTGAGGGCCTAGCTGTTTGCTGATGGCCAAGCTGTTTGCTAAGGGCCAGGCTGTTTGCTGATGGCCAAGCTGTTTGCTGAGGGCCAAGCTGTTTGCTGAGGGCCAAGCTGTTTGCTGAGGGCCTAGCTGTTGAGGGCCTAGCTGTTTGATGATGGCCTAGCTGTTTGCTGAGGGCCAAGCTGTTTGCTGAGGGCCTAGCTGTTTGCTGAGGGCCAGGCTGTTTGATGATGGCCTAGCTGTTTGCTGAGGGCCAAGCTGTTTGCTGAGGGCCTAGCTGTTTGCTGAGGGCCAGGCTGTTTGATGATGGCCTAGCTGTTTGCTGAGGGCCTAGCTGTTTGATGATGGCCTAGCTGTTTGCTGAGGGCCTAGCTGTTTGCTGAGGGCCAAGCTGTTTGCTGAGGGCCTAGCTGTTTGCTGAGGGCCTAGCTGTTTGCTGATGGCCAAGCTGTTTGCTGAGGGCCTAGCTGTTTGCTGAGGGCCAAGCTGTTTGCTGAGGGCCTAGCTGTTTGCTGATGGCCTATATGTTTGCTGAGGGCCTAAATGTTTGCTGAGGGCCCAGATGTTTTGCTGAGGGCTTAGCTGTTTACTGAGGGCCTAGCTGTTTGCTGAGGGCCTATATGTTTGCTGAGGGCCCAGCTGTTTGCTGAGGGCCTAGCTGTTTGCTGAGGGCCTTTATGTTTGCTGAGGGCCTAGCTGTTTGCCGAGGGCCTATATGTTTGCTGAGGGCCAAGCTGTTTGCTAAGGGCCTAGCTGTTTGCTGAGGGCCTAGCTGTTTGCTGAGGGCCTTTATGTTTGCTGAGGGCCTAGCTGTTTGCTGAGGGCCTATATGTTTGCTGAGGGCCTAGCTGTTTGCTGAGGGCCTAGCTATTTGCTGAGGTCCTATATGTTTGCTGAGGGTCTAGCTGTTTGCTGAGGTCCTAGCTGTTTGCTGAGGGCCTAGCTGTTTGCTGATGGCCAAGCTGTTTGCTGAGGGCCAAGCTGTTTGCTGATGGCCAAGCTGTTTGCTGATGGCCAAGCTGTTTGCTGATGGCCAAGCTGTTTGCTGATGGCCTAGCTGTTTGCTGATGGCCTAGCTGTTTGCTGAGGGCCAAGCTGTTTGCTGAGGGCCTAGTTGTTTGCTGAGGTCCTAGCTGTTTGCTGAGGGCCTAGTTGTTTGCTGATGGCCAAGCTGTTTGCTGAGGCCTAGCTGTTTGCTGAGGGCCAAGCTGTTTGCTGAGGGCCTAGTTGTTTGCTGAGGTCCTAGCTGTTTGCTGAGGGCCTAGTTATTTGCTGAGGGCCTAGCTGTTTGCTGAGGTCCTAGCTGTTTGCTGAGGGCCTAGCTGTTTGCTGATGGCCAAGCTCTTTGCTAAGAGCCTAGCTGTTTGCTGAGGGTCTAGATGTTTGCTGAGGGCCTAAATGTTTGCTGAGGGCCCAGATTTTTGCTGACGGCCTAAATATTTGCTGAGGGCCTAGATTTTTGCTGAGGGCCTAGCTGTTTGCTGATGGCCTAGATGTTTGCTGAGGGCCCAGATTTTTGCTGAGGGCCTAAATGTTTGCTGAGGGCCCATATGTTTGCTGAGGGCGTAGCTGTTTGCTGAGGGCCTAGCTGTTTGCTGATGGCGTAGCTGTTTGCTGAGGGCTTATATGTTTGCTGAGGGCCTAGGAGTTTGCTAAGGGCCTAGCTGTTTGCTGAGGGCCTAAATGTTTGCTGAGGGCTTAAATGTTTGCTGAGGGCCTAGGAGTTTGCTGAGGGCCTAAATGTTTGCTGATATATTTTACCTGCCAGTGCTTATTTTCTGTCTGAAAATAAATATATTCGTGACCTACCCCCTTTTATAGATGATGATGACTCACAAAGGTGAGATAGCTATGCTTCCCTTAGGATCACTGGCCACACTTTTTTTTCCTAAAGTCACTAAATAGCAACCTCTGTTCAAGCTGCAATATTGGTCCAGCCTTTAAATGATGTAGATGCTGCCCTCTCTCGCTTGTTGTTATACTATTCTGTGCTTTTCCTACCAACTCTAGTTTTACTAAAATTCATCACCCGCCCTTTTCTACACTCTTTCATTGTTTGCTTATTTAAATATATTTACATTTAGTCAAAAACTCTCTGCCACTAGCAAACTGAGAAGTCAATGTGGCTTAAGTTTGCATGCACAAGCCGACATGCCCTAAATTGACGTGCCCCAAGTCGATGTGCCCTAAGTCAATGTGCCCCAAGTCAACATGCCCCAAATCGATGTGCCCCAAGTCAACATGCCTCAAATCGATGTGCCCCAAGTCAACATGCCTCAAATCGATGTGCCCCAAGTCAACATGCCCCAAATCGATGTGCCCCAAGTCAACATGCCCCAAATCGATGTGCCCCAAGTCAACATGCCCCTGAAGAAAGTGAACCTGAACCTTAGTATTAAAGACCCAAGTGACTTAAAGATGGAATCTCATTCCCCAAAATTCACCAGTAAACATGATATATAATAGTGACATCGCTTCTGTTACAGTTTTGATTAGCTTGTCAGCATTTTTCTTAATATTTCAACCAGTCAGACACATTGAATTGTATTATATATGTATCTCCATTTTAACAAGACAACTGGCTTTTAAACCTCTTTGAATTTTGACTTTAAAAACATGAATGAAAAATATAATTTTGTGGTAAATCTTTTAAGATTATGAACTCCGCATGCCCCTGGGTATCAAAGCTTAGAAGGAAAAAAATGGTGACTTAAATAGAGTTTAGTGTCAAGTGTGTAAAGGATCAGGCTAACCTCTGCCCTTTTGTTGAGGACAGCAGACTCACCTTTAGGCAGAGGAGTAGGCTGTATAGGAACGATCATAACCCACATGGATTATTGATGAATCATTCAGGACACATAGCATGTTAGGTCATGTTTGGATAAGTCTCTGTCCGTCAGGGAGTGAGTGCAGTGCCGCAGGACTGAAAGAAATATGAAATTATGGCTAGTTAGACAAACATCTGAGAGTAAGGGAAAGGAAAACATCTTACCCAGTTGTAACTTGTTTTGGAGATCAGAGGTTGAAAGATTTTGCTGAATTTGATTAAATGATATTGATATCAAATATTCCAAAGTAAGAAATTATCAATAGTTTAAAATTGATTGAAGGTTACGTTATGCTAAAGGTGTATGGATGGCTACAGAGGTTTTTGTGTTTGATTTAGGCGATAAAAAAAAAGCTTTGGTTTCTTAAATAACATTTCATTAAAAGCCATCTATTGTGATTAAAATGTGGCGGCATATATTTTATTCCAAAACTATAATGATTGGCCTATCAATTTAAGTGCACATTGTACAATTATGTGTTTTTGACCAATCAGAACGCACAAATTTAAATCAATTTACCTTCACGTAGAGACTGTAATTGGCCTTAATTATGACATTACACTATGCACTAGGTCACTATTCAACACACGGTGAAATGCATAACTACTGAATGAAATGTTATCAACATGTCACCAATTGTTACTGTAAGTATAGATATAAAGATTTACTGGAATAATCCTTTTATGTGCACTTTACATGTAATCATAACATAATTGGCTGGTTAGCTCAATTGGTAGAGAACCAGCTTTTTAGCCAGTAGGCCTTTGGTTCATTCCCCAGCCGTTATTGGACAATGCTGCCCTCTTTTGCTTGGTATTTAGCATAAGAGATAGTAGTACCTGGTTAGGTTAATGACTGCTACAGCCATGATGGATGTACCGAGTTAAGTAAAATCCTGTGATGAATGTGCTGAGTTAAGTATAGTCCTGAGATGGATGTGCTGAGTTAAGTATAGTCCTGAGATGGATGTGCTGAGTTAAGTATAGCCTGTGATGGATGTGCTGAGTTAAGTATAGTCCTGACTTATGGATGTGCTGACTTAAGTATAGTCCTGAGATGGATGTGCTGAGTTTAGTATAGTCCTGAGATGGATGTGCTGACTTAAGTATAGTCCTGAGATGGATGTGCTGAGTTAAGTATAGTCCTGAGATGGATGTGCTGAGTTTAGTATAGTCCTGAGATGGATGTGCTGAGTTAAGTATAGTCCTGAGATGGATGTGCTGAGTTAAGTATAGTCCTGAAATGGATGTGCCGAGTTAAGTATAGTCCTGAGATGGATGTGCTGAGTTAAGTATAGTCCTGAGATGGATGTGCTGAGTTAGGTATAGTCCTGAGATGGATGTGCTGAGTTAAGTATGGTCCTGAGATGGATGTGCTGAGTTAGGTATAGTCCTGAGATGGATGTGCTGAGTTTAGTATAGTCCTGAAATGGATGTGCTGAGTTAAGTATGGTCCTGAGATGGATGTGCTGAGTTAGGTATAGTCCTGAGATGGATGTGCTGAGTTAAGTATGGTCCTGAGATGGATGTGCTGAGTTAAGTATAGTCCTGACTTACGGATGTGCTGAGTTAAGTATGGTTCTGAGATGGATGTGCTGAGTTAAGTATGGTCCTGAGATGGATGTGCTGAGTTAAGTATAGTCCTGACTTACGGATGTGCTGAGTTAGTTGGTTCTGAGATGGATGTGCTGAGTTAGTCCTGAGATGGATGTGCTGAGTTAAGTATTCCTGAGATGGATGTGCTGAGTTTAGTATAGTCCTGAAATGGATGTGCTGAGTTAAGTATGGTCCTGAGATGGATGTGCTGAGTTAGGTATGGTCCTGAGATGGATGTGCTGAGTTTAGTATAGTCCTGAAATGGATGTGCTGAGTTAAGTATGGTCCTGAGATGGATGTGCTGAGTTAAGTATGGTCCTGAGATGGATGTGCTGAGTTTAGTATAGTCCTGAAATGGATGTGCTGAGTTAAGTATGGTCCTGAGATGGATGTGCTGAGTTAAGTATAGTCCTGAGATGGATGTGCCCTGAAATGGATGTGCTGAGTTAAGTATGGTCCTGAGATGGATGTTGAGTTAGGTATAGTCCTGAAATGGATGTGCTGAGTTAAGTATGGTCCTGAGATGGATGTGCTGAGTTAGGTATAGTCCTGAGATGGATGTGCTGAGTTAAGTATGGTCCTGAGATGGATGTGCTGAGTTAGGTATAGTCCTGAGATGGATGTGCTGAGTTAAGTATAGTCCTGTGATGGATGTGCTGAATTAAGTATAGTCCTGACTTACGGATGTGCTGAGTTAAGTATAGTCCTGAGATGGATGTGCTGAGTTAAGTATAGTCCTGAGAAGGATGTGCTGAGTCAAGTATGGTCCTGAGATGGATGTGCTGAGTCAAGTATAGTCCTGAGATGGATGTGCTGAGTCAAGTATAGTCCTTGGGACTTAACTAAAGGTTTCAGTGTGTGAGACTATGGCGCATAAAGGTTCAGCGCTATAAGGTTTTAACAAAAAGTGCTGTATAAATCCATATTATCATATTATCATATTATGGTACGTTGGCAAGGGTATTTCTAATATGGATTACAATATTATAATAGACGATATATAGTGACAGCAGTCTTCACAAATTTGCTTAACTAATTAATTAAACATAAGCATTTGTAACTTCCAATACGTCATAGCAAAATTTCCTAATCTGGATAAACTTTTTCTTTCTCTCAATAGCTTAGTGAGGGAGAAGCATCATCAATATACTTCACTGAAAGTGAAGGGAGCGGATCAGAGGGGGGCATCATCTTTACATTGTCTGCAGAGGATTCGGCAGATGTGACAGTGAGTCCCATTCGTACACCACCCCCAGTTACTGAGGAGGTAGACTACAGCACAGGACCAGCAGATGATGAAGACTCTGAGGGTTCGGGAGAGGAATCAGGAAGTGGAACCATACCTCCAGAAGCGTCAACCACTGGAATAACGATAACTGATATCAAGCTTACAGGTGATCTCCTTCTTAGTTTCCTGAACAGATCAAGTATTGTTGTGGCTCTGTAGCCATTAGCTGCTAGACCTTTACAAATCTGAATCAGTAATTTCCAGAAAATTAATTTAAATAATGTCACATGACCAAGATTTATGTGTCCATAATGGACCAATGGTATATTGAGGGAATCTTATCATTCAATCAAGTACTGGGGGATTCTTACCGCTCTGCACAATTCATGCACGTACGTATGGAACCAAAGGTATGTAAAATGCTTTCAAACGCACCTTATAGGTGCATTGTACATGAACGTCAAATGCACATACATTGTACATAAATGTCAAATGCACATGCATTAATCATGAACATCAAATGCACATGCATTGTACATGAACATCAAATGCTCATGCATTATATATGAATGTTAGATGCACACGCAATATGCATGAACATCAAATGTACACGCATTGTACATGAACATCAAATGCACATGCATTGTACATGAACGTCAAATGCACATGCATTATACATGAACATCAAATGCACATGCAATGTACCTGAACGTCAAATGCTCATGTATTATATATGAATGTCAAATGCACACGCATTATACATGAACGTCAAATACACACGCATTATACATGAATATCAAATACACACGCATTATATATGAATGTCAAATGCACATGCATTATACATGGACGTAAAATGTACTTGCATTATACATGAAGGTCAAATGCACATGCATTATATATGAACATCAAATGCACATGCATTATACATAACGTCAAATGCACACACATTTACATGAACTTCAAATGCACACGCATTATACATGAACGTCAAATGCACACGCATTATACATGAACGTCAAATGCACTCCCATTACACATGAACGTCCAGTGCACACACATTATACATGAATGTTAGATGCACACGCATTATGCATGAACATCAAATGCACACGCATTGTACATGAACATCAAATGCACATGCATTGTACACGAAAGTCAAATGCACATGCATTGTACATGATCGTCAAATGCTCATGCATTATACATGAGCGTTAAATGCACTTGCATTATACATGAATGTCAAATGTACATGCATTATACATGAACACATTATACATGCACGTCAAATGCACATGCATTGTACATGAATGCCAAATGCGCACACATTGTACATGAACATCAAATGCACACGTATTGTACCTGAATGTCAAATGCACACGCATTATACATGTACGTCAATGCATATGCACTAAATTATGAACGTCAAATGCACACGCATTGTACATGAACGTCAAATGCACACGCATTGTACATGAACGTCAAATGCACACGCATTTTACATGAACGTCAAATGCACACAAATTTTACATGACAGTCAAATGCACATGCATTGTACATGAACGTTAAATGCACACGCATTGTACATGAACATTAAATGCACACACATTGTACATGAACGTCAAATGCACATGCATTTTGCATGAATGTCAAATGCACATGCATTGTACATGAATGTCAAATAAGCACGCATTCTACATGAAGGTCAAATGCTCACGCATTATACATATACGTCAAATTCACTTGCATTAAATTATGAATGCAAATGCACATGGATTAAATTATGAACGTCAAATGTACATGCATCACACATGAATGTCAAATGCACATGTATTATACATGAACGTCAAATGCATTATACATCAACGTCAAATGCACACATATTGTTGCTTAAAACTTTTCCCCACCAACTGCAGCTGATCCCACAGCAGTTGAAGTACTGCAGAAATGATGTTCGGCTAAACTCAATTTGAAAAGGTCTGCAGAAGTCATAAAAAGGCCCAATTTGACCCTCGTTGTCGTGGTGCCGTTATGCTCTCATCAAACAAACAAACAAACAAACAAAATGTAATGGTCATTACAAAAATGCTATTGGGGTCACAAAATGGTCAAACCAACCTCTGCATAACACAAAGCCCTAAGATCAGTCTTGGTGCCTACAAAATGTCAGATGTCAAATTTACAGATAAAAGATAACCTCATTCACCACCAGAGACTTAGAAAAGGGGAGGGAACAAGGGGCAAGCTTCCCTCGAGTGGATTTCATCTTCCCGGTTGCATGCTTTTCTACTTGGTTGGAAGGTGAATTTGGTTTAATTAATTATAATTGACAAATTTGCTAAAATTATTTAATATTTTTATAAAAAATCTCCCCCCCTCCCCTCTCACAAATTGACCAAAATTTTCCCAAAACTGGAAACAACTTCAGAAATTAAAGAAATTTTCATAAAAATAAATGAAATTTCCTGAAAATGATGTAAATCTCCCAGAAATTGAACGGGATTTCCAGATTAGCAGCAACTTTGATGGAAACTAAATTTACCAGTGCAACTTTTCCACTTGTTACCTAAAATTGTATTGGTTCTTGTACCAGTGACCCTTCCTACGCCCCTGCCCATTACCAATAATCTAGTTTCGAGTGACATCTGATCCCAAATTCTTCTCCTGTTTGAAAGGAATTCCGCCCCAAACCCCATACATTTTCATTCTGCTATGTGGGTTTGTAGTACAGTAAGCCAATGTTGCCATAAATCATATATTTGTGTCTTTTCTTCCTGCAGTTGGTTTCTTCAGAATTAGTTTTATCCTCAAAGAGTTTATATACAATAGCAGTTTACGGCAGGAACAGAGAAATTCAGAATACTTTCAGTTTTTAGAAAAAGAAGTTAGAGAAAATGTGAGTATGTGCTTCATTATTTGAGTGTAAATTCATGCTGTCCTGGTTTTGGGTTTCAACACTTCAGTTCATCCTGTGAATGAAAATGGTTTCAGAAGATAATTTAGGGCATTGAAAAAGGGAAAAAAAAGAAGGGTGGCAGGCAGAAGATCCATCTGTGACTTTTGATGTTAACATCCAAAAAATGATAAAATAAGGAGATTGGGGCTCCACATTCCCAACTGCTTTAAGGGGTGAAAGGTGAAATTTACTGTCTGGAGTGTAGGGGCCAGCTTAAGTATCTTTTGTAGGGCCCAATGAAAAAATAATTACGTTGAATCAAGGTATTGAGAAATGGTATTTGGTAATAGGATTATCCCTAAATAGGAAGGAAATATTTCAGCTTTGAGCTCTTGATTTAAACTAAAGTGATGAGTACATTGTAGAATATAGTTTTAGGGATGACATAATTCAGCTCATCTTTCACATGTGCAGCCCCTCTCCCCTCCCATGTTCAATATAGCCACCCATTTATAAGTGATATTGTTATATCCAAAGGTCAGAGGTTACTTAGTGGATGTTATGCAAGGATGTTGAGGACTTCATCATTATTGAACAGTGGGTTTGTTTGTGCTGGGCGAAACATGCCACAGTATCCCTTACAGTTAATTAAAGAACAACAGTTACATTTAACTGGGTAGTTTTCATAACAGCTGCCTCTACAATGAGTGTGGATTTCTTCGAGTTACAGTTCGAGTTTGAATTAGGACTTTGAGTTATCGTTTGAGTTTGAATTACGGTTCGAGTAACAGTTTGAGTTAATCAGGGAAGGGGGGAGGGGGTTCTTGATAAAGGTGGGCCCCATGACCTTGAAAATTTAAAATAGCGATAACGTGATCAGAGCTTGGAATTCATACAGCCAATGTAGGATTTTAGTGGGGTCCACTTGGTGATGGTGGGCCCGTGACCTTAACAATTTAAAATAGCGATAACTTGATCAGGGGTTGGTATCTGGACGTCATACATATGCTAACTCTTGATCAAGATACCACTATTTAAAAGTTTTAAGTTCATGGGCCCACCATCACCAAGTGGACCCGACTAAGATCCTTCATTGGTTGTATAAAATCCACATACCAACCTCTGACCAAGATATCGCTATTCTTAACTTTCAAGGTCATGGGCTCACCATCATCAGGTGGACCCTCTCCTGATGGTGATTTTGTAACTCAACTGTAAGTGGAAGACATCTGTACTCTCCACAATCATGCTCCTGGGATTAGGTCTGCCAGCCCTTAACCACACTGTAACCCTCTTTCCCAGACCACATCCCTCAGTGCTAAGGTTGTAGATTCAAGTATGACGACAGTAAATTCATTGGATGAATCCAGCTGTTGTCCCCATCCCCTGGGGTGCCTTAGACCTGGCACACCTAATTGTGGGTGAAAAAGGTTAATGGACATTGACAGGTGAGTGGTCACATGCTTTGGTCCGACCACAGAAGATGATTGGAAATGATTTAGGCAGTTTGTGATTTACGATTAAAGGTTTATGGACAGGTAGCAATATCTATATTGGTTTCACAGAGTATTACAATCTAAGCAGATTAGTTTTTGTATTTTGAAAATAACTCTTTTAGTATTTGAGTTAAGGCTCAAGTCTTGAATGCAATCTCAGTCACTGGAAATAATGGCAAAGTCTATTCTTGATAGAATTTGTTTGTGGGTTTTGGTATTAAAAGAGGATTTTAAAAGTTGGTATGAATGGGAGTAGTCAAAGTTTGATATCAAGAAGCGTATTCCTAAGTCAAAAGCGCTGTGGTGTAAAATGTGACTTTCTGTTAGTTACCTTCAGTGAACTAGACTTTTTCTAAGTGGCCGAAACAATCAATTTTGCTGTGCATTTTTCTAAGATCATGTAACAAATTAATTTAGGCAAAGTTTGTTTTTTGTCGGAATGAAAGGTGAGGAAGGGAATCACAGCTCTTAAACCTTTTCTGTTTCCCTTCATGTAACCTTTTAACCATTGTGTGTAGAGGCGGATTAATTTTCCCCTTCCTCGTATAGCTGTACCACTAGGCACCTTTTAAAGTATTAATGAACTAACACATTTGGTGTATTAAGCGCCCAGGGTGCTTACAAAAATAAGACTGCGCCACTTTTTAGGTCCCAAGTTTCTTCCTAATAAGCACCCATGCTCCATGTACAGTACAGTGGGCTATTCAAACTGCATTGTGTCCCAAATAGTATCTCCATGATCCTGTCAGCTGTTCTATACTAACCCCACTGCAATAACCACCACAAGAAACGTTGTCATCGTCAGACACAAAATAATGGCACAAATTATCTTAAGTCTTCAAATTAATTAAGTAATCAGTCAAAAAGTCTTGGATGGGTTCTTATTAAAGGATTAATTCAGGGGTCAAGCAAGTCCATCTTCAAAATGCTGAAGAAAGCATTCAAAAATCTTATTCCATTAAGGAGATATTTATTCAAGTTTAAAGTTTGGCATCATTCGTGTAGAAACGACTGAAGTCAGACTAGTTGTGATGTCATACCCTCAGATTCCTCAAAGTCTTTATGTATTCTATTATATTTTGTCCTGTGATTTTGTGGCTTAAAAACCATGGGATATGTCAAAAAAGTAGCAAAACTGAATCTATGAAAGGTATTTATGATATACCACCTGATAAAGTTTCAGAAAAAATAATTTAGATAGTGAAAAAATTAAATTAACTTTCTTTAAAATACATAAAGACTTTGAGGAATCGAGGTTGTAACATCACAACTAGTGCGATTTCAGTTATTTCTACAGAAATAATACCAAACTTTAAACTTGAATATCTCCTTAATAGAGTAAGATTTTTGGATGCTTTCTGCCATATTTTGTTTCCTTTGAAGTCCTCTTTCATATAAGATGGATATGCTTGACCACTGAACTAATCCTTTAAAGTAGGGGTGCTTCATATGTCAAATATAGTGTATGTTTTTCACTGTGATTATTCTTCATGGTTATCATAGGAGATCATTTGTGGGCTCAATGACATTTGAAAGTCATTGCTTCTCATGATATGAACCTGTATATACTCGAGAAGCTTACCAAAAGATGCAAAGCTAATTTCTATGGCGAAGCTTAACTTATTCCAGTCGTTGTTGTCAGATGTATTTCACTACACCGGCTGGGTTTCCACTAGTTAGAAAGAGATAGCTATACCTCTAATCATCTTAAATAGCCAATCATACTTGTCGTGATTCAGGTCATACATCAGAGGATGCTATGATACTGTAGATAAGTGATTGGGTTATGGTTCAATGTACTTTTAGAAAGAAGATAGTCCATGTGTGGTGTCTTGCTTTGTAATTTGAGTTTTATTTGTAAGTTAAGATGTGCTTGTTGAAGTTGATTCATGCTTGCTCTCATATCTCTGGAATTTTCAAAACGTTTAGTGTGCTGTTGTTAGGAGGAGTGGGGAGGGGGTGGGGGTAGGGGTAACTATATGTATAAAAAAGGATGGCTTTGCATTAATGTACTGTGTGGAAGTTGATGATTTGTGTGTCCTGTCCTGCATTGTAATTTTAAATTTGTTTGTAGTGTAATATGTGCTGGTGGAACCTGACCTGCTCACATCTCTGAAATGTAAGGATTTGAAAACTTGTGGGGGTGGGGGGGGGGGGGGAGAGTACTTAGATCAGAATGGTAGCTTTGTGTCAATGTACTATTTGGAGGTTGGTGGTCTATGAGCACTGCTTTACTTAGTAGTATGAAGTTTTTTGGCAGGTGAGATGTGCTGGTGGAACATGACTTGCTTTTAGATCTCTGATTTTTTTTTTGGAGGGGGGACAAGTAGATAGATAAAAATGGTAGGTTGATGGTCTATTAGTACTGCTTTACTTTGTGGTATGAATTTATTGAAGGGTACGTAAGATGTGTTGGTGAAGTGGACTTGCCATTTGAAAGCTTAAATTAGCTTAAATATGAACTGGCATTTAATTCCATTTTCATCTTTATATATGTTTGTATAGGATGATTAATATTATTGTTTTTATTTGTATCTTATCTATCCTTACAGTTTGAAGAATTATATTCACAAGTGCTGGGTGTCCAGTTTGTTACAATTTTACAATTTACGTAAGTATTTTACTTCCTCTCTAGTTAAGCCTTTTCAGAGGGGTGGCTTCACCCCACCCGTCATTACCTCATTATTGTCCTTATTTCACGAACCCTCTTCATTTTGATCTAAAAACAAACAGTAAAAAGGCATGGGGATAGCTAGCCTTTTAGATTGGGAGGGGGGTCGACAAGGGAAATATTTGGACCTTTTAGCATATTTTCTTGACCTTTTTACCATTGCCATTTTACTTTTTTTTTGGGGGGTTGTATGACCCTGTTGACACCCCTTTGGCTATACCTATGGAAGGTACCAAAACTATTGATTAATTTCTGGCTAATGTACATTGAAAGTGCCTTAATCTTTAATCTATATGGCCCTTGCTACCCATAAATGTTAATTTGGTTTAGTCTTGACCCCCTTCCTGACTCTTAACTAGAGGTTTGTAGTGGCAGATGAGGGATTGAGGCACCAGTTGATCTCTTTCATTTTACCACCATTTTTTAAAAAAGAAAATTGATTTAGCTATTGCTTTAATGATTTACTTTTTTTCTCTTCAAAAAGTTTTCAGGTGGTAAATTAAAGTTAGTTGAATTCTGTTGTACTACATTTCTAACATAACCAATGACCCCTGACCCCACAAAATTTCAGGGAAAATAATTGAGGGATGTTAGGATGTGATGTCACAACTAGTCTGATTTTATATTTGCTAGAAAGAGCTATAAATTTTGAACAGAATAGTCCTGAAATGAATTGAAAAGCTGATAATTTTGTGCATCTTTTCTAACAGTCCAATAGAAGATGGCACAGAAGTGTATCTTGATCTAGGCACTGTTAAATATTACAGCGAGATAAACCTCAGGCAGGTTTTTGAAGCGGCGGTGGAAGCTGGATACATAATGGAACTGGAAGTTAACAGTACCTACTGGACATGGGAACGAATTAAAGGTTGGTTCACCTAATGTTATATCTTGGTTATTTAAAGGAATTTGGTAATTATGATAATGATAATAAGAAGAACAACAACAACACATTTATATTGCACAAAAATCTGCAAGCATTCTAATGTGCTTCACAATAAGATAAAACTAAACAAAGGCAATACAAAAAAAAGTACGTTTTTAACTTAGACTAAAACAAACTAAGATTGTTAACTGAACGAATAGAGACAGGCAATTCATTCCAAAGGGCTGGACCTGCATAATAAAAGCCACGGTCACCTAATATTTCACACTTAGTTCTGGGGACAAAATGAAAGGGAGCATCATTAGAGCATAACGAACACCTATTGCTGTGAATGGGATCAGAAAGATAACACTTTATGTAGGGATTTAAAAACAAAAACGAGAAGTTTAAATTTAATACAAAATTCAACTGGATGCCAGTGAAGGAAAGTAAGGACTTTTGAGGGGGCATCGTAGCAATTAACAACTAATTTGGCAGCATTATTCTGGATATGGCGCAGCCTTTCAGTGAGATAATTTGCAATATTGTGAAATAAACTGTTACAGTAATCTAAATAGCTATAAATGAATGCATGAACTAACGTATGCATGGCTGTCTGGGCCATATCTTTCCTGATTTTTTTTAAATTATATAAGTAGTAATTCCCATTTTTGCAAATTTTCATATGTTCATCAAAAATAGTTCCCAAATTCCGAACTTGCTTAGAACATGAGCTATCTCAGTTATAGCTCCATGCTTAGAACATGGAGCTATCTCAGTTAACAGCTCTATGCGTAGAACATGGAGCTATCTCAGTTAATAGCTCCATGCTTAGGAGGAGGAGTAACATTAACAGATCCAATTTTAATAGAATTGATATTTATTTGAGATAATCTTGAGGGAGTGCGGAGGATACTGAATTCAGTTTCAGAGTCGTTAAGTTTTAATTCATATGCCACCATCCAATCAGGAATATCAGCAATACATTTTGCTAGTTGGGAAATGGCAAGTAATTCATTGGTCTTGCACTAAGAACTACTCTATGATTAAATCCATTTGTGAGCCACGAAATCTCACCATGGTGGGGTTTAGCATTGTCATCAGTTGCACAAACAATTGTTAATTAATCCGTGGAGCGGAGGCTAGTCTATTGATGGTTAACTCCCCAACAATGGTGTTTCTCACGGGATGCTAGTCTATCGATGGTTAACTCCCCAACAATGGTGTTTCTCAGGGTATGCTAGTCTATCGATGGTTAACTCCCTAACAATACGTGTTTCTCAGGGGATGCTAGTCTATCAGTGGTTAACTCCCCAACAATGGTGTTTCTCAGGAGATGCTAGTCTATCGATGGTTAACTCCCTAACAATATGTGTTTCTCAGGGGATGCTAGTCTATCGACGGTTAACTCCCCAACAATGGTGTTTCTCAGGGTATGCTAGTCTATTGATGGTTAACTCCCCAACAATGGTGTTTCTCAGGAGATGCTAGTCTATTGATGGTTAACTCCCCAACAATGGTGTTTCTTAGCGGATGCTAGTCTATTGATGGTTAACTCCCCAACAATGGTGTTTCTCAGGGGATGCTAGTCTATCATTGGTTAACTCCCCAACAATGGTGTTTCTCAGGGTATGCTAGTCTATTGATGGTTAACTCCCCAACAATGGTGTTTCTCATGGGATGCTAGTCTATTGATGGTTAACTCCCCAACAATGGTGTTTCTCAGGGGATGCTAGTCTATTGATGGTTAACTCCCTAACAATGGTGTTTCTGAGCGGATGCTAGTCTATTGATGGTTAACTCCCCAACAATGGTGTTTCTCAGGGGATGCTAGTCTATCAGTGGTTAACTCCCCAACAATGGTGTTTCTCAGGGTATGCTAGTCTATTGATGGTTAACTCCCCAACAATGGTGTTTCTCAGGGGATGCTAGTCTATTGATGGTTAACTCCCCAACAATGGTGTTTCTTAGCGGATGCTAGTCTATTGATAGTTAACTCCTCAACAATGGTGTTTCTGAGCGGATGCTTGTCTATTGATGGTTAACTCCCCGACAATGGTGTTTCTCAGGGGATGCTAGTCTATTGATGGTTAACTCCCCAACAATGGTGTTTCTCAGGGGATGCTAGTCTATCGATGGTTAACTCCCCAACAATGGTGTTTCTCAGGGGATGCTAGTCTATCGATGGTTAACTCCCCAACAATGGTGTTTCTTAGGGGATGCTAGTCTATTGATAGTTAACTCCCCAACAATGGTGTTTCTCAGGGGATGCTAGTCTATCAATGGTTAACTCCCCAACAATGGTGTTTCTTAGGGGATGCTAGTCTATTGATGGTTAACTCCCCAACAATAGTGTTTCTCAGGAGATGCTAGTCTATTGATGGTTAACTCCCCAACAATGGTGTTTCTCAGGGGATGCTAGTCTATTGATGGTTAACTCCCCAACAATGGTGTTTCTTTGCGGATGCTAGTCTATTGATGGTTAACTCCCCAACAATGGTGTTTCTTAGCGGATGCTAGTCTATTGATGGTTAACTCCCCAACAATGGTGTTTCTCAGGGGATGCTAGTCTATCGATGGTTAACTCCCCAACAATGGTGTTTCTCATGGGATGCTAGTCTATTGATGGTTAGCTCCCCAACAATGGTGTTTCTCAGGGGATGCTAGTCTATCGATGGTTAACTCCCCAACAATGGTGTTTCTCAGGGGATGCTAGTCTATTGATGGTTAACTCCCCAACAATGGTGTTTCTCAGCGGATGCTAGTCTATTGATGGTTAACTCCCCAACAATGGTGTTTCTCAAGGGATGCTAGTCTATCGATGCTTAACTCCCCAACAATGGTGTTTCTTAGCGGATGCTAGTCTATTGATGGTTAACTCCCCAACAATGGTGTTTCTCAGGGGATGCTAGTCTATCAATGGTTACCTCCCCAACAATGGTGTTTCTCAGGGGATGCTAGTCTATCAATGGTTAACTCCCCAACAATGGTGTTTCTCAGGGTATGCTAGTCTATTGATGGTTAACTCCCCAACAATGGTGTTTCTCAGGGGATGCTAGTCTATCGATGGTTAACTCCCAACAATAGTGTTTCTCGGGGGATGCTAGTCTATTGATGGTTAACTCCCCAACAATGGTGTTTCTCAGGGGATGCTAGTCTATCAATGGTTAACTCCTCAACAATGGTGTTTCTTAGCGGATGCTAGTCTATCAGTGGTTAACTCCCCAACAATGGTGTTTCTCAGGGGATGCTAGTCTATTGATGGTTAACTCCCCAACAATGGTGTTTCTCAGGGGATGCTAGTCTATCGATGGTTAACTCCCCAACAATGGTGTTTCTCAGCGGATGCTAGTCTATCGATGGTTAACTCCCCAACAATGGTGTTTCTCAGCGGATGCTAGTCTATCGATGGTTAACTCCCCAACAATGGTGTTTCTCAGGAGATGCTAGTCTATCGATGGTTAACTCCCCAACAATGGTGTTTCTCAGCGGATGCTAGTCTATCGATGCTTAACTCCCCAACAATGGTGTTTCTCAGGGTATGCTAGTCTATTGATGGTTAACTCCCCAACAATGGTGTTTCTCAGGGGATGCCAGTCTATTGATGATTAACTCCCCAACAATGGTATTTCTCATTTACAGCTGAGTGCACTGAAAGAACTGTAGAGCAATACCTCTGCCCTGGCTGCACTTCCAACATGCCTAGAATAGTTTTAGAGTTAATTCAATCATTGTTTGAGTTCCATTCAGTTAGGAGTTACATCCTATAATTTTCCATTCATGCCAGAAACCAATTGTTCTTATTACATTGATAGTAGAGGCCACTTGATGTAATTTTCGATGAGTCCAGAAAATTGGTTGTTGGATTCTTTTCATGGCGTGAAGTCATTGTTCATCGTATTCCATTGGGAACTTTCAATTGTGTCTTGCCAGACCTTACCCTAAACATCCCCACCCTCAATTTTTGCCCTTCCCTTGTATATGTCCCAAAATTAAATCACTTGTTTCTTAAGATACAGAGATTAAAAGATGTCACAAGTCTACTACAGTATAGTGATGTCACAAGTCTACTACAGTGTAGTGATGTCACAAGTCTACTACAGTGTAGTAATGTCACAAGTCTACTACAGTGTAGTGATGTCACAGGTTTACTACAGTGTAGTGATGTCACAGGTCTACTAGTGTAGTGATGTCACAAGTATACTACAGTGTAGTGATGTTACAAGTCTACTACAGTATAGTGATGTCACAAGTCTACTACAGTGTAGTGATGTCACGAATATACTACAGTGTAGTAATGTCACAAGTCTACTACAGTGTAGTGATGTCACATGTCTACTAGTGTAGTGATGTCACAAGTATACTACAGTGTAGTGATGTCACAAGTCTACTACAGTGTAGTGATGTCACAAGTCTACTACAGTGTAGTGATGTCACGAGTATACTACAGTGTAGTAATGTCACAGGTCTACTACAGTGTAGTGATGTCACAGGTCTACTAGTGTAGTGATGTTACAAGTCTACTACAGTGTAGTAATGTCACAGGTCTACTACAGTGTAGTGATGTCACAGGTCTACTACAGTGTGGTGATGTCACAGGTCTACTAGTGTAGTGATGTCACAAGTATACTACAGTGTAGTGATGTCACAAGTCTACCACAGTATAGTGATGTCTCAAGTCTACTACAGTGTAGTGATGTCACAAGTCTACTACAGTGTAGTGATGTCACAAGTCTACTACAGTGTAGTGATGTCACGAATATACTACAGTGTAGTAATGTCACAAGTCTACTACAGTGTAGTGATGTCACATGTCTACTAGTGTAGTGATGTCACAAGTATACTACAGTGTAGTGATGTCACAAGTCTACTACAGTGTAGTGATGTCACAAGTCTACTACAGTGTAGTGATGTCACGAGTATACTACAGTGTAGTAATGTCACAGGTCTACTACAGTGTAGTGATGTCACAGGTCTACTAGTGTAGTGATGTTACAAGTCTACTACAGTGTAGTAATGTCACAGGTCTACTACAGTGTAGTGATGTCACAGGTCTACTACAGTGTGGTGATGTCACAGGTCTACTAGTGTAGTGATGTCACAAGTATACTACAGTGTAGTGATGTCACAAGTCTACCACAGTATAGTGATGTCTCAAGTCTACTACAGTGTAGTGATGTCACAAGTCTACTACAGTGTAGTGATGTCACAAGTCTACTACAGTGTAGTGATGTCACGAGTATACTACAGTGTAGTGATGTCACGAGTATACTACAGTGTAGTGATGTCACGAGTATACTACAGTGTAGTGATGTCACGAGTCTACTACAGTGTAGTGATGTCACGAGTCTACTACAGTGTAGTGATGTCACGCGAGTCTAGTGATGTCAGTGTGTAGTGATGTCACGGTATACTACAGTGTAGTGATGTCACGAGTATACTACAGTGTAGTGATGTCACGAGTATACTACAGTGTAGTGATGTCACGAGTATGTCACAGTGTAGTGATGTCAGGTATACTACAGTGTAGTGATGTCACGAGTATACTACAGTGTAGTGATGTCACGAGTCTACTACAGTGTAGTGATGTCACAAGTATACTACAGTGTAGTGATGTCACGAGTATACTACAGTGTAGTGATGTCACGAGTATACTACAGTGTAGTGATGTCACGAGTATACTACAGTGTAGTGATGTCACGAGTATACTACAGTGTAGTGATGTCACACAAAACACTTCCTAATAGTCCAGGCCACAGATTTCAAAAGTGTGTTGAAAGTGACTCTGATCGCTCCCTTCAATTATGTATTGTTTTTGCATTATTTTACCCTTCAGTGCTTAAAGGAGCACTCCACCTAAAAGTGAGGGAGCATTTTCTCAGCCTCCAAGAAAATCCAGTGTGTGTCTTGTATGGGCTATATACACAACCAATCAAAGAGCCTCTCTGGATTTGAATATTCATAGATTTGCTCCCACTGCCGATCATGCACATAGGTGTGTAGCGAAATTGACCAGTTGTTAGGACTTAATAAAAGCACAGGAAGTTTATTTGGTACTATTTTATCTTGTAAATGTTTTCGCCATCTTTTCATGGTTGGAATGCATTTCAATGGTCATTTGGTAATAATTCAGCCACAAGTTCTTACGTCCAATCTTACTGTGTCTTTAGGCAAGTGTAACACTAGGACATGATATTTTGAAAAGGGGTTTGTTATTACACAAATGTTACAGTCCAAAACGGTCATTCGTTACTGCAGTTTTAGCAACAGCCTTCTAGGTGAGGCTACTTTATCGGCTGAAAATATAGTTTAACGTAGGCCCTATTATTTTGTCGCTATCGTACATACCATCATGCCAAGGCCCAACGTGTGCAGAAGTTACACACATACACACAATAAACGCTTGAGAGCACTCAGCGAGTGAACAAACTTTAATTGAGATTAGATGGATTGCGGCACGAGATTTGATTGGATGTGGACGAAATACTCAGAAATTAACAAAAAAAGACGCCCTCACATTTCGGTCAAGAGCTTCTTTAAAACCTTATTTTCTGTCCTGGCCACTCTGTTTACTTATCGGTTCAAATTGAGTTCACACCATTGGTGGAAAAATGCCATTGAAGGAAATGCTCATGAAAATGATGCACAAACAGCCTTTAGGGGGTAATTTTTTCCTTCCCTTAGCTCACCTATGTCAAATCTACACCTTTGTAGAATCCAGTGCAACTTTTGAGGGAAAATATTTGTAAAAACTTTCAATACTACTGCAATCACATTGAAGATTTACTTTTATTTCGAAAAATTGTATATAGACCCTATCATGTTCAGCAAAGAATGATACAAATTTCTCAATGTTTAATGTAGGATCTTATGTAACAAGTTTTCATTTCCTTCTCTTTGCTGTTTTTCCGTACAGATTTTATTACATGTAGCAACAACCCCTGCTCTGTGTATGAAGTGTGTGTTGATCTGTCAGACGGCTACAGATGCGATCCAAGTAAGTGGCCTTATTGTTGCTCTTCCCCTCTCATATTGCTCTGGTATTCATCATACTATATATATATATATATATATCCCGTTAACACTCATCTATACCCCTGGTCATTACACACCTAATACTTGAGGTTAAATTGTATTTCTGGTGCTTTTTGGTTTACTTACTGATCCTCTTCAAGTCGAGATTGAAGTGCTGTCTTGAAGTGCTGTCTTGAAGTGCTGTCTTGAAGTGCTGTCTTGAAGTGCTGTCTTGAAGTGCTGTCTTGAAGTGCTGTCTTGAAGTGCTGTCTTGAAGTGCTGTCTTGAAGTGCTGTCATGAAGTGCAGTCATGAAGTGCAGTCATGAAGTGCAGTCATGAAGTGCAGTCATGGCGTGCAGTCATGGTGTGCAGTCATGGCGTGCAGTCATGGTGTGCAGTCATGGTGTGCAGTCATGGTGTGCAGTCATGGAGTGCAGTCATGGTGTGCAGTCATGGCGTGCAGCCATGGCGTGCAGTCATGGCGTGCAGCCATGGCGTGCAGCCATGGCGTGCAGCCATGGCGTGCAGCCATGGCGTGCAGCCATGGTGTGCAGTCATGGTGTGCAGTCATGGTGTGCAGTCATGGTGTGCAGTCATGGAGTGCAGTCATGGTGTGCAGTCATGGTGTGCAGTCATGGAGTGCAGTCATGGAGTGCAGTCATGGTGTGCAGTCATGGCGTGCAGCATGGCGTGCAGCCATGGCGTGCAGCCATGGCGTGCAGTCGTGCAGCCATGGCGTGCAGCCATGGCGAAGTGCAGTCATGGTGTGCAGCCATGGCGTGCAGTCATGGTGTGCAGTCATGGCGTGCAGTCATGGCGTGCAGTCATGGTGTGCAGCCATGGCGTGCAGCCATGGCGTGCAGTCATGGTGTGTATCGATAAACTTCATTTCTTTGGGTGCTGTTCAGGGCTGCCTGTACTTCTTTATAAAGTGGGGAGGGGGAGGGGGACATGGAACCATAATTTTCCTCCACAAAGAGGTGGGACAATGTTTTTCAAAAACTCCTTTTGTTGATTTCCTGTCCCCCTGGAATAACAGCCCCAATGCTGTTACCTTTATACAGCATCTGACAGCATTTTCCTTTTTGCTGTTATCCTAACACAGGTTTTCTTTCATCAACATGTTCCCTTTAACAGGTATAAGGATGACACTCATCCATATGCACCATATTTACCTCTTGTACATTAACTTCTCTTTGGAAAAAAAAGTTTGTAACTCTCTGTTGTATGAATTATTTCTAGGAGGGGAAGATAATAGTCATAATATTAATTGTTAAGCTGTCAAATAGTGTGGGGAAACTAAGAATGGTATACCTGCAGTTGTAAAATGTGTTGAAAAGTGTGTGTTTATGTGTGTATGTATGTGTGTGTGTGTTTGGAGAGGGAGTGCTGGATGCAAAGATTTAGGGTACTATCCCAAAATAGACCATTTTGCCATATATGGATTACGTTTGAGGTATTTGCCTGTAGAATAGAAATGTCATTTATACCTGAAAAGTGAATAGGGGAACGTGTCCCCCTGCTCTTTGGCCACAGTGTACCTATACAAGTTTGTACTAAATAGATATTCAAGTATGTACTACATTTCAAGTCCAGAAATGTTCCCCATAAACCCTAGGTTACTGTCATTCATTACTTGAGGGTTCTGCCAATAGGATCCCGAGGTCTCAGTCCAATATCTCCTGAGAGTTCTGGTGTGTGTATCCTGGGAGTTCTGTTGAGTGTATTCGGAACCTTTTTGTATCAGGAGGGTATTGCTCATGGTTCTAACCATTTTCTCCTGAGGGTTCTGCTGTGTGTATCCTGGGGGTTCTGTCCAGTGTATTCAGAGCCTTTTTATATCAGGAGGGTATTATCCATTGTTTGCTCATGGTTCTAACCATTATGTCCTAAGGGTTCTGCTGTGTGTATCCTGGGGGTTCTGTCCAGTGTATTCAGAGCCTTTTTGTATCAGGAGGGTATTGTCCATTGTTTGCTCATGGTTTAACCATTTTCTCTCGAGGGTTCTGCTGTGTGTATCCTGGGGGTTCTGTCTAGTGTATTTGGAACCGTTTTGTTTCAAGAGGGTATTGTCCATTGTTTGCTCAGGGCTTTAACCATTTTCTCCTGAGGGTTCTGCTGTGTGTATCCTGGGGGTTCTGTAGAGTGTATTCAGAGCCTTTTTGTATCAGAAAGATGTTATTAATTGTTTGCTCAAGGTTCTAACCATTATGCCCTGAGGGTACTGCCTTACCTTTAGAGAAGATTCTGCTATAAGTTTTCTGCCTCATGTATTAATTATCTGTCTGATATTTCTGAGTGCTCTGTCTGATGTATCCTGGGGTTCTGCCTGTTGTTTCCATGTTTATGTATCCTGAGTCTTGTTGTAGGGTTTGCCTGACGTATCCCGAGGGTTCTGACTTGTATATCAACAGGGTTGTGTTTATGGTATTCCGAGGGGTTTACCTCGGTATCCTGAGTGTTCTGTCTTGTGTATCCATAGGGTTCTGCCAGATGTATTGTGAGGGTTTTGCATATTTTATCCTGAGGATACGAGCTAATGTGTCTTGAGAGTGCTGCCTAACTTATGTATGTTAAGGGGTTCTACTGTATGTTTGAGGGTTTCCCTGAAATCTTTTAAGATGAGGTGTACGCTCAATGTATCTTAAGATTATGCTCTGTATGTCCTTAGACCAGTGCATTATATATTATAAGGTTCTGCTCCATGCATAACAATGTTTTTGCTCTGTATATTCTATTGTACACCGAAGTACAGATTTTATACAGGGGGTGGGGCTGCAATCACTGCACACAATGAGACCGACATCTAATACCCTGCCGAGTTGTTATTTCAATAGGTGTATGCTCAAGGTATCTTAAGATTTCTGCTGTTTGTTCCTTAGGCCTGTGTATTATGTATTTTAAGTTCTGCTCCATGCATGACAAGGTTTTTGTTCTGTACATTCTATTGTATACTGAAGTACAGATTTTATATAGGGGGACAGGGGCATACCTTAAAGGGGTGTGGGAGGTGTTATAACCCTCCCTGGAAAGAAAACAAAAACATGTTGGGCAATTCCAATTTTGACTAATTTATCAGACAAGAAAATGGCCCAGTATGAAACAAAATTGTAGGAAAATTAATTTGGTTGTACCTATGTTTTTGTTTTTTTGCAAAAAAACAAAAAAACTTCTAAAATTATCTGGATAATATCACAGGTTTTTGTTACCTTCATGGCTGTACGAATACCCCCTTCCCCCTTCCCCTTGCTGGACTGATCTAGTCCAGCAGAAATATAGAATGTCAGATGCCTTTATAACCTAGTAGCAGAGTTTATTTCATTCATGCCCGACTTGCAAGATATCCAAATCATATCCTTCCAACCGCCGACTCGGCACATGATGCTAACAGCGTTATTTTTTGAACTTGGGCACTAAGTCGGGCAAAGATGTAAAATGTCGGATGTACTTTTTAAGTTGGAGATACATCTCAACCATGCCCACATCATTATATCAGAATCAAGTCCTTGACTTTCGGCATCATGCTGACAGCATCATACTTGGGTACTTAGTTGGGCAGAGATTTAAAATGTTGTATGTCTGTATGTTCTGTTTAAATTAAAGCTACATCTCAATCATGCCTGAATCATCTAGATATCAGAATCATCTCCACTTGACTCTTGGCATGATGCTAATTGTGCTCGGGTTGGGCAACTGCAGGAGATGTATATTCCCACCCAAAAATGCACACACGCTAAGAGTCCAAGACCTGATAATCATGGGCAATAAAGATAGAAGAAATCTTTGGACCAAGACTTCACCCTTGGGCCCAATAATTTTGCCCATATTTTCAGGAAAATTTCTTTCTGCCATTTTAGAAACGGTAACCCAAATACTTATCAGATTCTAACATTAGTATTTAAAATTATCTTCTTTTTATCAATTACATTTTGTGTTGATTTTAAACCCTTGTGGGGCATCAAAATCAAGAAATCTTCAGAAATTTCATGGCTTTGCCCCTGGACCCAAGCTTCCAAGGCTTCCCATATTAAACCCCACAATTTCCCTAATTTTCTTTATATTCGAGAGAAATTTCTCCTCTGCCTGTTTAGAAATGGTATTTTTATCCGAGTAGATATCAACATCAGAATTTGAAATTGTCTTCTTTTTATCACTTACATTTTGGTAGTTTTTGTTATCAAACCATTGTGGGGCATCAAAACAAGACATTTTTAGAGCTTCCAGGGCTTTGCCCCTGGACCCAAGCTTCCAAGGCTTTTCCCATGAACCCAACAATATTGCTCAAATTTTTTCAATTTGAAGGGAAAATTTCCCCTCTGTCTATTTAAAATGGGAACCCAAACTACTTATTTGAGTAGGTTTGAATAGATTAGATTTTGAATATGTCTTCTTTGCATCATTTACATTTGGAAATTTGTGTTGAATTTAAACAATTGTGGCGCATCAAAACAAGAAATCTTCAGAGCTTCACTCCTGGACCCAAGCTTCCAATGAATCCCACACTTCTGCCCAAATTTTTCAATTTACAGGAAAATTTTAGTTTAGAAAAAGTTTAGAAATGGTAATCCAAATGATTATCTGAGTAAATTTTAACATTAAAATTTAAAATTGTCTTCTTTTTATCAATCAAATTATCAAACCTTGTGTTGATTTTCAGCCATTTTGGAGAAAAAACTCTTTTGGAGATAAAACAAGAAATCTTTGGAGCTTCCAGGGTGTACCCCCTGGACCCCGCCAAGGCTTTGCCCTGTGACATTGCCAGGGGTCTGTAAGTAGGCACACGGTGTTACGCAGTGACATGTTTGGCACTTCTGTGCCTCAAGCCAAAATCTCTGGCGACGTCACTAGTGGTGGTGGTGAGGAGGAAATAGGGGAGGGGGTGTCCTACATTGTGTGATCAGGTGATTGTATAGACACATGTATATTGTTTTTTAAAAAGTCGGACAAATGCACATTTTGTTGGCCAACTTTGTGTTACACCCCCCTGGACTCCAAGTCAAATTATGCCCCTGGGGGTGGGGGGGGGGGAAGGAGGGGTTGCATGCAACATATTGTTCCTCAATTTCAAGTAAAATTATTCAGTTGTTTGTCAATCTGATTTACTTTGAATATTTTGAAATTGGTGGTGTTTTCCTTCATAGATGAAAACCTGACCTCACCTAAATATTCCATTTAAGGTGAGGACCCATTTGTCATATTTGTAGGGAGGGGGAGGGGTGCAGGTTCCCCATCCAACCAAGGTTACATTTGTGCCTTTCAAGTTCATCCTAAGGTTTGAAAGCAACTCTGTGCTCAGCAATGGTCTGTTTTTAACTTGTTTAAAAGATTGCAACACATTACAGGTGCAGTCCAGGAACCTTTAGGATCATTAAGGAAATGATGGATTGGTGATTGAACTTTGTTATACCTTGGAGATACTATTTGGGTAATACGGAGGTACTTGGTGCAGTTATTGGATAGGTAGTAATAGCCTAATTGATAGCAAAGCCTCATAATAAATTACGCATTTTTAATGACATTGTGTGACATCACAATTAGAAAAACTTTGAATATGTTAATTATTGTATTTCAATCCTTCACCAATGGGAGCAGTTGGATATGACCAAGATTTGAATCGCCATTATGCCTGTTGAACTGGAAGAAGTGAAGACAGCCGGGTGATTATCAGTGACTGAAATTTAGGACAAATTGAAAAAATTACATTAAAAAGTTTGAGCTGTCCTGCCTTTCATATATCACAACTTTTACATAGGTTAGAAATTCTTGGATCTTTGATCAGCCGTAACACGGACACTGCAGGTGGTTAGAAATAAAATCAAGACCATCCGCTTATTTACAGGTCTTTCTGCTGAATACCTTTTAAAGGAAGAGTAAGGAATTTTTGAAGGAATACCCTTGCGATCAAACATGAGTTTTTGACACAATGTAGGACATGCAATTTAAAAAGTGCATTTTGTGAAAAACCTTATGGATGTGTAGGGCATGAAGGGTAACAGTTGCTGATAGCCTACAATATTTTTAAACGTTTTGTCAAAATAACCGTCTTTTACACTTGGAGGCTGATTTTAAGATTTCTTCTATAAGAAGAATTTGTAGATTGTGACTGTACTGATTAGATGTTGGACATATCTATCTTTTCAAACCAGTGATGAAGCAGGTAAGAAGTCGGTATGGGTACCAAAAGAATAAAAATGCTTATTCCATGCTTATTTTTATTTTTGCTTCTCTCTTGCAATTTCCAAACACCATTTCCCACTGCTTAATCCCATCCACCATCTAATGAACGTTTTATCGTCCTTATTCATTTTTTAAAAGATTGAGCTAATCTAGTGATAGATTCATCTTTTTCTGTGATTTGTGCACCATATGTAATGTAACATGTCCACTAATCTTTAGCTCTAAGTTAACCTTTCTGGCAGACCTACACATGACTAATTACTCCATTTTGTTTCTTTTATTTTCATGATTTGGTCTTATTTAGACCATGATTGATTAAAACTAACACCATCTATGTTTTATGCCATGTATTCATGCATTATTGAATTATTCATATAATTTCTTTTTATTAAAATTATGTTTGCATATTCATATTTAATTGAAAGTTTTCCTTGCTCATGAATATTTATTTTCTGTTCTTTAGATGCTAAACTTTCTTTCTGATTTCAATTTGTTTTCCTTCAATAATTTTTGTAGTGTTAGTAATTATTTTCATTGAATAATTTCATGAACTGCTGTTGCTATTTAAGGACGCTGGCGGCTGAAAGGTGAAGGCATATTTTTCTCCAGTCTCAAGAATATTCAAACCTCTTTTTGTGCAAGTGATGCTACTGAAAACCTTGATACCAATGTTCAAATTAATCATATTTACTTCTTATAAATACTTGAGTAATTTTTCAATGACACTAGAATACAAAATGTAGACTGGTGATATTTCAAGACTCCCTTGACACAGCAAACAATATGCCGAGGGCCCTTAAAATATAATGAACAAAATGAACAAATGAATTAAGCATCCAACCCTTAATATTAACAATGTGCCCACACCTGACCAAGGGCCCGACCCTTTAAAGATATAATCAAAAAAATAAAAATAATAATAAACAATTAATTAAACATCCAAGCCTTAATATAAACAAGTGATACAATTATCCCTAAATTATTTAGTACTGAGTTTTAAAAATGTTGAACCTAAAAGCACAAAGTACAATTCTAAAATATTTTCATGCACAGGCAAAATGAAACTTGAAGAAAATTTTGTTTAATCAGAAAAGAATAAGCATAATGTTTAATTATCTATCCCTTAATGTAAATTAAGTAATCACATACTCAGCATTTTGGGGAAAATAAGCACTAAATAAAAAAATAAAAAATATTCAGTGTGTGAACCACATGGCAATCCCACAATGTTCTTTCAAAAGAGAAATTTAATGTAAACCACACTACTGCCCTTAAAGTTGATTAAAACTAAATTATATCAGAGGGTGCACTGCAGTAATTAGAAACATTCAAACTCTCTCACACAGAAAAATAACTTTATTTACGGCTTAGTTCCAAAAGTTATCAAACTTTCCTTGTGTTGTCAAGTTTTTACCCATGGAGGGCAGAATTTCACTGCGGAAATATTGAAAAGTATCATGAGTTCAGGGAATTAAGTCCAGATTGAGCAAAAGAAAACTTTTTTGGATGAAGAATTGAAGCAAGAATGGGTATCAAATTTGGTGAGTTTACCTGTTTGACAAACATCGTGTGGAAAAAAAATTGATGAGTAATGGAATTAGCTGAATGTAAGAAATTGGAGTTTTAGGATTTATTTTGGGATAATTTTGAAAACTTGATCTGAAACATGAATTTGTTGAGATTTGACAAACTTTGGGATAGAAACTTTGGAAAAAATAACTACTATGAAAAACTTGCAAATTAATTACTTGGTTAGTAAATACCCCGTTTCCCCCTCCCCCACCCCCCCCCACCCTCCCATCACTTCAAAGAAACAATGTTTTTCACCAATACCTTCCTATGTCATTTATGTTGGACCATTTATCAAATCCTGTAATCATGTCTACCCTTTTTGGTTATTAGAAAACTTCCACTTTTCAAGCTTTCCATAAATATTTGCTGATTATGTTTTTGTCTGACCTGATCAAAAGCTTTCCTTAAAATTTATGTCCTTCAAGGACTTGACCCTACCTGTAGGTTAAGGTTATTTATTTTAAAGCAGTTTAATCACAGTTCCAGGTCTCTAAACTGGTGTTCATGATTTAAAATATGAATTCCTTCTGCACTATAATATGACTTGCTGCTTAGAATAGATTTATGGATTACAGATTTAGGTACCCACTGTTTTATGTGCACCATCAATTGACCTAGTACAGCTTGTTTAAGATAAATTACAAGAAATATGGATGTAGAAAGGGAGTATAAGCTCTCAAATTCATAACATCCTCTGAATTGTGGGTCACCTCTATTATTCTCAAGTAATCTGCCATATTGTCTGCATCATTGAAAACATTCCATAAAAAAGCTTTCACTATGCAAACATTCCATTCATGAAAAACTGCTCTTTTTAGCAACATCCTCATTTACATTATGCCTCTCGAAATAAAAAAAGAAATAAATAAATGTGGAAGCTACAGTAGTAAACAGTCTGGGAGAAGCTAGTAAACAGTTTGGGAGATGCTAGTGAACAGTTTGGGAGAAGTTAGTGAACAGTTTGGGAGAAGGATACAAATAAGGAATACAAATCAATTCCCAATGCCCGAGCAAAAAGTTCCAAAATTTGGGCAAAGAGTGACAGTGAAAATTTGAAGACTTATGTTACCAGCATTGCATTTCCAGCTTATTAACCAATTTCCATAGCAAATTGGAGGAGAACCAGGTTATATTTCTCAAGAAGTAAAAATGTCTCCTGGGCAAAAAATATCATGCACCTTTTGGCTTTGGTTCGTAGGTAATATACGATATAAATATTACATAAGAATGGACGATCTTTGTTGTGAGGGTTGTTTCAAATCCTTCGTCTTCAAGATGTGTGAGAATCCCATGTTTTAGTTCTTTTCCCGAACTGTTAAAGAAGGCACCCGTCATTCCTTACATCCCTGCTGCTTAAATGTTTTGGCTGAAATTCATCCTAAATGGAAATCCTGTTCTAAAGCAGCTTTTGTAGCTAAATTTCCTTGTAGTTCCTCAACCGGTGACTTGATCAAAATGAGCCTTTCAATTTGTTTAAGAAATAAAAGCTTTATAAGGGATAGCGGCTTCAATTAATTGCCTTATTCTTCCAATATTTTTGCTCTTTTTTTTTTTATTGTTTATTTACTTTCATTGTTAATTTAGTTTAAAAATGACAACATTTTTCTAAGCATGAAAGAAAAGAAGAAGACTGTAAATACAAAATAATCTTAAAAATTGCTTTTACTGACTTCATTATTCAAAATGCAGACAAAAGTAAAAAAAAAAAAAGGTTTCAAAAAGAGTAAAAAGATATCTATTAATATATCTATAATGAAGATTCTGCTCCTATATTTCTTTTCATTCATTCTCAGTTTGCATTATTTATTAATTGTTCTATGATTTAGCTTTTCATGCCTTTCTGTAACTTTGTCTTTCTTTTGCAGCTTCGTGCAGTCCTCTTCTTATTACATCTGCATGCGTTAATCACCTTCCATATTCCTCCACACAATTCCCAAATGATAACGTCAAATCTCCAGAGCAGGCAGAAATGATTCTCACCCCTTTTGAGGAATATTTCAGGACTTGCTCCCCCTATGGTGTTCAATTTCTGTGTAGTTTCCTGTACCCCGACTGTTCCCCCGTGGAGTCCGTTAAGTCACCTTGCCGAAATACGTGTGAAACCGTAGCCAAGGACTGCAGTTTGTTCTTTAATGTCTTAGAAATAGATTGTTCCATATTTCCTGAAAAATTTCCCATTGGAGAAGGCTTTTGCTCTGGTGCAGGTAAAAAAAATATTATTACAAACTTTAAATCATTATCATTTGCAAGAACATCTTAGTGGCTGATTAGAGACTATAACGGTCAAAGGTCAGTTTTTCATTGTCTTGCACTTTCTCATATTTTGTGATCTGAACTGAATTCAGGTAAACATTTATCCTTACAGCGTATGTTCATTTGAACCATTATTTGTACCACAGTGGATGATTAGAAACTACAAAGGTCAGTTTTTCAGGGTTTTGCATATAGTGTGATCCATGGATTGGATTATGAACACTAAATATCAGGACTCTTGCTCAACTTCTGATTGCATCATAACTTAGACACTTGCATTTTGCAAGTTTTTAATAGTGTTGTTATTGAAGTTGTGGAACATACAATGCTGACAATAATACATGCAAGAGTTGAGATCACCGATCACAGATATTGATGATTCAGTCAGGGTCAAAGGTTAACTGCTAGAGTTAGCAGTTTATTTTTTGGCGGAAATGGAGGTGAGATGGGGTGGTGGGATTGTTCTGCACAAACTTCACAATAGACGAATGGGAAGGGATGCAAAGGAGGGGCCAAGTGAAGAAGGATATGTAAAGGTGTTATTCTAATGTGACAAACACTCATTTCTATGCAAGAATCATAACAAATAATTTGAAAGCAGCGCAGTTGGCTTTCAGATGCACAGATGTTTTTGAGATGGGTTTGTAGTCTGCTCCGTGCCACCTTCCCACATTAAAGTTAACCCTCTGCATTGCATTTGCATTAAAGTTAACCCTCTGCATTGCATTGCATTAAAGTTAACCCTCTGTATTGCATTGCATAGTCCATATATAATTCTAAATCAGGTGTAAAGCTTTGTGTAGGCCCATGAGACTGACAGTTGCTGTAGTCAGTGTCTGCTGTAGCTTGGTGTCCATAAGGAAATCTTGCCTAATTTACAGAAGGGAGGATCATGTACATGTACACAGACAGCCAGACAGACAGACAGACAAGAGGATATGAGTAATTTACATCAGTCCTGTACTCTTTGGCTCAATTTAGAATGCCCTTGTTTTTAAAACCTGTCTGCTTTTCTGTAAAGATCTTATTTTACAACCTTATTTCATTTGCATTACTCAAAAAAAGGAGACTTGTCACATTTGGTTTTGTATGCTTTGTTTGATCATGTACATATGTAGCATTCTGTATTGTCTGCATATAGCTAATCATGTACATATGTAGCATTCTGTATTGTCTGCATATAGCTAATCATGTACATATGTAGCATTCTGTATTGTCTGCATATAGCTAATCATGTACATATGTAGCATTCTGTATTGTCTGCATATAGCTAATCATGTACATATGTAGCATTCTGTATTGTCTGCATATAGCTAATCATGTACATATGTAGCATTCTGTATTGTCTGCATATAGCTATCTTATATTTAAAGATTCCCGTTGAGGCAGAGTGTTTATATGCGTAATCAATGCACGGGCAAAGGACTTTGACACGAGTGGAATGGCCTGACTTTAGGAGGGTCATTCGTGAGTGGAAAGTCTTTTGAACCATTCTATGCCAAAACATTAATCTTTTGATATAATGTACGTCTTAGATTGTTTAAAATGCATAAAAACAACTAAAAAGAATGAAAAACAGGAAAATTACATGTGGTGAAAATGGAATAAACCAAATCATAATGGTCGTGTATTAACGGTATTTAATGCACGATCACAACAATGCAAATATTCCATGGAAATTTTGTAATCTTGGATATGTTTCAAAAGCTTTGCTTTGCTGTTTAAAACCTTAGCCTCTAGGCCTAAGTCTGTAATTGATTTTCTTTCTGTTGTACAGTAGCAAGTAGCATTTCCTTTCTCTTGTACAGTAGCAAGTAGCAGTGTAAATAACAAAATTTCTCCAACTTCAGTTGTTAGACTTTGGTGCCATGAAATTGAATATTGTCTTGTCAACAAAAATGTTTGCCAAATTTGACAGTTTCGGTGAAGTAAGAAGAATTTCTTTTCAAGCTACAAATATGTTTAGTCTATATGTAAACATTTGTTGTATGTTTATTGTGCATATGCATGCAAAACTTTCGTCAGTACTCGTGTGCAGAAAGAAGACCTTTTCATTCAAAGGATAGGGAAGAAAGAGAAACAAAAAGGTATATATGGTGACCCTGAATCACCTGGTCACTAATAGCAAATAGCAGGTTTCTTAGTGATATATTCCTTCAATGGAGGGGGAGGGGGGTGGGGCAGGGAGGGGGATAGGCAGATATATTCAGATATAAAAAAAAGGATGAGAAAAGGGAAAAACAATGTAGAAAAAAGAAATCTAAAAACATTAGCATAATCTGGTGGAATGTTGCCAATATTTGTTTTGAAATTTAATCAAAAATCAATCAAATATTTCAAAAAGTCTGGAAAAGTTTCATTCTGGCTAAACACTCATGTTCCCGTAATTGACCCCACATCTACTTTCTTTAAATATTTAAGTAAAAAATGAGAAGTTTATGCTCTTTACAAAAACAAAATTGCTTTCTGCTTCATTTTTAAAAAGTTCATGCAAATGCAAAAATATAGATTGTTATATCTGGTGTATCATCGTATGTCTTTGCCATGTATATCTATCTGCTTTTCATGTCATGCATATTCATTAGCATATTATTTCATGCATATTTATCAGCTTTCATGTCATGCATATTCATAAATGTCTTGTTATTCTCTTTCCATCCAGCATCATGCGATTCAACTGTCATCCCATCCGCATGTTATATATATCTGCCATACCCTGCTACACACTTTCCTCATGAGCACCTCCAATCACCCGAGGAGGCATCAGCCCTCCTCGCTTCCTACCAAAATTACTCCCAAAATTGCTCCCCCAATGGCATAAGGTTCCTCTGTAGCACCCTGTATCCTGATTGTGGTCCTGTTGAGTCAGCTGTAACCCCTTGTCGTGAGACGTGTGAGACCATCTCTAGAGAGTGCAGTAACTTGTTTAGTGAATTAGGTTTAGATTGCTCAAAGTATCTACAAGGCATTCCTGTTGGTGGGGGCTTCTGCAGAAACCCAGGTAAATGCTTCTTTGTATTCATTTTGCGTTAAAGGATTAGTTCAGGGGTCAAGTCCATTGTATATGAAAGAGAATTCCAACAAAACAAAAAATCGTGAAAAAAGCATTCAAAAATCTTATTCCATTAAGGAGATATTTATGTTTCAAGTTTGGTATAATTTCTGTAGAAATGACTGAAATCAGACTAGCTGTGACATCAGATTTCTAAAAATCCAAAAGTCTTTATGTATTCTATCATATTTTGTGGTGTGATTTTGGAGCTTAATAACCATTGGATATGTCAGGAAAGTAGTCAAACAGAATCTAGCATGAGTAATTATAATTCAACACCTGCAGAAAATTAGAGAGAAAATAATTAAAATAAATATCTACATACAACAGTTGTTAAGAATGTGAGGATCAGGGCGTGAAGCTCAATAGTAGACTTACTACACCAGTCATTTCTACATACATAAGACAAAACTTTAAACTTTGATATCTCCCTAACAGAATAAGATAATGGGAGTTGTTTCTTCCCCGTTTTGTTTCTCTTAAAGTTCTCTTTCATATAAGATAAACTTGCTTGACCCCTGAACTAATCCTGTAATATTTTTTGCATTCTGAAGGTGTATAGACAGCAATATTATTGCATTTCTAAAGATCTATTAAGAGGTAACATAAGCTAAATTATTTTGGTTGAAAATTTAAATTGCTGAATTTCTTAAATACCATAAACAACAATTTCCATCAAAACCCTTTACAGCTCTTATAATTTTACGATGAGAATAATGCAAATATTTATGCAAATCTGGGATGTTAATCCTTTTTGTAAGCTATCTCTCACACAATCATTGAAGAAAAGGGACAGTTTTACATCTTTATATCAAGAAATGGTCTCATCAGTTAGCATGACTAAAATTAAGGAAAGAAACTGCAGCGTAAAGATTTTTGGACCGTTTGCCCTTTCGTACATCACAAATCTTGAAAACATTGCAAAATCACCCAGTTTTGACCAGGTCACCACACCAAACCCAAATATGCGAATTCAGAACTCAAATATGCGAATTCAGAACTCAAATATGCTAATTCAAAACCAAATATGCTAATTCAGAAACCAAATATGCTAATTCAGAAACCAAATATGGGCAATTCAGAACACAAATATGCTAATTCAGAACACAAATATGCTAATTCAGAACACACTTCTGCTGTTTGGTAAATGTCCATACACCTTTGCTATTGTTTACTAATTTGCATGGTGGTTGTTGTGTGCAGTAGAGATCCATTGCATTTGTTTAAGATGTTGGAAAGCTATTACGCTGAAGCTACCCTAAAGCAAATATCTGTATGTACGTCATTGTGTCCATCCACTTGTATGTTTTTTTGCATGTTTATTCTCATGTGTTCCAATTACGAGCCCGAGGTGAGCTTTTAGCTTGCTTGCTATTTCTAGAAGAGTGGCTTGTTAGCTTTTTCGAGGTTTCTGAGAGCTTTTAGAATCTTATCTAGGTAAGTCTATCCAAGTCATTAGGCTCATAGAGCCGGTGCTTATCCCCGGTTTCAATAGCGCAAGCGAATGAGAGTACACCCCCTGAATGTGACACCAGTTCATTGCAGATTAATTCCCCAGCAGTGCTGGTACACATTTTACAGCTGAGTGGACTGAAGCAAGTTAAGTGTTTTGCTCAAGCAGTTGTCTTGCTCAAGGACATAATGCAGTGCTCACGCCGGAATCAAACCCGGTACCTTTCGAATACAATCATGACTCCTTAACCACTGAGCCACTGCATCTCTGCATAAAAGCTCAGTTACCATTATTAGCTCCCGTGAGCATACTCATAAGTTATAGCTAGCTTTTTTTATGCCTGAAATGAGCTGGTTTTTGTTCCACATCCTCATCCTTCCTTCCAATTAAGTACAGATCTCCATTTGAAATTCAATACCCAGTTACAGTGAACTGCACTTTATTGTGTCCATGAGCAAGACGCTTTACTGTACTTGCTTCAGTCCACTCAGCTGTAAAATGAGTACTGTAGATGAAGACAATTTAACATGGTGCAAGTCTAAAGATTAGGCCTCCATAGTCAAGAGGTCTCTATGATGAGCTGATCTGTTCTGCAGCCTAAGGGCGTAAGGTAAGATAAAATCATGGCAGAAATGACAAGGTTACAGTTACAGTTTGGTTTTGAAATTATGACTTGGTTGTGGTTCCGGTTGCTGCAATGCTCGTGGAAAGCTTTTTAGTAGTCATCCCATTTCTATAATGTAATAAGCTCACGAGAGGAGCATACTTGTGATGTGGCCAGTGTTCGACAAATCATACGTACAGCTGCCTGGACCTGGCCAGTGTTCAACAAATCACACGTACGGCTGCCTGGACCTGGCCAGTGTTTGACAAATCATACGTACGGCTGCCTGGACCTGGCCAGTGTTTGACAAATCATACGTATGGCTGCCTGGACCTGGCCAGTGTTCAACAAATCATATGTACTGCTGCCTGGACCTGGCCAGTGTTAAAAAAATCATACGTACGGCTGCCTGGACCTGGCCAGTGTTCGACAAATCATACGTACGGCTGCCTGGACCTGGCCAGTGTTCAACAAATCATACGTACGGCTGCCTGGACCTGGCCAGTGTTCAACAAATCATACGTACGGCTGCCTGGACCTAGCCAGTGTTCAACAAATCATACCTACAGCTGCCTGAGTCTGGCCAGTGTTTAACAAATCATACGTACGCCTGCCTGGACCTGGCCAGTGTTCGACAAATCACACGTACCGCTGCCTGGACCTGGCCAGTGTTCAACAAATCATACGTACAGCTACCTGAATCTGGCCAGTGTTTAACAAATCATATGTATGGCTGCCTGGACCTAGCCAGTGTTCAACAAATCATACGTATGGCTGCCTGGACCTAGCCAGTGTTCAACAAATCATACGTACTGCTGCCTGGACCTGGCCAGCGTTTGACAAATCATATGTGGGGCTGCCTGGACCTAGCCAGTGTTCAACAAATCATACGCACGACTGCCTGACCTGGCCAGTGTTTGACAAATCATACGCACGGGCTGCCTGGACCTGGCCAGTGTTTGACAAATCACACGCACGGCTGCTTGACCTGGCCAGTGTTCAACAAATCATACCTACAGCTGCCTGAGTCTGGCCAGTGTTTAACAAATCATACGTACGGCTGCCTGGACCTGGCTAGTGTTCAACAAATCATACGTACGGCTGCCTGGACCTGGCCAGTGTTTAACAAATCATATGTATGGCTGCCTGGACCTGGCCAGTGTTCAACAAATCATACGTACAGCTACCTGAATCTGGCCAGTGTTTAACAAATCATATGTATGGCTGCCTGGACCTAGCCAGTGTTCAACAAATCATACGTATGGCTGCCTGGACCTAGCCAGTGTTCAACAAATCATACGTACTGCTGCCTGGACCTGGCCAGCGTTTGACAAATCATATGTGGGGCTGCCTGGACCTAGCCAGTGTTCAACAAATCATACGTACGACTGCCTGGACCTGGCCAGTGTTTGACAAATCATACGTACGGCTGCCTGGACCTGGCCAGTGTTTGACAAATCACACGTACGGCTGCTTGGACCTGGCCAGTGTTCAACAAATCATACCTACAGCTGCCTGAGTCTGGCCAGTGTTTAACAAATCATACGTACGCCTGCCTGGGCCTGGCCAGTGTTAGACAAATCACACGTACGGCTGCCTGGACCTGGCCAGTGTTCAACAAATCATACGTACAGCTGCCTGAATCTGGCCAGTGTTTAACAAATCATATGTATGACTGCCTGGACCTAGCCAGTGTTCAACAAATCATACGTATGGCTGCCTGGACCTAGCCAGTGTTCAACAAATCATACGTACTGCTGCCTGGACCTGGCCAGTGTTTGACAAATCATATGTGGGGCTGCCTGGACCTAGCCAGTGTTCAACAAATCATACGTACGACTGCCTGGACCTGGCCAGTGTTTGACAAATCATACGTACGGCTGCCTGGACCTGGCCAGTGTTTGACAAATCACACGTACGGCTGCCTGGACCTGGCCAGTGTTTAACAAATCATACGTTTGGCTGCCTGGACGTGGCCAGTGTTTAACAAATCATATGTATGGCTGCCTGGACCTGGCCAGTGTTTAATTAAACATACGCACGGCTGCCTGGACCTGGCCAGTGTTTGACAAATCATACGTACTGCTGCCTGGACCTGGCCAGTGTTTGACAAATCACACGTACGCCTGCCTGGACCTGGCCAGTGTTTGACAAATCATACGTACAGCTGCCTGGACCTGGCCAGTGTTCAACAAATCATACGTACGGCTGCCTGGACCTGGCTAGTGTTCAACAAATCATACGTACGGCTGCCTGGACCTGGCCAGTGTTTAACAAATCATATGTATGGCTGCCTGGACCTGGCCAGTGTTTAACAAATTATACGTACGGCTGCCTGGACCTGGCCAGTGTTTAACAAATCATATGTATGGCTGCCTGGACCTGGCCAGTGTTTAATTAATCATACGCATGGCTGCCTGGACCTGGCCAGTGTTTAACAAATCATGCGTATGGCTGCCTGGACCTGGCCAGTGTTTAACAAATCATACGTATGGCTGCCTGGACCTGGGCAGTGTTTAACAAATCATATGTACGGCTGCCTGGACCGGGCCAGTGTTTAACAAATCATACGTACGCTTGCCCGGGACAACCAAAAATCTTTTCCGAGCCACCATGACATTTACTTGACCTCCACAGATGGACACCTCTGGTTTCAGCCAAGTTGCGTTACATGTATACAAAATATTTCCATGGGAAACCATATTTTCTTTTCAAGACAATCACAAATTCAGATACTCTTGCCCGGCAGTTGATTTATCAATTCCTGGACCTGGCCATTTGATTTATCAATCCCTGGACCTGGCTATTTGATTTGTCAATCCCTGGACCTGGCCATTTGATTTGTCAATCCCTGGACCTGACCATATCACTGGACCTGGCCATTTGATTTGTCAATCCCTGGACCTGGCCATTTGATTTGTCAATCCCTGGACCTGACCATATCACTGGACCTGGCCATTTGATTTGTCAATCCCTGGACCTAGCCATTTGATATGTCAATCCCTGGACCTGGCCATTGTTTGATTTGTCAGTCACTGGACCTGGCCATTCAATTTGTCAATCCCTGGACCTGGTCATTTGATTTGTCAATTCCTGAACCTGGCCATTTGATTTGTCAATTCCTGGACCTGGCCATTGTTTGATTTGTCAATCACTGGACCTGGCCATTCGATTTGTCAATCCCTGGACCTGGTCATTTGATTTGTCAATTCCTGTACCTGACCATTTGTTTTGTCAATCCCTGGACCTGGCCATTGTTTGATTTGTCAATCACTGGACCTGGCCATTTGATTTGTCAATCACTGGACCTGACCATTGTTTGATTTGTCAATCTCTGGACCTGGCCAATTTATAATTCAATCCCTGGACCTGGCCATTTGATTTGTCAATTCCTGGACCTGGCCATTTGATTTGTCAATTCCTGGACCTGGCCATTGTTTGATTTGTCAACCCCTGGACCTGGCCAATGTTTGATTTGTCAATTCCTGGACCTGGCCATTCGATTTGTCAATCCCTGGATCTGGCCATTGTTTGATTTGTCAATCCTTGGACTTGGCCAATTGATTGTCAATCCCTGGACCTGGCCATTTAATTTATCAATCCCTGGACCTGACCATTGTTTGATTTGTCAATCCCTGGACCTGGCCATTTGATTTGTCAATTCCTGGACCTAGCCATTTGATTTGTCAATCCCTGGACCTGACCATTGTTTGATTTGTCAATCCTTGGACCTGACCATTGTTTGATTTGTCAATCACTTGACCTGGCCATTCGATTTGTCAATCCCTGGACCTGACCATTTGATTTGTCAATCCCTGGACCTGGTCATTTGATTTGTCAATTCCTGTACCTGACCATTTGTTTTGTCAATCCCTGGACCTGACCATTGTTTGATTTGTCAATCACTGGACCTGGCCATTCGATTTGTCAATCCCTGGACCTGGCCATTTGATTTGTCAATCCCTGGACCTGGTCATTTGATATGTCAATTCCTGAACCTGGCCATTTGATTTATTAATCCCTGGACCTGACCATTGTTTGATTTGTCAATCACTGGACCTGGCCATTCGATTTGTCAATCACTGGACCTGGTCATTTGATTTGTCAATTCCTGAACCTGGCCATTTGATTTGTCAATCCCTGGACCTGGCCAGTGTTTGATTTGTCAATCACTGGACCTGGCCATTCGATTTGTCAATCCCTGGACCTGACCATTGTTTGATTTGTCAATTTTGGACCTGGCCATTGTTTGATTTGTCAATCCCTGGACCTGGCCATTGTTTCGAGAGGTCCACTTGTTACTTACTTGGTTCAGATAAGTTTTCTTGTAAATCATATATTTGTATTTTGTGTATCTGCAATGGTTTCATGCTCTGGGTTAATTCAGAAGGTTTGAGAGCCACTCCCTGTTTTTTTCCTGAATGGCATACTACTGTACATGTAAGACGAATTTAGGTAATCAATATATATCAATTAATAGCTATTGGTAAGGTCAAAGTGTCAACCTACATTCCCAAATAAGCTTCAGAACTCTGACATTTGCTTGTTAGTTCTCAGTTGCAACACAACATTAAAATGGATTGACATTGAATAAAATAATAATTTTGATGCGTTTGTTTTTACAATCCTTATTTTTTAATTGCGGTTGAAGACCAGTTCAGATAACAAAGGTTCTTTGGGATCCCAAGACCTTTAATGCGTGGAATGCTGGCATATATTATCACAATATTTTTTCAGTTCGTGATGCCCGCAATGAAAATGTTATTGCCCTTTCGACATTAATTTATACCCTCACTCTACCCCCTTTCTGTCACGGAAGATTCATAGCCAGTCCAAAGCTAATAATGTTCTTCATCAATATTAGATGATGTATATTTTTGATTTGTCATGCTCTACCAGTTGCCAAAGTACCCCTAGTGCAAAACATGTACGCTTCATATTAAGATGTGTGTCTACTGGATATAAGTGGAGTGCTCCCTGGGGTGGTATGATTTAGATCAATGGTACCATAATTATAAACATGTGTTACTGCCTGTGACAATTTATTCTTTATCGTCCCATGGTGAGAGAGGTGAGGAATTTGGCAAAGATGAAATTAAGTGAATGATTTATCAAAAATACGGATGACATCATTTGTTTGTGGACCCGCTGTGTTGTTTTTAATAGTTATCCCCTCGACAACGAAGTTGGTGAAGAGGGGATATAGCATCTGTACCATTTGTCCGTTCATTCGTTTGTCCGTCTGTCCACATCTATTGCCCGTCTGACCTCCTGTATTGTTCAGCTACTAGGGAACAAAAGATTGCTGCCCTAGGAAGGGAATTCCATCTATTTTTATGAAAGTAAATTAATATAAAGGAGAACAAATGCATTCCAGACTTGAATAGCAGCAATTAAAGGATTTGTTCTGGGATGAAAAAAAGAAAAGTTGAATAATACATTTGACAACTGGATGAAATTTATAATGAAGTGTCTTGGAAATGAATAGGGAAATAACAATAAGGTTTTGCTAGAATAGAGTGGAACCATAATAAACCTATAATAAATTCCAAGTTAATTTGCAATGAATTTTCATTCTGATTTGGTAGATAGAACAGCTCTATTTGGTTTATAAGGGGGAAAAAACAGAGAGAATGTTTATGTTGGAAGTGTCAGGTTTTAAGTTAAGGCTGGGGAGGGGGGGGGGGCTGTAGTACAAAGGAGTGAGTGGAAGTTATAGTGAAGATTGGAATGATGAGTTGGTAAGAGAATATTTGGTAGAAGAGTGGATGGCAAAAAGTGGGTTAGGTGAATGGATGATGGTATGTGAATGGGGGATGGTAGGTGAATGGATGATGGTAGGTGAATGGGGGATGTTAAGTGAATGGGGGATTATAGGTGAATAAGGCATGTTGAGGAATAGAGGATGGTAGGTGAATGGAGGATGGTAGATGAATGGAGGATGGCAGGTGAAGGGGGATGGTATGTGAATGAGGCATGTTGAGTTGATAGAAATGAGGGGATGGGAGTTAGAGGAAAGAATGTTGTGTGGAAGATGGTAGAATGTTTGGTAGATGTAGGAAATAGGATGAAGGTGGGATGGCATGGAGGACAGGGTGCGATGAAATGTGGGACAGGGTGGGATGGCATGTGGGACAGGGTACCATAGAATGTGGGACAGGATGTCAGGGCATATAGGACAGGGTTGGATAGCATGTGGGACAGGGTGGTGTGGCATGTGAAACAAGGGAATGTCATGGCATTTATGACAGGCTGGGATGGCATGTGGGACAAGGTGGGATATCATGTGGGATTGGATGGAATGGCACGTAGGACAGGGTGGGATGGCATGTGGTACATGGGAGGATGACACATGGTACAGGGAGGGATGGAATGTGGGAGAAAATGGCATGGTATGTGGAACAGGGAGGGATGGTATATGAGACAGGATGGCATGTGAGACAGAATGGCATGTTAGACAGGATGGCATGTGAGACAGGATAGCATGTGAGACAGGATGGCATGTGAGACAGGATGGCATGTGAGACAGGATGGCATGTGAGACAGGATGGCATGTGAGACAGGATGGCATGTGAGACAGGATGGCATGTGAGACAGGATGACATGTGAGACAGGATGGCATGTTGTCTGGATTTCAGGGACAAGTTGGCATGGTACATGGGACAAGGAGGGATGGGATGTGGGGACAAGGTGACATGGTATGTGGGACAGGGAGGGATGGCATGTGGGACAGGGTGGCATGGTATATGGGACAGTGTTGCAAGGCATATGGGTGAGATGTCATCTTGATTGCAGGTGTGATGGCATAGGGTCGTGTTGTGGAATGGTATCTGGTTTTCATGTATGATTTCCTGTAGGGAGGAATATCGGATGGGAGATCATGCAGAACAGAGGGTGGGATGGCAGTTGTGACTTAAGGTGGAAAGCAGTTATTAGCGCTGAGGAGATTTGTATCATTTGTGATGTCTGGTTGATTGATGTATGGCCAAGTCAATGACCAAGTCAATGACCATCATTTAAAATCATAGTATTAGCAGCTAGTACTTTGGCAAAATGTATTTCTCGTTATACAACATTGAAGTAACTGAAAATTTTAAGATTTTTTGACGATTTTATAAACTCTCTTTTATTTGTTGTAACTGAAAATATTCTTGTTCAATTTTTTGTGTTAAAGATAAAACTTTCAATTAAGATTAAACAAAATATTTAAAAAAAAATAATCTTAAGAAATGCATAGTAAACTTCCTTCATTAAACTCTAGATAGCAGTTTACCGCTATACTAGGGTTTTTCCAATGTCATTATGGCGGTAGAAGGATATTTAGGTTTAAAAAGTATTTAGTTCTCACCTGGCCTTAATATTTCCTGGTTCCATAATATATTGTGATTTGCTATCAATTGTGACCTGTTGTTAGTACATATGGTGAGCATGCTGGTTCATGTATAGGTTATGCACATTAAAAGTAAATGGACGTTTAGAGGCAAAGGAGCTTAGTTGCTTTAAAATCTAATAAAAACCATCATATTTCATTTCATTTCATTTCATTTATTTTGTTTCTTCACAACATTAACATATGTACAACAGAATGACAGATAACAAGCTTTGGTAGAAGTTTGAAGCAAAAAAGAAGTAACATAATATGATATATACAATATAATACAATACAAATGATGTGAAAGGAAGTGCTTTAAAAAACTCTTGTGAGCTTAACTAGTAAAACACTCCCTGTAATTACTCTAAGTATGAATTAAATGAGCAAGAAATAGTTAACCCTAGAAACGTTGGATATACATGCCCTCTACCACCCCTCTCACCCCAAAAGCAAAACAAAAAAAGACGCGCTCCCCCTGTACCACCACCCCACTCCCGTAGCAAGAAGGACACTTAATCAAAATATAACAATGCAAATAAATCAATAGGCTAGGATAAAGAATGCTTTAAGATGTTTTCTAAATTGACTGACTGTATTTAAGGATTTTATTTTAAGAGGTAAAGAATTCCATAGATTAACTAGCAATTGTATCAATATCGGTTCAACATAGACCTTCTGTAATAATAATTATACTAACTATAGTGCCTTGATAATACTAACTATAGTGCCTTACATAGGTAAATCACAAAGGGCTTTTAATTATCAGGCATCCATGTTGCTTATATTACAGCACTACTTTGGTATTTTCTTGTGTAAATCCTTTTTGAAGGTGCAGCAAATTGTGACCAATTGCCATGTCCCCACTTTAGATTCTAGGAATAGATTTTCCCATCATTTTCATTGGTTTTATGAACTACATTGCCAAACCACAAATATTCTTCATATCTAATGGTACATGTATCTAGTACACCTTTAGTCGGTCTCTACCCAATAGAGCAAAGGTTGACCAGTTGCGGTCAGACTATTGTAATTGAATTGTAAGTTGAAAGAAGCAGAATTGATCAACTGTGGTTTGCTACCACGCACAAAGAAACAACATGTATGCATTACACCCACCTTAACATATTATTTATGTGAAGGAAGATTGTGCATACTAAATGTCAAGCTCTTAAATCATAAATATTAGGTAATGACATTTTTATATGACATTAAAGTATGTGTTAAAATTCCTTCTGTTATTGCTAAGACATGGTTTTAAAGGTGACGGGTTGTTGTTTTGATACCTGATAGTTGGGGGTAAAGTTGACCAACTGTGAGTTAGAAATAGAGATATATATAGCTTGTCATGTCATAATAATGCTGGGGGAGGGTGATTTGCTTTGCTGTATAGAACATAGAAGTGAAGTTTGTCACAGTTTTAGTGGACACATTTCCACCAGAGGCCATATACAAAGGAAAACTGGTATTAAACCATTAAGAAACTCAGTTAGGAGTTGGAGGGACATGTTAGTTACAGGTTGGGGAATTTGTGTTGTTGTCCTATGACAATGCCAGTGGTATATGATTATGCAAAGCAAAGTGTTTTATTTGCTAATGTAGTAATGCACTTGTCAGTTGTATGACTCACCCCTACTACCCCTGCCAATGTCAGTCAAAGGTGAGTCATTGAAATATGAAATAGTGACTCACATGTGCGTCATTGTACCAAATTGTCAGTAACCAGAGTGACTGGGGTGGGTCAATTTACTTCAGACCCATTGACATTGTGATTGATTTGGGGTAAGTCATTTCACAAAAAATTGTCAGTCACCTAAGTGGCTGAGGGGTGTGTCGATGTACATGTTTTGTCCACCCACTTTGGTGCAATGGCTCACCTTGTCCAGGGTGTAGGGGTGAGTCACACAATTGACAAGTGCATAAGAGTTCAGTTCTTCTTGCTTTGAGCTGAGCATCAGATTCATGCAAATACCTTTTCTTCCCTACATAGAAGCATGGTGTATCTTATCATTTATATGCTGATAACGTTCAACTTTATATCAATTTTTACCCTACTAAAAACTCTTCCATCCAGTCAGCACTCGCCACGCTTACCATGTGCATTAGTGACATTCAGTCCTTGATGACAACCACATGTTGAAACTTGATAACAATAAGACTAGAGTTTTGTGTTGCCTTATCAAACCATACCAAGCGCTCCATGCCTCCTGTCAGCAGCGTTCCATGCCTCCTGTCAGCAGCGTTCCACGCCTCCTGTCAGCAGCGTTCCATGCCTCCTGTCAGCAGCGTTCCATGCCTCCTGTCAGCAGCGTTCCATGCCTCCTGTCAGCAGCGTTCCATGCCTCCTGTCAGCAGCGTTCCATGCCTCCTGTCAGCAGCGTTCCATGCCTCCTGTCAGCAGCGTTCCATGCCTCCTGTCAGCAGCGTTCCATGCCTCCTGTCAGCAGCGTTCCATGCCTGCTGTCAGCTTACAGATTGATGAGGACACCATAACACCTTCTGAGACTGTGTGGAACCTTGGAATTATTTTTGACAGTCAGATGTTAATATCAAACCAAGTTTCAACACTTTCTCGTTGTGTCTCATTTCACCTTCGCAACATTTCTCGTATCCGTCGCTATCTAGACTTTGATACTTGCAGTAATGTTGTGCGCTTACTCATTCTGTCCAGACTGGATTATGGCAATGTCCTGCTTCTGGGTGCCAAGGCATCTGACATTAATATATTGCAACGTTTACAAAACTGCCCAGCCAAGCTTGTTTTCAGCGCAAACAAAGATGACCGTTCATCCCCACTGCTAAAACAATTAGACTGGCTACCTGCCAAGGAAAGAATATTTTTTTAAGGCTATGTTCTGTGTTTACAAATGATTCACAGGTGCATCTCCGGCTTATCTCCAACTTATCTCTCTACTAACTTAATACTGCATCACCCTAGGTGCGCAGGTTTGCGTTCCGCATCAGATAGAAACCGTTTAAAAAAAAGACAGTATAAATAGATGGTCACTTAAATCTGCAGCTGACAAAGATTTCTTTCATATTGCCCCTAAACTCTCTGGAACCACTTACCATTAGCATTCGTACAGCCAACTCTTTAACAGTTTTCAAGAAAACATTGAACTCCCATTTATTTCCTCAGTCATAATACTTGCTTTTTTCTCACCTTCAGTTCTGTTCTTGATCGTGTATCTTATCTCATGTATGTATATTTTATTTGGCGCTGTGGTCTTAACGGAATGGCACGGTATGAAAGCCTATTGTATGTATTTATATCTTTTGTATGATGATTTTTGGCATTTTTGTGTGATTATGCCCCTCCCCAGCCCCCTCCCTTCTGTCTACCTGGGCCTCTCCACTCATCACAAAACTCAAACCCACCTTCATCTATACTGATGGCTCCAAGGAAGACAACAAGACAGCTGTTGGTGCCGTCATCCAAGACATCACCCTCAGTAGCAGACTTCCCAACCACTCGTCCATCTTTTCAGCCGAGGCTAAGGCCATTCTCCTCGCCCTCAACTTTATTGTGTACTCTCCGCTCAGCCACTTTGCCATTTTCTCTGACTCAAAGGCTGTTCTTACTTCTTCACTCAATCTTAAATGGGATAACTTCACATCCCACCTCCTCCGGAACTCCTTTCGCCCACCCTCTGCAGGAAAAGTATACTTTTATTCTGGATACCCAGCCATGTTGGCATCCCTGGCAATGACAGGGCTGATGCGGCCGCTAAGCTTGCCCTCAACCTCCCCCCTACCCCTTTTCCCCAAAACCCTTTCTGATATCAAACTGCTTATCGCTTCCCTTGTTCGTGGCCGCTGGCAAACCTCATGGAAGTCCCAAATTGATAACAAACTCTGTCATTCAGCCCACAATTCCGATTAAACCCACCATCAATCGTATCGACAACGTTGATATTACCCGTCTTAGAATAGGTCACACCCACCTCACTCACTCCCACCTCCTTAATGGCTCCCCCCAATCCCTCTGCAACAATTGCCATTGCACCCTCACAGTCCATCATGTTCTCCTTGCTTGCCCCTGTACAATCTTCCCAGAGCTTCCCTCGCTTCCCACAACTCAATTGCTGAGTTCTTCCAGAAAAACCCTCTGGATAAAATGATCTCCTTCCTTCATCATGCTTCCCTCTACAACCATATTTAATTCTCCTCTTCCACCCCCTCTCTCTACTTTTTTTTTTCTTCACCCATGCACCTCCTCTCTCGATCCCAGCTTTCTGACTTTTTGTTCTTGTATTTTTCTCATTCTCCCCCTGTTTCCTTTCCTTCCTACTTTTAGAATGATCTGACCTCTCAGGCACAATTTGACGCTCGTTGTCATGGTGCCGTTAAACCCTCATCAAACAAACAAACAAGCTTTGTATTGCTGCCTTCCTTTGTGGTGTCAAGGCCATAAGTCATGCAATATTTTACATACATTTAAGTATTTAAGTAGAACTTTATCAAAAAAGGTGTTATTTTGACGATTCATGCAAATTTTTGAATAGCAGGAATAGTATGTTATTACATCATCTCATAGCAAACACACGTCATTGATCGAATTGAGTATTTGTGGTAAATAATAACTGTTAATGCACTGCTAAGTTTGTTTTCTGCTTTGTGATGGAACGAGAGGGGTTTGTAGGGAAAGCTGTTAGTCCATAAACCCTTTATTGATTTGTAATATTGATATGAAAAATTGTCAGAACTGCCAATTACCCCCTAATTACAAGAAAAGAGTATTAAAATATTATAGGTCCATTATAATATGACCTAGCTCATACTACCGAGTATATCAATGCATTTTGCCCTATGCAATTATCACTTAGATATCTTTAGATTCTATGAGATAATAGTGATACTTCTCTTTCAAGTTTCAATCATTGTTTTGCTCAATTTTTGCATTTAATATTTTCTGCTTTGAATATATCCTTCTCTATTTGGGTATCAAACTTACAAGCTTTCTAACTGTCATTGCTCTTGTAGGTTGTGCAACTCATTCTCTTGGATTGTTTCTTTGTATCTACTTTTTATTTGTAGACTATTACATGTATTGATACAATCATTGGCTGCATATCTACTCTGAAGCTATAGATGTATGGACACAAAATTGTAATATTCTCCTCATTGATGCAAACAGATATGTTATATGAATATTAATCAATCTTTAATTGATATAGATGCTTCTGCATGATGCTTACTGTCTGACAACTAAAAGCTTGGAAAATTAATATTTAACCTTTTCAACTTCTATTTGATCTTCGGTAGACACAGCATGGTTTAATAAAGCTTAGATAGTTGCTGTGTCTTTGCAAAATTGTGTGCTGTGAATTTGGTGTATGTTTGTTGTTTTGTACCATTGTGTTGATAATGTTTTTATCTAACATTGGTGTATCTTAATCTTGAAATGGAATTGTTTTGTTAATGAGCAATTGGTTGCCCTTTTAGGAAATCTGTGACAAATCATTTAAAAAAAAAAAAACCTTAGTTAAGGATACTATTCAACTTCTGAGTGAAATATACAAAATGCTTTTTATCACAAAAATTTAGTATTTGGATTTTTTTGGGTGAGAATTTGATTGTTTTTTCAACAGAATTTGATAAGATATTAAAATCATCAGTTTCATTGAAAAAGGAAAACTGAATGCACTGCATCTTGTGATAATGTGCACTTTGGAAATAATGAGCCCCAAAAACTTCTATTTTATTGTTGAAAATGAAATCATGGCCAAAACAATATCAAAATAATTTGATTTGGTCTTGAAAGTTTAATGCAATGTAAAATTTGGATGAAATTGTTCGATTTACAAAAAAAGTCAAAAGTGTAGTTTTTCGAGGATCAATGATGTGAGAGCTAGTCCCATTCGCAATCATGCAGAGGGCATCTTTTCAATTTTGATTTTTCTTCTCTCGTCTCATTCTTTGTCCTCTCGCGTAGATATTTTGTACCGCCCTAAAAACAATAAAACCAAGGGCAGTGACGGTGGTTGCGATCCAGCCCCGGATTACTTTTCTACTATTCACATTTGGCGGGAATATATTCGGAATAGGACCCAAGGTACTGAACTTCATGTTTTGCCTGTAGCTGGTATCTGTTTCATCGATACTTTTCATTCGTCAGTTTGTTTTCCTTTGCTATTAGCTGCCTGCTCGCTTAATATACCGTCTGATTTGCCATCACCGACTTATTCATATATGCTTATCTATCCCCAGCTTTTAGATTAGTTTATTCATGTTATTGCATGCGTGAGGCTTAATCTTTTTATGCATTTGCTTTGGATTTGGGTTTTTAAGAAACTGAACCTCATTTGTGTCGCCAGAATGTTGTGGGAGGATGAAGGGGCGGGCACAGAAGTTGCGGGAGTAAAGATGGGTCTCATGGACCCAATTGTTTTTAAATCGGTCATTATTTCATGCAATGGCCCGATGTGGAGGGGTGTGGGTCTTGTGTACCTTCATCCCCTTAGTGACGCTATTGTTGAACTATTATCTTGTTGTGCTACTGTTATAAATGTTTATTATTTCTGGAAGAGCGCTACCTTTCGGGTTTCTTTACTTTATTTTTCAACAATTATTTTGGTTCATGGGTGCTTTGTATAACTCTTTGTATACATACAATTTCTTTTACGATTGTTGCTTGTCTATATTGCTTAAAAAAAAATGCTTTATAGACAAAACAGGATGTGAAAAAATGATCACCAATCCCTAATTTAATATTATCTCCCTCCAAAATAAATTGACCTATAATTGTGAGAAAAGTTTTTCAGCAATCTAAAGATTCATCAAATCACATGTACAGAACAGAGACTTGGGATAATTCCCATTAAATTACACAACTTTGCAGCAAAGCCCTAAAGTGCCAGTTCTGCCCATTACAAACAGTTCATTTTGAATGGACAGTTGCTCTACATTTGTATAAAAGTCATCAAGTTTAGATATTTTCTAATCTTCTAAGAAAATGATAGATATGTCAGTAGTAACAGGCTATTTAATTCTCATCATGTCCCTTCCTATGTATAATCTTTCATCTCTAGGTGCCAATCCCCTCCCCAGGGATGTTATTTCCTCTCCCAGGTAATCCCCCACCCCATGTGCTGAGCTTCCTTTTCATGTGCCCTCTCTATTTTACATTGAAACAAGAAGCATAATGATAATTGTGATATATGTAGGGAAGTTGTCTCCCACATCAAATTGTTTGAGCTGCAAGAAATATGTTCTTTCTTTCTTCTGGGATACCATGGTCTGTAACTATGCTTCTTATTATATTGAAACTTCTTATATTACTTTCTTTCACTCTTATTATTTGAACCCTTAGCCTCTGACCTCTTGATCCTGCTAATGTGTATTTGCTCCTTATGTTATCTATTTAGCTGAAGGAATAGTAGGATATTGTTGTGGTTTTACTTTGCTAGGAAGGCCTTGGCCACATCACAAATCTAACCCCCATCGAGAAGAAGGCCCTCGGGGCCCCATCACAGTTCCAACATCTATATGAAAGGGAGGCCTTGGCCCCATCGCTACACAGCCCCCATTTGAGAGGAAGGTGCCTTGGCCCCATTACAACCCAACTCCATTTGAGAGGGAGTCGTCAGGCCCCAACGCATCCCAAACCCCATTTGAGAAGGAAGCTTCAGGCCCCAACGCATCCCAAACCCCATTTGAGACGGAGGCTTCAGGCCCCAACGCATCCCAAACCCCATTTGAGAAGGAGGCTTCAGGCCCCAACGCATCCCAAACCCCATTTGAGAAGGAGGCTTCAGGCCCCAACGCATCCCAAACCCCATTTGAGAGGGAGGCTTCGGGCCCCAACGCATCCCAAACCCCATTTGGAGGGGGGACTTTAGGCCCCATCGCATTCCCAAACCCCATTTGAGAGGGGGGCTTTGGGCCCCATTGCATCCCAAACCCCATTTGAGAAGGAGGCCGCGGGCCCTATTGCAAACCAACCCCTATTTGAGAGAGAGGCCAATTGGCCTCATTGTAACCTAAGCCCTATTTGAAACGAGGGCTCTTAGGCCCCATTACAACCCCAACCACATTTGAAAGGGAAGCTCTGTTCCCATCACAATCCCAGCCCCCCATTTGAGAGGAAGGCCTCGGCTCCATCACAACTCCAGCCCCCACTTGAGATAAAGGACTTGGTTCAATCCTTTGATCCCAGCCGTGAAAATTAAGAAAAGGGATGCATGTTCAAAGGATAGCCTTTACAGTCGGTGTAATCCACTTTGGCTTGTCATTTGGGCATGTATATTCGAGGTACCCTGGGCCTGTATTGGCTCTCCATGGCCCCGACTTGCATTTCAAGGAATATTTCCATGGTTTTTAAACAATTTTTATAAAAAGAGCGCCACTTTTAGAATCAATTTGGTACACAAACTCGGGTTAATATCATATTCCATTCTGGAGATATGGATTTTTAAAGATTTCCCAATTGCATTTTAAAGTTTTTTTACAGTAGGAAGAAATCGTGTTTGATGATGTCATAGAGACAATCCCATTGCAAATGTTTATGTATTTCTTTGAATGTTAATTAGTTGTTTCTGTATGATTAGAAACAATTTTCCAAAGTTATTGAAGTAGGGTATATTTGGCAATGTATATAAATACCTAACTTTCATCAGTTTATTTTTCTAGCAGGTTTTACCAATAAAAAGGGATGATAGATTTTAATGAAATACATCAACTTTGTGGGAGAATGTGTTGCTGTGATGTCATACTGAGTCTTTTCCTAATCGTTTTTTGGTATTTTTTGTGAACCTAAAAATGTGAATATCTCCTGGTAGGAATAACATATAATCATGATTGTTGTACTAAATTCTTTCCAAATTGTTCTCTTTCTTATAAAAGGTTATGAAAAAACATGGGGCTATTCCTCTAGAGGTGTGCAAGTTTCCTTGGCAGTTTGCGAGGAATATTTGATTTGCTGTCCCATGCAAACACCATACTACATGTACATGTAGGAATGGCAAATTCTGCCCCCCTATAAATCTTTTAGATTAGACAAGTGTTTTTATGTCTTTGTTTTGGTTTTCAATGTGTAAAATGCAAAAAATTGTTTTGGTTTTCAGACAAAAGCCATCATGACACACGGACCGGTCTCCTTGGGGAGTTTATGGTGTTTGTGGCTTTTGTACATATTTGTGTGTTTGCTCATAAGTGTAATATCATGTTTTTTTGGTGTTTATTTGTAGTTTCTGCACATTTTGTATTGTTCATATAAGGTGTCTTTTTTTGGAAAAAATTGTCATATAAGGTGTCTTTTTTTGGAAAAATTTTGAAAATCATTTTTGGACAAATTTAGATCATGATTCAAGATGTACATCATGAATTGGCCTTAGCTATACTGCCACTGTCTTAGAGGTATAATGACAGATGGAGATTGAAAAAGCTTCCGCTTTGTAATGTCACAAAATTTTAAGAAAATCAAAATGCTGTAAAATAGTGAATTTGTAATTGAGTTTATACTGAAAGGATAATTTGCATATTTTCTTCCAATTGTTCTTGTTACTACAGTGCCTGTCCTTAGATATTTTAACTAATTGAAGAAAAAAAAAAACATCAATTAAGAATTGTTCATCTCAAAGTCTTTTCATAAAACAACTAACAAATTGTACATCTCAAATATTGATCATCAAATATGAAGCATAATTCAGTTAATGATTGCACAAGCACTGAAATCAAGAAAACAGGAAGTGTGAATGATGTTTGTGTAAGAAATGGGTATTTTGGAATTGTTGAAAGAAGTTTTTACATTTTCCTGTTATCTGTCTGGTTTGGTAGCCAGTTGACCTCAGATGACCCTGCTGACATTTCATGTCATCTTGGAAGATCTGGTTTTGACAAAAAACAATGACTTGTGTTGTTATGGAATAATGTCAAACACTTTGCTGAATTTGAGTAAATATTTTGGGTTTTCATTCATAAGGTTTAGCAAGTGCCAATGAAATGAAAAAAATGATACATTGGGATTTTCTTTTTTTAAATACCAAAATATGACTTGTCTTTTATGACCTTTGCCCTCTGGTCTCTAGTACCAAATGAAGAAATATGTGGTGGCCCATGGGGTGAAGCCTAAAAATCTGTTGTAATTTATTTGTTCCTGATGATCATTTCAGGCCAGCATTCCTTTAGCATGATTTTCAAAAGGTTCTTCAAGTCATATGAACCATTTGACCATAAATATAATGTTCATTGCAGAATAAGAATGTGAACCAACTATTAAGAACATTGGGGTAGGGGTGGAGGTACAATGGTGTAGATGTAGGGGTGGATGTATGGGTGGACGTTATGGTGGATGTAGGGGTGGGCGGTCGATTGGTTAAGGGTGGTCTGGTGGAACTACCGTTAAAGGTTGAGAGGTCCAATGGTGTAGGGGGTGGATGTAGGGGTGGGCGGTCGATTGGTTAAGGGTGGTCTGGTGTAAGGGTGGTCTTTTAGAACGCACGTTGATGTAGGGTTGAGAGGTCCAATGGTGTAGGGGTGGATGGAGGGGTATAAGGGCCATTGTTGTAGGGGTGGGAAGTCCATTGTTTTAGGGGTGGGAAGTCCATTGTTGTGGGGGTGGGAAGTCCATTGTAGTAGGGGTGGGAAGTCCATTGTTGTAGGGGTGGGAAGTCCATTGTTGTAGGGGTGGGAAGTCCATTGTTGTAGGGGTGGGAAGTCCATTGTTGTAGGGGTGGGAAGTCCATTGTTGTAGGGGTGGGAAGTCCATTGTTGTAGGGGTCCATTGTTGTAGTCCATTGTTGTAGGGGTGGGAAGTCCATTGTTGTGCAATCTCCATTGGGTGAAGCCCAGAATACTGTACTGATGCATGTGTACTATTGATCTAATAGATGAATCTGCAGTGTGTACTTGTAGACCATATAGTCCTGCATATCACTGTGTACAGAAGCACTGGTGATATGCTTTCAAATATACCAAATGAGCTCCCTGACAGGGTTATCAAGTTTGCTCTTTGCAGCACAATTTAGAGGCAATGCATGATGAAGAGTAGTACACATAATGAACTGTCACAATAAACTACTCTTTCTGATCAGTGACATGCCAGCAAGCACTTGTTTGGTTGATTCCAAATTCATACTAAGATACCAAAATTCGTCATAATTAAGGTACAAATTTGGAGGAAAATAGTGTATGGGGGAACCCCTTGCTGGCTCCCCCAAACACTTCTATGTTGTCAACCATGTTATTTTTTTAAAAAGAGGTTAATATAAGCAACAAAAAAAACTCAAGCAAATATTCAAAAACCTTGTTGCTTTCAAGCCCAATTACATATGTGTCAGAATAACTGAAACCAGACTTAAAATAACATCATATTCTTCAGGAAGTATTTATTGAAATACTTTCATATATTTGTTTGTATTGTTGTGGATACCAAAGGAAAATACTGAAACTGGATTTAGTGATGTAATTGAGATTTACCACCTGTAGAAGTTTTGAAAAATCTTTTTCAATTAGAAAACATGGGAAATAAATTTGTGTAAAATTGCAAAAGTGTGACATTATATAATAGACTCTATACACCAGTCATTTCTTGCAAATATGGTGCACCTATAAAAACCAATATCTTAAAGGACTAGGGACATCCAGCAACAAGTCCTCATATATGAAATAAGTATCATATACTGAATACAAAAACACCCCACTCCCCTCCCCCCCCAAAAAAAATCATTTCAAACCACCATCAACAACCTCACTCCTGTTGACAACATTCATATTACCCATCTTAGAATAGGTCACACCTACCTCACTCACTCCCACCTCCTTATTGGCTTCTCCCAACAACTCTGCAACAATTGCTATTGCACCCTCACAGTCCATCACGTTCTCCTTGCTTGCCTCCTGTACAACCTTCCCAGAGCTTCCCCCGCCCCCCGCAACTCAATTGCAGACTTCTTCCAGAAAAACCCTCTGGATAAAATGATCTCCTCTCTTTATCATGCTCCTCTCTACAACAATATCTAGTCCTCCTCTCCCCTTCCCCCTACTTTTTCACCCATTCACCTCTCTTGATCCCAGCTTTCTGACCCTTTGTTCTTGTATTTCTCTCATTCTCCTCCTGGTTTCTTTCCTTCCTACCTCTAGAATGATCTAACCTCTCAGGCACAATTTGACTCTCGTTGGCGTGGTGCCGTTAATCCTTCATCAAGCAAACAAACAAACATTTCAAAACCGTTGAAATCAACGATTGTTTTTTGCCCTACGATTCATTTCCGTAAGAACTCTGATGTAGACGATATGTGATGGAGTCTATAAAGTGCTCTACTGCGCATCTGTACTGCAGAATAAAATTTACATAAGATCTGCTGTAACTTTTCAAAAATGTCTATGCTGAAAAGAGCTAAAATTTCCTTAACAGACAATTCCAGCACCAAGGAATCCAACGGAAATGATGCGGAAGACATCATTTAGCACATTTATGTTGATGATTAGGAAATAATTCCGCATCAGTTTGAGCTTTTAAGTCCCGAAACGGTGCCTGATACACAAGAGACCGGCCTAGGCCTATGTACGACCTAACTCAGGCCTCAAACTGTCACAAGTTTCTCAATGTATCTTCAAAAAAAATTAAAACGTAAAACACTTTTTGAAAGATCAAAACTCAAACAAAACAATATTCTTACATTCAATCCAAACAAGAAATAACAAGCTACGAATTGTAACTAAAAAGGATTTCAACCACCATAAGAAGTGTGCTAACCGTAACTTAGAACAGCATACTTGCAGTGCATATGTACATTTAGTACAGTTAGCTAACTAAACACACATAGTTTACAATGAGTGATCGGAGACGGGAATAAACTATTGCGATGCGGATAACTTTTCGCACGTAGTGCCCAGAATTGGCCTGGAACTGTACTTCCCCTACCCACGTCATCAACATTTTAATACTATAGTTTAGAAATGGCATGCCAGTTGTTCTGGAGGTGAAAATATATATATATATATATATATATATATATATATATACATATATATATATATATATATAATATATATATATATATATAATATATATGTATATATATATATATATATATATATATATATATATATATATATTATTTAAAAAAAAACACTTGTTTTTAACAATTGGAATGATATAACATTTGCTGGATGTCCATAGTCCTTTTAAGTACTTTAAAATGTTGTCTTCTGTCGTGCAAGATAAACATATTTCTGAAATATTTCCATGATTTTCAATCTAGCTTCGATGTAACCAATTGATTGTACCAATTAATTGTACCGATTGATTGTACCAATTGATTGCACCAATTGATTGTACCAATTGATTATACCAATTGATTGTGCAATAATAAGGCCTACAAAAAAAAAAAAGATTTGTTGCACTTCCTTGCAGAAAATTGTAAGGGACATTGTTGTTCACAACAGGAATAACAATCGAGCACAAGCAATTAGCAATTACACCAAGGATTTTAACACACTTTACCTCACTTTCCATAGTCATAATCTGACATTGATAGTAAACACATTTCACTGCAGCTGCACTGACTTTCACACTCAACCAGAGGTTGCATTATAATTTTTTGCCTAGCGTATTTGCTTACGACAAGCCCTTAAAGTTTGGCGTATTTTGTCAATTTGCCGTCGTATGTACAGGGCATTGCGTAATGTACAGGGCATTGTGCGCTAGCGACGCATGCTAGTAATTGTTAACACAACACACTTGTGTAGGCCTGCCTCGCTAAAGTGAATGAAAATTGCGCTTAAGATACCAAAAACATTACAAAATCGGACTATTATTATCATAAAAAATATTACGAAAAAGTTCATACCCAATCCTTCTATAATGTTGATTGTTGAGTCATAAAATTTTGGTTAACAATCCAAATCAAACTAGAAAATTCTTTTGTTTATCGTATCCAAACTTTCATGAGGTTTTAGTTAATTTTGACCAATTGTCAAAAATAATATACTATTCAGATCTTGAAGACGCCTACTTCTTTGCAGTATAGTAACTTAACTTGCAGACTGTGATCACTTCACAGATAGACGGTCAACACAATACAGGAGGAAAATTAAATCCTAGCTAATAATATCGTTGACAATTGACAGCCTGCATTTAAAACAACATCAAAACTTTCAAGTACACTGCACAGTGCACATACATTAGGCATAGGGTCTATGTACTAGCCTATATGTGTTTATGGCAGCACTACGGGCATGTTGAATCATTTGGCCGTTAGTCTCGTAGTTGTGTCATTTTCCTTTTATTTATGAGTAATTCAAAATCATTTTTGTGTGAAATAAAACTTTGAATCGCATCAGAGAGGTAAGATGTTCATGATTTTAGTTATGTTAATGAAAAACTCTGGCGTAAAATTCCACATGCTATATCTAAATGTTACGACGCAGGTACAACCTGTGTCGTAAGAAATTTCAGCCATGGCGTAAAATACGACAAATTTGTCATTAACGCGATCTCTGCACTCAACACAAGGACAAAAGTATTACCCCTGTGGTTAATGTGTCTGATAGGATGGTATTTAGTAGTGAAGGTTTTGTTTGTTTATTGATGAGTAATTTTAAGTGATGTTTTGTCCATCCATGCCAGCTTTAAGGATTTTTGGACTAAAAATCTATTGCAACAGATTTTCATCCTATAAAGGGGGTTGCAATTTTTGGTGCCAATGCGATAGCATAAGGAACCTATGTAGTTATGCTGGCGTGTGTGTATGTATGTGTGTATGTATGTTTGTCTGTGACAGAAGCTTGTAAACACGAACTGTGTAATGGACTTATGTCATACTTGGTATATGGATGTGTTGTGGTCTGATCTCTATTGTTTGATGCCAATGTCATGAATATTAATTAGTAGGCGGGGATACATATACAAATTTTGTTAACAAGCTTGTAAACACGATATTTCAAGAACCTTGAAAGGGTTTATGCCATACTTGGTATATGGATGTGTTGTGGTCTAGAATATCCCTGTTGTTTTTGGTGCTGATGTCATGAATATTTATGAGAAGGTATAGGAATAACTGTAATACTTAAACAAGAAACAAAATATACCAACAATACACGCTCGAGTGTGATAGATAACTAAACATGTAAGAACACAACACTTAATGAAAAACGATAAACAGAAATTAAATGCTTCCAATAGCATCGGAATCACAAGGGATTTCTGCGTATGGTTTTTTTACGCTTTCAATCACACTGGCTCGCTCAGGGTTTTAGTATCAAGAACACTAGTAAAACAGATTTAAAACATTTCACTTCATTTTCAGATTGTTTTCCTTTAATTTTGTTTAATTTGTATATCTTATGTTTTTTATGTGATTTGGGGTTTTCTTTCCTTTGCCTGGCCCACTCGTTACAAACAGGCAGGACAACTTTGTATTCTATCATAAGCTCTGTGGGTGGTGGGTTTCATTTGCTCTGCAGCAACAGTTGCCAAACCATTTTGGAGGGATTTGTAGCGATTTTTGAAAATTAATACCAAAAAAAAAAATCTTTTTCCAAAATGCTGCCCATATTTTTCAGCGAGCGGCGAAGGAGGGCAAACAAGCCATTTTCTTAGGTCTAATATGATGCAATTGGTACTTGATGACATCAGAAATTTACATATTTTTCTTAGTTATGAGATGCACGTAGTAGGGTTCTGGAGCAAGCTCGTTGGAGCAAGCTTGTCAGGCAAGCTCGTTGGGGCAAGCTTGTGGAGCAAGCTCGCTGGAGCAAGCTTGCCGGAAGTGAAGCTTGCCGGAAGCGAAGCTCACCGAAAGCGAAGCTCGTCGGAAGCGAAGCTCACCGGAAGCGAAGCTCGCCGGACGTGAAGCTCGCCGAAAGTGAAGCTCGCCGGAAGTGTAGCTCGCCGGAAGTGAGGCTCGTCGGAAGTGAGGCTCGTCGGAAGTGAGGCTCGTCGAAAGTGAGGCTCGTCGGAAGTGAGGCTCTTCGGAAGTGAGGCCCTTCGGAAGTGAGGCTCTTCGGAAGTGAGGCTCTTCAGAAGTGAGGCTCGTCGGAGGTGAGGCTCGTGGGAAGTGGAGCTCGTGGGAAGTGGAGCTCGTGGAAAGTGGAGCTCGTGGAAAGTGGAGCTCGTGGAAAGTGGAGCTCGTGGAAAGTGGAGCTCGTCGAAAGTGGAGCTCGTCGAAAGTGGAGCTCGTCGAAAGTGGAGCTCGTCGAAAGTGGAGCTCGTCGAAAGTGGAGATTGTCGAAAGTGGAGTTCGTCGAAAGTGGAGTTACATAGGTGCAAGGGCTTGACTTGTTTTAAAGGCTCTGATTGATTGGTTTTTAGGTTGAATGGAATGGGATGTTGAAGGTAGCACAGAACTAATTAGTTACCCCATTTCAAACTTTTGATACAAAATTTGAGGTCTCGGGGAAATTTTGTGGTGTACTCTGAAAACCAAGATCTGTTATCTTTGGGATTCAATGTTCAAAGGAAGTTTAAAATCTTAGATTTATACCTTTCAGTCATTTGTTAGTATAATTGAAAATAATTAAAGGTTCTTGGATGACATTTCTGAGATTTACTAGTGAAATTTTGGCAGAAATTATGCTCTGGCTATTGTGAGATAGATTACATTCGCAGGAGATTTGCCTTTGCCTCCACTTCTGCGTGTTTAGTGGGCCGGGTGAGGTGATAGCACTGTCTGCAGGGAGAGCACATGACCATTTTCCCCGGACAAACCACTGTACATGCACATTTCATATTTGAAAAGGAGAAAAGAGGCACAATATCATAATCAAAAGCTTATAAATCTAAACGAAAATTTACTACCAAAATTAAAGAGTGAATCTTGTCTCAAGAAATTTGCTTGACCCATCGACAATAAATCTGATATGTACTAGTGACGACACTTCTGCGACACTTCTGTTGACTTAACCAGTGATTGCATGAGTATTTTGAATCATCTCCATGGTTACAAGATATCTGGCCATTGGTAAGTTTCTTCCCTGCAAGAATAACCTTTAAGAGGAATTTATATTACAAAAATTAGATTTGTTACGGGATAATATATGCAAATTAGAGGGAGTCAGATCTCGGCCAATTACATAGCACGAAACAAACTTAAGATGTTCTGGAATAAAAGGCATTTACTGGTAGAAACCTGTGATAGAAAACATTACAATCACATGTATACACTTAAGAAGTTTGATTCCTCACTGAACCTTTTGAAATATGTTTTCTATTTGAAACATGTTCAACAATTTATGTTCCCACTTATATACTTGACAATCACGCCTGCTTTCGATCTATTTGGCCTCCATTGTCAAGCAATTCTTATGTTTCCCTCTCGATGGATTACCTTGGAGTCTAGGGAGGGCTTCTCTGAATAGCGTTGTTGTCCTTTACGGTTTACTCAGACCCTTCAGGGGACGAGAAATATTCTTATGAAAAGAAAAAAAGTACTGGTACTCTTATTGAACTAAAAAAAGAAAAAAGAAGTTTTTTAGGTATTTTAATTCAATACACAGTGCATGTCTGATTTCATGATTGGAAACACTTGTCGAATTATGTGCTTCTTTTGGGTAAACTTTTTAAATTCAATTTCATTTTTAGTGGAAGGTTTTCTTTGTAGGATATTTTTTATGCTCGTTGAGAGAAGTTATTTTTGTATTTTACTCCATGACCACTGGGATTGGTGGAAGGGAAGAACGGCAGCTTGGGACTATTTTCAAATCTGTTCCAAATGTCTGTATTTGCTTCTCAAAAATTGCTTTTTGAACAATCGGCAGTTTCATGTTCTGAAACAGTTGGTAATCATAAGAAACAATGACCTTGAGGACTTTCAGTTTGAATTGAACTTCCGCTGTTTACAGACTTGGTTTTGTGCACTTTCTTTGCTTATTTTGTACAGTGTGTGGAATCTATATTGTTAAGGTTGTGACATATATGGAAATATTCTGTCATTCTTGCATATGGAAATGTTAATCCTTCGTTCCATTTTTCTGTGGTGCATTTTAAAATAGGATTTCACTTTTATGAATATGGAGTTTGTAGAGTCAATACCCAGAGAAATTTTGCACATTTCTCCCCCATATTGATGTGGAAATGGATTGTTTGAGCACAGGTTTTATGTGATAAGCTATTCAATTGATGATTGGTATAGCTGATAAGCTATTTAATTGATGATTGGTATAGCTGATAAGCTATTTAATTGATGATTGGTATAGCTGATTAGCTATTTAATTGCTAATTGGCATAGCTGATAAGCTATTTAATTGATGATTGGCATAGCTGATAAGTTATTTAATTGATTATTAGCATAGCTAATAAGCTATTTAATTGATGATTGGCATAGTCTGTATAGCTCTTTTAACATATCTAAGGATCTCTTACATGGAGTTTCTCTAAGCATTTTGTTGGAAACCAAAGGAAATATTTTCTGTAATCAAGAAGAAGTTGAGAAGGGCTGCAATGTAGAATATTTTGTTTTGAAAAGTTCATTTCTCAGACACTTAATCTTTGCTGGGTTTTTTTCTGAGCACCATTTTTGTCACCTAATGTATTTGTGGGTAAATATTTCATTTTCATAGGTTAAATTACAGCAGAAAGCATCAGTTACCATGATTCAGGTATTATGAAACCTTTTTTGAGCAGGGAATTTGTCTCCCATAGATGGTATCCAAGAAAGAATAAGGGCATAAATCCCCTTATAGATTTGTTGGAGGGAACAAATATGCTTATAAATTTGTTGGAGGGTATCGACCACATTCATATTACCAGTCTTAGAATTGGTCACACCCACCTCACTCACTCCCACCTCCTTATTGGCTCCCCCCAACCCCTCTGCAACAATTGTCACTGCACCCTCACAATCCATCACGTTCTCCTTGCTTGCCCCCTGTACAACCTTCCCAGAGCTTCCCTCGCTTCCCACAACTCAATTGCTGAGTTCTTCCAGAAAAATCCTCCGGATAAAATGATCTCCTTCCTTCATCATGCTCTTCTCTACAACCATATTTAATTCTCCTCTTCCACCCCCTCTCTACTTTGTTTTTGTTTTAACCATGCACCTCAACACCCAGAACCCTGTTTACAACCTCATTAGGTACCCCAATTTCTCCTTCCTCTTTGATAGGACTAAAACCCTATCGCCTCCCTTCAGCTTACGCATTAAATCAGACCTCTTTCAACTTGGCATCAACCCCGCCAATCTTGGCACCTATTCCTGGCCCACTTTTTCGCCTTGGGCCACCCCCCTTCCTTCTGTCCACCTCGACCTCTCTACTTATAACAAAACTCAAACTCACCCTAATCTCTTCATCAATCTCCACAACCAAATCAAAGACCAACTCTCAAATTACACCTCCATCTATACTGATGGCTCCAAGGAAGGCAACAAGACAGCTGCTGCTGCCATCATCCAAGACATCACCCTCAGTAGCAGACTTCCTGACCACTCATCCATCTTTTCAGCCGAGGCTAAGGCCATTCTCCTGGCCCTCAACTTTATTGAGTACTCTCCTCTTAGTCACTTTGCCATTTTCTCTGACTCAAAGGCTGTACTTCATTACTCAATCTTAAATGGGATAACCTCACCTGCCACCTCCTCCTCCGGAAACTCTTTTCTCCCACCCTCTGCAGGAAAAGTGTTCTTTTCTTCTGGATACCCAGCCATGTTGGCATCCCTGGCAATGACAGGGCTGATACAGCCGCTAAGCTTGCCCTTAACCTCCTCCCTTCCCCTTTTCCCAAAACCCTCTCTGACATCAAACCGCTTTATCGCTTCTCTTGTTCGTGACCGCTGGCAAACCTTATGGAACTTCCAAATTGATAACAAACTCCATGTTATTCAGCCCACAATCCCGATCAAATCCACCATCAACAACCTTTCTCGATCGACAACGCTCATATTACCCGTCTTAGAATTGGTCACACCCACCTCACTCCTCCCACCTCCTTATTGGTTCCCCCAACCCCTCTGTAACAATTGCCACTGCATCCTCACAATCCAACACGTTCTCCTTGCTTGCCCCCTGTACAACCTTCCCAGAGCTTCTCTCGCTCCCCACGACTCAATTGCTGAGTTCTTCCAAAAAAATCCTCCAGATAAAATAGTCTCCTTCCTTCAGCATGCATCCCTCTACAACCATATTTAATTCTCCTCTTCCACCCCCTCTCTACTTTGTTTTTAGTTTTACCCATGCACCTCCTCTCTCGATCACAGCTTTCTGGCTTTTGTTCTTGAATTTCTCTCATTCTTCCCCTGGTCTCTTTCCTTACTACCTCTAAAATGATCTGACCTCTCAGGCACAATTTGACCTTCGTTGTCGTGGTGCCGTTAAGACCTCATCAAACAAACAAACAAACTTAAGGGAAATAATTTACATTGATGTAAATGTAAGGCCACATCCTTAAGAGAAAGAATTTACATTAATGTTAATGTAAGGCCACATCCTAAACAGAAATAATTTACATTGATGTAAATGTAAGGTCACATTCTTAAGAGAAATAATTTACATTGATTTAAATGTATGGCCAGATCCTTAACAGAAATAATTTACATTGATGTAAATGTAAGGCCACATCCATAACAGAAATAATTTACATTGATTTAAATGTAAGGCCACATCCATAAGAGAAATAATTTACATTGATGTAAATGTAAGGCCACATCCATAAGAGAAATAATTTACATTGATGTAAATGTAAAGCCACTTCCTTAAGAGAAATAATTTACATTGATTTAAATGTAAGGCCACATCCATAAGAGAAATAATTTACATTGATGTAAATGTAAGGCCACATCCATAAGAGAAATAATTTACATTGATGTAAATGTAAGGCCACTTCCTGAAGAGAAATAATTTACATTGAGTTAAATGTAAGGCCACATCCTTAACAGAAACAATTTACATTAATGTCAATGTAAGGCCACATCCATAAGAGAAACAATTTACATTGATGTAAATGTAAGGCCACTTCCCTAAGAGAAATAATTTACATTGATTTAAATGTAAGGCCACATCCTTAACAGAAATAATTTACATTGATGTAAATGTAAGGCCACTTCCTTAAGAGAAATGATTTACATTGATTTGAATGTAAGGCCACATCCTTAACAGAAATAATTTACATTGATGTAAATGTAAGGCCACTTCCTTAAGAGAAATGATTTACATTAATGTAAATGTTAGGCCACATCCTTAAGGCAAGAACTCACCTCCAGAATCATGAAAAAATAATGATTTTCACCCATCTCAACAAAAATGAGTTTCCCTCTTCAATTGGTTGCTTACACCCACAACTTTAATGTGGAGGTATTGGAAAATGATTACTAGTTTCAAAAGAGCACAAAAAATGACAAAAATTACCAAAATATTTTGTTAATAATTTTTTAAAAGATGCATTGTATTGATTTTATCATAATTTGGCCATAAAATGTCCAATTTGAATGATTTTTGCATCATTGAAAAGGATTTTTTTTTTTTTTTCCCCCCATAAAAATAGTAGAATCTTTTTATAAAACTTATTTTCATTGGTTCTTACAAATAAAGATCTAAATAAGATTTTGGTTACTATCTCATCCAACCAGCCAATCACAGGCTCTGTTCTATATATGACCATTTCCTGTTTATTGGACTGTCAGAGGTTTCAGCATGGACAAAACACTTGATTTACTGAGTGATCGTTTTTCTGGTTGATTTTCGAATTGTTTTCCATCTGTTGCTCATTATTTTGCCCTCAAACTTTTATTATCTGCAAAAATATTTGTATAACTGTTTTAAGATGCCCAAAAAGAAGAAAAGGAGATTTTGTGGTAACAGATATACAGGTAGTTTGCAAGCAAAACGATCTAGTTGTGTGGGTGACTTACAGAAAACTTCATATACCAGTTCCACGAGTTCAGAAGCGGCTACTACTAGTGCCACAGCTAGTGGCAAGAAACCAAGTGAAACTGTTGATTCTAGTAGCAAATCAAAGTTGTCTACTACAGAATATGTTCAGAAGGAATTTAAAGGTATTTCTGGCAACCGTATCATAGATATAAACTTGTTGTGTAACTTTTTGGACCAGTTTTCTTGCCAAGGATGTGGTGTTATCTGTGGATATGAAGTTAGTGAGGTTTTCAGAGGATTGGCTTCTGTGTTACATTTTGTATGCAAAGGATGCAAATATGACAGCAAATTTTCAACATCAAATTATATTAGTGGGCCAGCAGGAAAATTCTATGAAGTTAATTCTAGAGTTGTCGTAAGTGCTATGCATCTGGGAGTCATTATTCCCAAGCATCCAGATTTTTAGGCAACATGAACCTTCCAAAGCCCATGGCATTCAAAAACTGGAAGAAACACAGTTCTTCAGTGTATAAAGCTACTTGTAAGATTGCTAAAGACTGCATGAAAAAAGCAGCAGAAGAAGTAAAGGCCAGCAGTAAATCGAAAGACGTGACAGTTTCATGCGATAATACTTGGCAGCGCCGTGGATTTTCAAGCAAAAATGGTGTGACAACTGTGCTTTCAGTTGATGGAAAGAAGGTGATTGACACCATTGTGAAAACTAATTACTGTGGGGACTGTTACAGGGAAAAGGCCAAAGTAAGCAAAGCAGATTTTGTATTGTGGCAGACAGAACACAAGGAAAATGGTCATTGCCTTCAGAACCACACTGGTAGTGCTGGGGCAATGGAGGCACAGGGAGCACTTGAAGCTTTCCGTCGATCTGAAGAACAATTTGGGTTGCGTTATGTTGGATACCTAGGGGATGGGGACTCGAAGGCTTTTAAAGTAATTTCAGAGGCGCAACCTAAAATCTACGAGAACATCAACATAACCAAACTTGAATGTACAGGACATGTTCAAAAAAGAATGGGTACAAGGCTCGCAAATGCAGTGTCTCGGTGTAAGGGAAAGAAATACAAAGAAGGAGATCAAGTTTTTACTGGGATTGGTGGGAAAGGTAGACTCACAAAGAAAGCTATTCGTGTCATCAAAGGGCATTATGGGGCTGCCATCCGCAATAATAAAGGGAACAAAGATGGAATGAAGAATGATATTTGGGCAATACACAAACACAGGGGCAAAGATCATTCACAGTGTGGAGATTGGTGCCCATCGAAATCAAATGATTTTGATAAAGCCAACAAGAACGCCCTGCCTAAATTTGTGCTGAAAGAGATTGAACCAGAGTTTAAGGCTTTAGCAAATGATGAACTTCTGGACAAATGCTTACATGGTGGAACACAAAACTCAAACGAAAGCTTTCATCATGTGATTTGGAGCCGCTGCCCCAAAGAAATTTTTGTTGGAAGGAAGAGATTAGAAACTGCAGTTGCAGATGCTGCAGTTGTTTTTAATGAAGGTGAAAGGGCAAGGACAAATATATTCACTAGTTTGGGATATGATGCTGGTTTGTTTGCTCGCAAGCACTTTGAGAAAGCGGACAAAAAGCGAGTCCAGCAGGCACAGAAAGCTTCTACTGCAGAGTACAAGCAAAAGCGCAAGAGAAAGGCAATTGAAAAAGCAGGAAATGAAGAAAAAGATGATTCCTATAAAGCTGGACAGTTTTGAAATAGAATGTAATGAAGTATAGTAACTTTTCTCTCCCCAAAACATTTAATAATGAGAAATTCATGCAGCAACATACTAAGAGGTTATGCAAATTATAACATTATTTTCAAATGCCGTTTTCTCAAAATCATGTTTTTGCCCATATATATCATCACTCAAATTTGAACTACTCCTTCATTCTTTATGCTATATACATGAAACTTTGCATGATTGTAGTTATGTGTATAAGCTATGATCTAAACTAGAATTATGGTGATACCCCTTTGTTTATCATGTTATACTTAATTAATGAACTAAATTAGTTCTTTTTTTTTTTTTTCGTGAAATTTATGGTGTTAAACATTTGAATGGTCATAAAATAAGTATTTTGCAGGGGATACATATGAGTTTAGTTTAAATTCAAGACTTGGTATTCATTAATAACTGCACAAAATTTCACAGGAATAGCTTCTATAGTTTTTGAGTTATGTGAATTTTAAATTTTCCTAATTAAATATTCGATTTGTCCTAATTTGCATAATTAATATGCAAATTTGTATGACTCACACAAGAAGATTATTTTTTTAGCCATAGGATTTCAACTATGTTACTTTTAAGTTTGTAGGACTTATCTAAGTTACATTTGTTTTAGGAGGTGAGTTCTTCCCTTAACAGAAATAATTTACATTGATTTAAATGTGAGGCCACATCCATAAGAGAAATGATTTACATTGATGTAAATGTAAGGCCACATCTTTAAGATAAATAATTTACATTGATTTAAATGTAAGGCCACATCCATAAGAGAAATAATTTACATTGATGTAAATGTAAGGCCACATCTTTAAGATAAATAATTTACATTGATTTAAATGTAAGGCCACATCCATAACATAAATAATTTACATTGATTTAAATGTAAGGCCACATCCTTAACAGAAACAATTTACATTGATGTAAATGTAAAGCCACATCTTTAAGATAAATAATTTACATTGATGTAAATGTAAAGCCACTTCCTTAACAGAAACAATTTACATTGATGTAAATGTAAAGCCACATCTTTAAGATAAATAATTTACATTGATGTAAATGTAAAGCCACTTCCTTAACAGAAACAATTTACATTGATGTAAATGTAAAGCCACATCTTTAAGATAAATAATGTACATTAATTTAAATGTAAGGTCACATCCATAAGAAAAATAATTTGCATTGCTTGCTTTAAAGATCAGTTGAATTGATAAGTTATTAGTCTATTCAATCTTAATAGAGTTTTATAATGGTGCTGTGGATATTTCTACAGGTCTGAAGTGGGTTTAAGTGAAGTACTACCCCAAGGGTAAGATTTTCTCACCAAAAGTATGGAGGGGGGCGGGGCAAAGCCCTAAAATGAAATTTGTCTACCGAAAGTATAGGGGGTTGCATAATTATACAATAACACCAAAATACAACAAATCACTATTCAAAATACATAGATATGGGGAAACGTAAGGGGCAAGTTCCCCCGTTGCACCCCAGATATCACTTCTTCTCTCCCACAAAGCCCAATCTTTTTACCACAGTACTTATTAACTTTACCAAGTATAAAATACGGCAAAAACACTTTTCTCCAAAACATATGTGCTTTATAATTAAACTTTTGTCTAAATGTGATGGAGGTGGGACAAACCTCCCAAAGTTATGATCTGCACTTGTAGTAGATTTGATGTGACCCCATACCTCATTCTCTTGTAAACACATTGTTTTTAATCATCTACCATTTTTTAAAGGTCTATCTATAGCTGATTCTGAAGAAGAAAGAAAAGGAAAAAATAGATTTAAGTCTCACCTGTTAATCAAATTATCAGAGGAAAAGTTATTCTTAATTTTCATAGGAAAGAAAAATAAGGAATTGCCTGCAATAGGGTGGGAAGGGTGGGTAAACCCTATATGGACCCCGAACAAAAATCAAGATTTAAGGGCCCCAAGCAATGACCCTGTGATATGATTGTTATGGGCTCCATGCTAGATTACCCACTTAGCTCACAAGTATTATGCATACATATACAAAAATCCTCAAAATGTGTTTAGCAATAAATCAGAAATCAAATGTGCTACTTTCATAACTGAAGACTCTTCTTCTTAAGAATATTTTGCTCCAGGAAATAAGACATTTGTATCTGTTCATATATCTTTAGGAATACTTCAAAACATGATAGGTTTCACGCCACTCAACACACCTCCACGGGGAAGCTTTTAGGACCTCAGTCTTAGTCCACTTAATTGCTGATGGTATTTTGAGTTTTATTTTAGCACCAGAAGTAATATAGAGTTGATAACATCCATATCAATCCTACCCCCATAAGGGAGGTGTTAAAAGTCCTTTGTAACCACCCACAATGATTTAAAAGCACCTCCCATGGTCAGTGGTCATATATATATTTTTTAATCGAAGGATACTGAAATCATATTTCGTTTTGGAATAATGTGATGTAAATGTACGTAACGTGACTTTTAGGAAAATGATAAAATTCAGTAAGTTAATTGTGATAACCAACATCATGGAGGGTGACAGCTGCAATACCACGAAAAACATCCTACCAAAGAATGGGTGGGAGGGAGATAGGGGGTTGCTTGGCTCTCTTTCTGGCTACACCACTTCATGATAGAGGACAAAACAGGGTCAACATGGTGAATTAAGCATGCAAAGATCTTGTAAGGATAAATCACAATTTTAAAACTCGGAAGAGACTTTTGTAGATATGACTGGTATTAGACTAGAATTGACCTCACCAGGTCAGAGATTCACATTGCTCTTTGGGTCTTTTGTCTGAGGGTCTTTTGCCTGTGGGTGTTTTGTTGAATTATTTCAAGGAAAGTAACTAGAATAATCATATGAAACAAACTTGAAACATTTCTGATGCGTTCAGGAAGAAGTTAGATTATTGTCAGCAAGACAGGAAATGTGTGAGTTCAGCCTTCGGAGCAGACTTTCTACACCTGTTATCTTCACACTTGTGCAAATTCTTTACAAATTCAGTTTCTTCCAAAATGGAAAAAGCTATAGAGGTATTTCCTTCCTTGTTCACTTTTGTTGTTATCATATACAATACAGAAATGTCTGACCACTACCTTATGTAACTACTGACATTAATAGCTCACAGTGATATTTTCTTCAGAATTAACTCATAATGTAAATTTTGGCAAAAAGTGACATCGCACACTCTCTGTCTTTAAAAGTAATCGCATTCCAGTGAAAATCTATTTAATATCTTTGTTATCCTTTATGTTTCGATGTGATAGCATCAGGAACCTACAGTATGTGGTCATTCATGATGGTGTGTGTGTGTGTGTAATGCTAAGATCGTAAACACGATATCTCAAGAATGGTACATTGCATTCATGTCATATGTGGTACACAGATAGCCTATGGTCTGTAGATGTGCCCTATTGATTTTGGTGGTGATGTCATGCATATTAATGAGTAGGCGGGACTTAATGTAACATTCTTTATATGCTCATATTTTAACAACCGCATATCTGTTTTGTTTTATATTCCGTACAGTTATGATGTTAGCTAGTGTGTACATGTTCATGGTATAAAAACGTTGAGTTTTATTACTATGCACAGTGATCGGGTCTTGATATAATTTTGCTGAAAAGAGCTCATAAACATGATATTTTAAGAACAGTACAGTAGATTCATATTACATTTGGTACACAGATAGCCCATGGTCTGTAAAGGTGCCCTATTGTTTTTGGTGGTGATATCATGCATATTGATGAGTAGGCAGGGCTTAATGTTAAAAATGTGAAATGCTCTTATTTTAACAATCACATATTTGTTTTGTTTCATATTGCATGGTGAATAACCCTGGCTATACATTTTCAGTTCAATGCATCCAAACTCACCAGAGTATTTAATTACTCTCATTGTTTTAAAAGTTCAAATGAATCCTCAGCCCCACATTTCATGTATCACTTTGTCCTGCAGTAACCAAATTCACAATACCTGGCTCTTCACAATAAGTTCCATTGTGTGCATATAGATGATTGGGAGTGTAATTACTGATGCGTAAAATCACTGAACTCTCAGTAATGGGTTTCTTAATTGCTTTAGCAGAATATAAAGTCAGAAATGCTGAAATGGAGGTTCTTGCTGTGAAAAGACTGAAAATTTGTAGCAAGGATTGGGCATAATGGGATATAATTATGATGTTAACTAGTGTGTACATGTTCATGATATAAAAACGTTGAATTTCATTAATATGCATAGCGGGCCAGGCTTAAAATTATTTTGCTGAAAAGAACTTGTAATCACGATTTCTAAAGAATGATTAACTGGATTCAAGTCATATGTAGTACAGAGATAGTCCATGGTCTATGGATGTGCCTGATTGGTTTTGGTGGTGATACCTTGCATATTAATAGGTAGGCAGGGCATAGTGTAAATTTCTTCAAATATGATACATGAGCAACTGTATGTCTGTTTTGCATCATACTTGCTATGATAATGTTGTTGATTATTGTGCACATGCTAGTGTTGTCAATATGTATGTCTATTTTATTGATCTGCATGTTTGTCCTGGCTTATTAATAAATATCCTGGAACAAATATTTCATGATATGCAATGACATGACATGTTATTCAAAACTTTCATATTAATTAGCATATGAAAAAAAGCATGGAACCACATAACCTTTTGGTTCTGGTTAATTTTCTGCATGGGTGGGATTTGCTTACTGAAAGTGGCGGGCAAAGTCAAAAGGGAGGGCGGCAAAATCATCAAATCACCCTAAGATTCCAAGAATCATCATACAATAGATACAAAATCGGAAAGAAAAAAGGTGGGGGGTGGGGGGAAATATCCCTCATTCCCCTCTCAAATCCAGCCTATGATTTTCAGTATGTCATTATTGAATTGAATTGACTAACAGGTATTCTATAGCGAAAATGTTAACTTCCGTTTGCAAAATGCGAATAAGAAACAACCATTTTTGGGACGTAAGATAACGGAAAACATATGTGCCAAGTAGGAAACGTTGATCGTAGGCGTACCAGCTGTTGCAAAAACGTTAAGTGTTCAATCCAACATTTAGAAGACTTCCACTAATTTCAATCTAATTAGATTGTAAACAGTCTGCATTAGAAAGTTAGTGTTATCTTGGATAGAATATGTGACTATAGGCTGTCTTTGCTCATGACACTTAATGCATTGGCTTAAGGTGTTTGGGAACAGCTGCTGCAGATATCTATATTTAACTGTCCATAGCAACACACTGTCCATAGCAACACACAGTTCTTGTATTCATTCCCGAAAACAGCCCTCAGAATTTTTCCGTTACATTTTGCTCTGAAATGGATGGGTCTTATGATGTCTAGTTTGTAAAAGCCATTACATTGTTGTTATCTAATAAGATGAACTGTATAAACGGACAGTGGTTACTAATATTGTAACCACAAAGGTTACAAATATTATAACCACAAAGTCATAAATGTTATAACCATGAAGATTACAGGTATTGTAACCATCATTTCCAGTTGAGTATTTGCTCGCTTGATCTGACCAGTTGTTTCTTGGTGTGAATGAATGTAAAGTTTGTGTCAAAATGTAACTCTGATTTGGAGGTAGTGTGAAGCTCAAGCTTCTGACATATCATATGAGTCTCATTATCTTCTTATCAGAAAGAATGATATCGCTAACCGCCTTGCCGCCTCTTTGAGCAACATCTCGTTCTCGGCCAACTACCCCAATGCTTTCAAAACCAAAAAGCTCACGACGAAACCTGAGTATTACCTTTTCCTCTGACAAATCTGAGAGCTACAACACCCCTCTCATCCTATCTGAATTAAAGCAAGCCATCCACGATGCTGGCTGCACCTCCAAGGGCCTAGATAACATCCCCTACCACTTCCTAAAACACCTCCCCAACAAGGCCACCTCTACCCCTACCCTACTCACCATCTTCAACCACATTTGGTCTTCACACTCCTTTCCCCCTACCTGTAGGACAACTATTATCACCCCAGCTACAGCCCCATCGCCCTCACCTGCTGCCTCTGTAAAATTATGGAAATTATTATTACCCAGAGACTACACTGGTTCCTTGAGACCAACATAATCTTCTCCCCTCACCAAAACGGCTTCCAGAAACATCGCAATACCCTGGACCAATTAATCACGCTCGACACCACTATCTGGGATCCTTTGCAAAAAAGGAACAACTCATTGCCATTTTTTAGACCTTAATAAAGCTTTCAACACTTCTTGGAAATAGGGCATTACCCGCAATCTTCACACCATCGACCTCAAGAGGCCACCTCCCCATCTTTATTCAAAACTTCCTCTCATCCAGGCAGTTTCAAGTTTGTATTGGTCACACCCTCTCCAACCCCTACCCCCAATAAAATGGTATTCCCCAAGGCAGCATCCTCTCCCTTACTCTCTTCAACCTGGGCATTAACAACATTAGGGGACAACCTTGGCCCCAACATCAAACGTGCCCTCTACATGGATGACTTCACCATCTTATACTCCTCCCTTAACTTTTCTCTCATTGAAAATAGGCTCCAACTAAGCCTCAACCAGCTGCAAGGTTGGTGCAACAATAGCGGCTTTAAATTCTTCAAAGACAAGACAGTCTGCATGCATTTCTGTCATTTCAACAACCTCCACCTCAACCCAAGCTCGTGCTCAGTGGCAATCACATTCCTAAAGTTGACCACTCTAACTTACTGAGTTTAACCCTTGCCCCTTTTTTCAGCTTTTGCATCAAACCCGAACTCCACCATCTCGGCATCAAAATCGCCACTCTTGGCACTTTCTCCTGGCCCACTTTTCCTCCCTGGACCACCCCTCCCTTCTATCCACCTGGACCTCTCCACTCATCACAAAACCCAAACCCACCACAACCTCTTCATCAATCTCCACAACCAAATCAAAGACACAACTCTCAAACTACACCTCCATCTATGCCGATGGCTCCAAGGAAGGCAACAAGACAGCTGCTGCTGCTGTCATCCAAGATATCACCCTCAATAGCAGGCTTCCCAACTACTCCCATCTTCTCAGCCACTTTGCCATCTCCTCAGACTCCAAGTCTGTCTTTACTTTTTAATCAATCTTAGGTGGGATAACCTCACATCCCACCTCCTCTGCTGTAAACTCCTCCCCCTCCCCCTCTCCCCCTGCAGGAAAAGTATTCTTTTATTCTGGATACTTAGTTATTTTGGAATCCCCGCCAATGACAGAGCTGATTCAGTCGCTAAGCTTGCCCTCCTAAAACCCTTTTTGACATCAAACCACTTATCGCTTCCCTTGTTTATGACCGCTGGCAAACCTCATGGGACTCCCAAATTGACAGCAAATTCCACGACATCCAGCCCACCATTCTGACCAACGCACCATCTACAATCTCTCCCATATCGACAATGTCCACATTACCTGCTTTGGAATTGGTCACACCCACCTCTGGTTACCCCTACATCTCCGCAACAATTGCCATTGCCCCCTCACAGTCCACCACATCCTCCTTGCCTGCCCCCTGTACAACCTTCTTAGAGTTTTCCTCACCCCTCACAACTCCATAGCCAAGCTCTTCCAGAAAAACCCTCTGGATAAAATTCTCTCCTTCCTTCATCATGCCTCCCTTTGCAACCATATGTTGTCCTCCTCTCCCACCCCTACCACCTACTTGTGCCTTTTCTAGCACCCCTGCACTTCCTTTCTTGGTCCCAGCATCCTGGTTATTATTCCACATACTTCTCTCAGACTCCTCTCTTCCTACCTCTGGAATGGTGTAACCTCTCAGACACAATTTGACACTTGCTGTCGTGGTGCTGTTAAGCCTTCATCAAACAAACAAACATTATGATCCCCTGGATAGCATTCTCTCTTGCTATGACTTTTGTATATATCAATGTATTGCCCATCAAATTGAACTTGAAAGTGCTTTGGAAGTCTGTACCTCTTTGGGACTAAAGATTTTCTGTAGAATAACTTTAGAGAATTATTTGAAGCTTGGTAAAGTTTGGCTGATACAATCGGAGTATCGCAAAGAACATTAGCATGCAGGATTACTAGTGCAAGGGCCATCCCGCCCTTCTTCCCCCACCCCCCAGCTGTTTGTCCAGATTGTAATCTTTTGTATGGTGATTTTGTGTATCTTAGCTGCATTTGTGGTCCCCGACTTTTAGTCAGCAAATATAATTTTGTGACTTTCCCCCACTTTTGGTAGGCGAATCCGCCCATGACAGGTGGCTGTAAACTCTTCCTTCTTTTTTTTTTTGTGGATATTTTAAAATCTGAAGGATATTTGAAGCAAAATATGAGAGATAGAACCTACTCTAGCTTTTATTTTGGAGCATCAAATTGAAAAGAATTGATTTGTAATTAATTTTCTTCAAATCTACTTATATTTCCTTTGACTGTAATGAATTGAATACTAAGTCACGTAACCATAGCTTGTGTCCAACCTTTTTGTTATATTCTTTGCATACGAAAATGAGTCCCATTTCTTTAAACTTTTCTATTTTAAAAATTGACCTGGTAATTTATTCAATTCAATCAATCAATTAGTTGTGTGGGTCATTTTATTTGGAGGTTTTGTTCTGTTTTGTTTTGAACATTTGTCAGTCAACTATACAAGTCCTAAAAATGAAATTGTTATTACATTTCTAAAGAGGGTCAGAAGGTTAGTTTGTCAGCAGTAGAATATGCTGGCCTTCTGTGGAACTGGAATTGATGGTGATTGTCTTTGAAGTGTAGAACAGGGAGTTGATTGAAAATACCTGTTTTTAGTGATAAGTACTCAAGTTGGCCATTAGAGACAATGTTCAATTGCCAGCTGTTTTCAGTCATAAGTACTTGATCAAGTTGGTCATTAGAGACAATGTTCAATTGCCAACTGTTTTCAGTGATAGGTACTCGATCAAGTTGGTCATTATAGAGACAATGTTCAATTGCCAACTTTTCAGTGATAGGTACTCGATCAAGTTGGTCGTTAGAGACAATGCTCAATTGCCAACTGTTTTCAGTGATAAGTACTCAAATTGGTCATTAGAGACAATGTTCAATTGCCAACTGTTTTCAGTGATAAGTACTCAAATTGGTCATTAGAGATAATGTTCAATTTGCCAGCTGTTTTCAGTCATAAGTACTCAAGTTGGTCATTAGAGACAATGGTCAATTGCCAACTGTTTTCAGTGATAAGTACTCAAGTTGGACATTAGAGACAATGGTCAATTGCCAATTGTTTTCAGTGATAAGTACTTAAATTGGTCATTAGAGACAATATTCAATTGCCAGCTGTTTTCAGTCATAAGTACTCAAAGTTGGTCATTAGAGACAATGGTCAATTGCCAACTGTTTTCAGTAATAAGTACTCAAGTTGGACATTAGAGACAATGGTCAATTGCCAACTGTTTTCAGTGATAAGTACTCAAGTTGGTCATTAGAGACAATGGTCAATTGCCAACTGTTTTCAGTGATAAGTACTCAAGTTGGTCATTAGAGACAATGGTCAATTGCCAACTGTTTTCAGTGATAAGTACTCAAGTTGGACATTAGAGACAATGTTCAATTGCCAACTGTTTTCAGTGATAAGTACTCAAGTTGGTCATTAGAGACAATGGTCAATTGCCAATTGTTTTCAGTGATAAGTACTTAAATTGGTCATTAGAGACAATATTCAATTGCCAGCTGTTTTCAGTCATAAGTACTCAAGTTGGTCATTAGAGACAATGGTTTTCAATTAAGCCAACTGTTTTCAGGGACAATGATAAATAAGTACTCAAGTTGGCCATTAGGGACAATGTTCAATTGCCAACTGTTTTCAGTAATAAGTACTCAAGGCCATTAGGCCAATGTTCAATTGAACTGTTTTCACAATGTTAGAGACAATGTGCCAAGTGTTTTCAGTGATAAGTACTCAAGTTGGCCATTAGAGACAATGTTCAATTGCCAACAATCAGATAACTTCATGTAGACAGGGAACTTTCAAATCATGTGGCTTATTTGATCAGGTGACATGTGAAGAAAAGAAATTGGGGATGGAGGAGTAGGAGATATTGGGTCTGTTAACGTGATGATGCATGTTTACTTAAATTTATTGGGAGGGCTGAATCCCTGTGACTCCGAGAACAAAACTGGTTCATGCAAAAGTCCAACCAAGGGTAAAGAGCTGTGGAGTGGCTGTGACTTGCGTTGTATTGTCTTTGGTTTTGGACTTAAGAGGGAGAGGGAGGTAAGTAGTCCCACTTGCCTCTTACCTCTTCCACCTTGGATACTTGGTTTGGGATGGCTGTGTATGTCTTTCACTCTGGATAGGACAGGTGTTGGTGAGCTCTACATTAATCACGGTGGTCCAAATATTTACGCGTACTCGCATGGCTTTGTATAAAGACGTTGGTTATTAAGTACCTGCAAGAATAATGTCTAGCCATATGCTATTCTTCTATACTACATGAATTCCTGATCCAATGGATGAACGTATTTGCTTTTAGTTTCCCCCCAAGATCAAGAGGCAGTTCAGAGAAAGTGTAAATAGTAGTTGGCAGATAAGTATTTGTAAGGGGCTGACTTAGGGAGTATTTCCCTAGAGCAAACATGTTGGCAAAACAAGGGGCCTGGGTTTTCTCAACTTCTGTTGATGTGAAATTCAGAAATCATTGTTTTATTGTTTACGTTTTGCATCTGTGTGAACATTGTACATTCCTGGAGGGTATCTTTACCATTAGAAATTTTGATGTAGTTAGCTGCAGTGGGAGCATTACTTCTGTGAGTGGGATAGCTAGGGCTCTGGAAAATATAGTACTGTGTGGGTATTACAAGACTTTTCTTCCTTTTGTTACTTTTTTGTGTCAACTTGGAACTTTTGAAGAAATGTCGAGATTAGTTACAGGTTATTGTCTATATTCTCTTGGTGTTTGAAGCCATGGCAAGCTACCTAAACACCAATATAAGTCATATCTGTGAAACTTAACTTATAGTGGCTAGATCATTTGTTTCTTATCCATAAACAGTTGTTTAATGCCTCTCATAGAGATTTACCATGAAAGGTTGTAACTTGTATAAAATTTGTCATGCCTCTCAGCATATTGACCACAGTTACTGTGATTTTTAAAGAAAATTTACAGTAACTTGGTATATAATTAACCTAAATTATGTTACTTTTGCATAAAATTAACCTGAATTATGTTACTTTTGCAGATCTTTTATGCTTCTTGTTGATTATATTGTGATGTGCCAGACTGGGTAACACTGTCCTACTTTACAAACAGAGGATAACAGAAGATCAAATTAAGGAATAATTAGTCATGTGACATATGTACCACACATGACTATTCAGTGGATGTCATTATTTTTTCTCATGCAAATTAGTTGTATCCCCTGATGGACATTTGAGCTGTTATTTTTTTCTGCAGCAGAAACCTGTAGGTAACGAGCAGAAGTTTCAAATCGTGTAACATTTTGTAAATCCTTAGAAACTATACAAACCTTGGAACTGGATTTAAACTATGAACAAGAAAATGTTTGTGTGAATTTAATGTTTTTACAATTACGACTCACATAAAGTTGTAATTAGCAAGTTATTGCTGTGGATATTTGTGAAGTTCAGATTTTTCTTATATGAAATAATTCCTTCTGTGACAATTTTGTATTTTGGACTACAAAGGATTTCTACACAACAGTCACATTGTTCTATGTTAATTTTGCAATCCAATCCAGAATACCGGTAGAAACGTGTTCATGAAATGCTTTTTAAGCTATTTGTTTCGTTACGTAACTAAACATTACCGTTAATTCCACAAATGTTTTGTTTCTGTTGGCAGCTCAATTTGTCGTTTTCCCCAATTGGATAACAGTCTGTATTTGAAATTTACTGTGATTGCTTTGGAATATACCACTTGTGTAAAGGGGGTTAAATATGTCTGTCAAAATGCGTGAATTGTTGTTACCGCTTTTCATCTGTGTTTCTTGCATAGTGAGAGTTGTGACCCCCACAACTGTTAAAGTGCAAACCCCCAAGGAGGCAGAGAGTTCGTTTCGTGTGTGTCCCATAGACACTCAGTTCAAGTGTCGCGATGGTGAGTGCATACTAGGAGCGTATCGATGCGACACGTATCGTGACTGTAGCGACGGTTCTGATGAAGATCCATTTCTTTGTGGTGAGTGACCCCTACGTGTGCTGCAAAAAAAAAGATAGATAGATGAGTGACCCTACGTGTGCTGCAGAAAAAATAGATAGATGAGTTACTGTTTGTGTACTGCAAAAAAAAAAAGTAGATAAAAGTCTTTTGTTTCCCCATCCACTTAGCAATGTGTACTTAGTATGGTAAGTATAGAACCAAAAGTAGACCTCCAAATGTCCTAGTAGGTAGAACTGGTTTAGATACAATGCTCCTCAAAGTCTTTTGCACATTTTTTATAAAAACCCGTGCAATCTTTAAAAGCCGTAGTTTCAACATTTACCAGTAGTAGTAGTAAATGATGTTCTGTTAAAGTAAGCAGTTTTTTTTTTTGAATAGCCAAAATGGCGGCTGGCTAGCTTGTTTGTGTTTTGCTTCGAGTAGCTTTAATAGTTTTGTTGCAAGTGGTTCAGTTTTTTCTTAGAGGGCTCTGTTCTTACTTATCTCTGGATCACGATCCCTGGATCACGATCCCTGGACAACCTTGCTCGATGATTGTAGAAAAAAATAATGTTATGTGTTCTCACTTCAGTGTGAGATTGGACCCACTACAGGCGATCTGATCATGTGACATGTCACATGAGTGCATGGGTCATCAAAACAAAATTCAAAGCAGACTTACTGTTTTTGCGAAATATACAGTTTATAAGATCATATTACATATTTTCAGAATGTCATCAGTGGATCGAATCGCTTTCTAAGGTTCATAATCCTACCCTCACCTAGATCAAGTGACTGCAGATCACATCTGATGAGTGACTTCACAGGTTGGTGGATCTGCAGCACAATCTCCTGCAGGCGGTCTGATTGCTTACTCACAAGTGAGAACACGTTCTAAAGGTTTAACACCCATCCCTCTTACTCACAAGTGAGAACACGTTTAAGGGTTCGACGCCCATCCTTACTGTTGCAAAGGAGTTTACATGACAATGAAAATAAGCATCTGGGCAGACATAGTCTTTGTGGGGTTGACCAGTGATACACCAGTGATACACCAGTGAGTGCTGGGAGAATTTGTTAATGTAAAATTAATAACATTTATGTACCTCATCACTATGAAATGATATTATTTACATTCTTTGACATCCAGTTTGATGTACTATATCCATTTGTTGAATTTGTGATTTGTGATATTAATCAATATTTGATCTTCAGGGCTAAATAGAGAGGAGGAGGCACAGGAAACCTGTATACAATTATATGAAAAAGACATCATTTCTTTTTCAACTGAATTTGGGATGGTTGAAAGAGAGGGAGTGAGTCAATGAAGCATTTTCAGTTTAATATTGACACCATTTGGTATCCCATCGACAGATTACAGAAGTAAGCGGACAAAATCTGGTGTGTAGGTCCCATAAAAACATAACACAACATTATTGCTCTGAACCCAAGAATCCTCATTTAGTTTGGGTTTACAAGTGTACCGTTCTCCCTCCCATTTCTTTTTCCCTTTTTTCTTTTTTGCTTTTCTTGAATGGGACCTACTTTATCGCAAGGCAGATCATTAAGTGATAAGTAGCCTTTATTTATTGTCTCTGAAAATGTTCCATTGTATCAATACTCATATCAGAAAGTGTATTGCATGCTGTATGAGACAACCAACTTGGGTTAACTTGTATGTTAGAAGACCATGTCCTCATCCCCTCCAAGAAATGAAAATTTTAATCGAGCATTAATGCCAAAATGAAATGGTTTAACCCTAGAACCACTCTTGTTATGAACTCTAGCCATGTGCCCAGAGAGCAGGTAATGCTTATTTTATTGAATGGTTCAGGTCCCTGTCTATTCTTATTTCATAGCTGTAGGTTTTTTTGTGGTAGGCCATATTTTGGAATGAGGGTCGTCAGCTTGGCATGTTACAAAGTATGTACAGTATTCATGGTAACTTGGAAATTAGTTATAAACCCCAACCTTAGAATTATCCCTGAGGCGAAACAGTATTTTTACACCTCTTAGTTTACCTTTTCTCCGGTCACAACATTTGTTGTCTTGATTTTAATTTTACCTCTCTGACACAATTTGAACTTTATTTTTGATGTGTACACAAGTCTCGATCAGTGAATATTAACCAATAGAATTCGTTTGAGCTAATTTCAAAAACATCGATGGTCAGAGAACATGAGAGAAAATGGTACAGAAAGATTTCAAAAATATCATTCCACCATGATTCACAGTTCAAACTTTACTGATCATTTGTTGTGATTTGATTATGATTTCCTAAATTTATGTCCATCTATCATGATTATAATGTGGTGTCACACAGTTTATTCCAAAATGATCACCAATTGGACTATCAATATAAGTACTATTGGATGATTGTATTTTGACCAATCAAAACACACAAATCGACATGTATTTACTTCCCTGTTATATTTGATAACTGGCCTCTCAAGACGCTAAGTCTTTTGAAAAATGTTCTGTAAAGTGACTGGTGTCTGGCTGTTCTGCAGAAGTTGACATCATAAACTTATAATCTTAAATCCGTGGCTTGTTGGTACAAGATATTTATGTAAAAGAAACTTGAGTTTGGGAAAGAAAAAAAAAAAAAAAAAAAAAAAAATTAGTGAAAATGATTTAATTGATTTTTAATAGGAAGTTAAAGGAAGTTTTGACACTTATGTAATATTATAACCAATGCAGCAATGTGCACCAACATTATCAATGGGTGATTTGGAAACCCTTCAATTTTTGTGACTGGTCAAGAAATAGTAAGCAATAATTGTGTGAAAAAATATGCTTGTGTAACGTCTCCACAAAAACTGAGCATTTCCTAAAGGCCAGATATCATGTCTTACTTGGAGGTAAATCAATTTTAATTTGTATGTTTTTATAAATTTGATTTGTCAAATCTTAATGGTGCAATGTGCACTTCCAATTTGATATATAGGCCACTCAGTATCGTTTTGTAATAAAATGTGCGCCGCTACATCATAATCACGATAGATGGCCTTTGGAATTTCTTAGATTGAATGCTAAACTATCACATTCAATTGGGAACATACAAAAATTCATGAGATCTTGTAAGATCTGTTGGTAAGCTCAACTTTTCTGACTTTCTTTTAGGGATTGCATCAGTCTGTCTCCATTTTGCTTCATTTGAAGCTTAACTAAAGTTTTACAATTTCATTGTGGTAGCAACTGATCTTATCTATACACTTAAGTTTAAGTTTTACCATTTCATTGTGGTAGCAACTGATCTTATATAGACACTTTAGTTTAAGTTTTACAATTTCATTGTGGTATCAACTGATCTTATCTAAACACTTAAGTATAAGTTTTACATTTTCATTGTGGTATCAACTGATCTTATCTAAACACTTAAGTTTAAGTCTTATAATTTCATTGTGGTAGCAACTGATCTTATCTAAACACTTAAGTATAAGTTTTACAATTTCATTGTGGTATCAACTGATCCTATCTAAACACTTAAGTATAAGTTTTACAATTGTATTGTGGTATCAACTGATCTTATCCAAACCCTTAAGTATAAGTTTTACAATTTCATTGTGGTATCAGCTGATCTTATCTAAACACTTAAGTATAGGTTTTACATTTTCATTGTGGTATCAACTGATCTTATTTAAACACTTAAGTTTAAGTTTACAATTTCATTGTGGTATCAACTGATCTTATCTAAACACTTAGGTATAAGTTTTACAATTTCATTGTGGTATCAACTGATCCTATCTAAACACTTAAGTATAAGTTTTACAATTGTATTGTGGTATCAACTGATCTTATCCAAACCCTTAAGTATAAGATTTACAATTTCATTGTGGTATCAACTGATCTTATTTAAACACTTAAGTTTAAGTTTACAATTTCATTGTGGTATCAACTGATCTTATCTAAACACTTAGGTATAAGTTTTACAATTTCATTGTGGTATCAACTAATCTTATCTAAACACTTGAGTTTAGAGATTGCCATTTAGGTACAGTGCTTTGTTTTTGTACTATATTCTTTAAAAAATTGTGGTTAAAAAACATCGATAATGATAATAATTAGTTTATACAGCGTTTTATGTATACAATCATATTCAAAAACGCTCTACAATGTAAAATGCTGATGAAAAATAACTAAATTAACTCTTGAAATAAGCTTTGAAAAGATGAGTTTAAGAACTTTTAGAAATGTGGATTGAATTTCGGTTTGTCTGATTTTAACTGGTAGTTCATTCCACCAAAGTGGTCCCACCCTAGAAAATACCCTCCCACCAAGTGTTGCGTGGTTGGTACATAAAGCCAAACAGCATTTCTATTCCACCAAAGTGGTTCCACCCTAGAAAATGCCCTCCCACCAAGTGTTGTGTGCTTCATGGTTGGTACATAAACAGCTGTTTGGCATAAACAGCCAAACAGCATTTCTATTATGAAAAAAATAGCAATTATCTGCAGGGTTAAATGAAACCCTTGAACCATGCAATATTCCACCTTGGATTATAGTACTATACTACCCTCATATGGATAACACATTGAAGTACTACATGTTGATTTGTGTTATTCATGTGCTGATACAAAGGAGTTTACAGACAGGTCGGGATGGTATAGCAAAAGCACTTGTGTTTTGGATCGGAGTGACGGCCATAATGTTTTTGGAAAAGGTGTGATGTATGGAAGAGAAGACAATTCCAAATCTTTAAATTTCTTTCATAAATAACAGTCAGTGAAAATAATCAGACTAGGTGTGTCTCCTGCTTAACCCTTACTCTACCAGGGCTTTAAAAAATGCGAGCCCAATTTTCGTAACATTTTTTCATATGCATTTTTGACAACATTTCTTTCATTTTCTTTTACTACAAGTTTGGTTGGAATGGAAGCTAAGAAAATTATCTTTTGAGTAATGAAAGCAGAATTAGGAAATATTGGACCAAAAGTATGCAAATTAAGCAATTTTTGGCTAAATTTGGTCAACAAATGGCCAATCTTTGCACAAGTATAATTTCTTGTCAGTATTGAAAATTGAGATTTGTGTTACATATTTAGATTCTTTATAAAATTTTCTTTCCATAGATGCTAATCTAGAATTTTAGAAAGAAAGGAAAGACGAAAAAATACCAAAAATTATTTTAGTCAAACTAACCCCTGAAAACTGCAGCAGAAAAATTATAACACTGTAGTCACGGTGGGACTCGAACCTGGTGCGCTTGTGTGCTGGCCGCGTTCATATTCACTGCACCACAAGATCATTAAAAGTGATGTGGTGAAATTTGATTATTATAGGAAGGGTCCGAATAGAGAGGGTATGCCTGCATTTATATATCAAATGAAAGGAAATTACAAGCACTTTTGAACAACGGTTTAAGTAAGGATGTAAAAAAAAAAAAAAAAAAACACGGATTAAAACTGGCAGAAATTCCTGAAATTTTGAAGAATTTTTTTCAAAACGAAAGATTGCAGGTGAGGATTATAAAAATTAGACCAGAAATCAATAATATTATGTCTTATGATTTGCGTGTTTGATTTTGAAGCAAAAAATGTGACCTTGAAGTTTTTGTAAGATTCAAAAGAAATAAAAAAGAAACATTTTTTGCTAATTTTTTAGCAATTTTTGAGTTTTACCCCTTTACAAGCAAATTTTTTTCCAAATTCTTTAATATGACCCCTATGAAAAAAAGTTACATATTGTGAAAGAAATATCTGAGTATTTTGAAATGATACCAAGATTACTCCGTAGGACTTTGGTAAAGTCCCGATTTTATTTTTAGAAAAAAAAGTGATTTGAAAGCGGCGCGTGGTAGAGTAAAGGTTAATGATAATGATGGGCACAATCTTAAATTAAAAACCTCTTTGCCATATTTAACTTCTCCCATTCAACTAATGTTGGTGGAGGATAGCAAAACGATAAGTTAAGAAGGAAATTCATAGGTGTTCTTGTTTGGATGTAACAAAATTTCAATATAAAAGTGCATGATATATTATGGTAAGGCTTGAAAATTCAACATGCTGTATAATGGCCAATTTATAAGAGATTTTGATGAAGGTGTTCAAGGTTTAAAACATACTTGCTTTGAAGTATGCTCAAGTTGTTGCTTCCTGTCCACAGATCTTTTTGAAAATTCACCTGAAAATTGTCCTTCAATATGAGGACATACTATTATATTCTTTATTATTATACACCCTTTTCTCTTTATTATTATACACCCTTTATTCTTTATTATTATACACCCTTTATTCTTTATTATTATACACTTTTTATTCTTTATTGTTATACACTCTTTGTTCTTTATTATTATTATTATACACTTTTATTCTTTATTATTATACACTCTTTATTCTGTATTATTATACACTCTTTATTCTTTATTATTGTTACACACTCTTTATTCTTTATTATTATTATACACTCTTTATTCTTTATTATTATACACTCTTTATTCTTTATTATTATACTATTATACACTCTTTATTCTTAAATACTCGTTAATCTTTTTTATTATACACTCTTTATTATTATACATTTTATTCTTTATTATTATACACTCTTTATTTTTATCATTAAATACTCTTTATTCTTTTTATTATACACTCTTTCTTTATTATTATACACTTTATTCTGAATTATTATACACTCTTTATTCTTTATTATTATACTCTTTAATTTTTATTATTATACACTCCTCTTTATTCTTTAATATTATACACTCTTTTTGTTATTATACACTCTTTTTATTATTATACGCTCTTTATTCTTTAATGTCATACACTTTTTCTTCATTATTACTATACATCTTTATCATTAACAGCTTCTATTTTCAAACTGGATTTCTATTGTCAAAATGGACTGTAATAAAGTCTTCACATTACCATTATACCCTTTTTTGGTACTCAATAAACTCTGTACCAGAATAGCTAACACAATTTTTGATTCCTGTTTTGGTACAGAGTTTATTAAGCACCAAAAAAGGGTATAATGGTAATGTGAAGACTTTATTCCAGTCCATTTTGTCCATTCTTTATTATTATTTTTTTTTCTGTATTATTATATACATTTTATTCTTTGTTATAATATACTTTTTATTCTTCATTATTATACACTCTTTATTCTTTATTATTATACACTCTTTATTCTTTATTATCATACACTTTTTATTCTTCATTATTATACACACTTTAGCAACACATATTATGACCTGAAATATCAGCACTATAGTGACTTTGTAAATAAAAACAAAGATATGTTTGTTTTTAAGGAATTTGATACTAATATCACAAATCTGCTTCAAGGTAAATATTTATTTCTAATAGAAGAAACTGATTAGATACATTTTTGGAAATAGAAGAAAATATGTTATTGAAATCGTCTGCTGTATAATCATACTTTGGATTCCTATTTCACCCTCAAGTCTTCGTGTCTTGAATTCCCCATTTTGTGGTTTCGGTGGAGGATGGGCAAAAAGAGATTGTTATTATTTTGATAAAGCTTAGTTGTTTAGCGCCTAGAAAAAGTTTTTGAATCATTACTAAAAAGATTTATTTTCATAGAAAATCCATCTTCAACAGTTATATCATTTTATTTTATTTGTGCGTTGGCATAGTTGCAGAAGGTAAGTATGGATTAACGATAGACCCAGATACATATGTTGTGTGGTTTCATTGACATGTTGAACTCTCCATCAAGGGTCAGAAAAGCAGGTTTTGTTGCATAAAGCAGAGTGTTCATACTGGAAGGCACGTTTTCATTATTCCAAGTAAGCGTTGCATACGGCCATGAAATTTCTTAATACATTCATCACTCTTGGTATTGTGTTTTTTGGATGACATATATTCCCTTTCAAAAAGCAATCATAATCTGTTTTGACAGTGGTATAAACTCCCTTTCTTATCGCAGAGATGACCTACTACAGCCTTTAAGGCAAGCCATTGTGTTACCCTGTGCCACAATTCTTTGTCCTCCATAAAGTATGTGTGGAGGAGAGGGGATGGGGAGAGGGGGTGGGGTGACAACACAATATAAGTTTCCTCCATGTAGTGGGTTGAGAGAGGTTGTAAAAAGCATTACCTTTTAATTCTAAATCCCATACATGAAATAAAGAGGGTGGGTGGGGCGGCAGGACCCCATATCCCCCAGGAATAACTGCCCTGGTGCCACCCTATACAGCTCAAAGAAATTCCTTCATTGCATCAGATACCCTTTTATACAGATTTTCGACTCATGTTCACAACATTTTAAAGTGGTATAGAATATATTGGTGGTTAATTACAACACAACCTTTCAATTTTGGGTTAACTGGACTTGCAGTATAAGCAGCTCTGATAGGAATTATGTATGAAAGCTGCAATTATGTATGAAAGCTGCTCAAATGCTGCCACATCCTTCTTTTGGCAGAAAGTAGGTGGAATCCAAGCAACTTTTGGTAAGAATATTGATTCAGATTATATCTGAAGTGTGGAGGTATTACAAATCTCCATGATTTTAGGGGACTGCACATGTAAAGCAGGTTTAACCAAGGACCTATTCATGGTGTATCATAATGCAACATTATGGGAAGAAAAAAACATTTAAATTTTGGTGATGGACTATCAAGGAATGTAGCTTCTACACTAGCCAAAATCCATTTGCTAAGATTTCTAAAGAAATATGTTTTATTCATTTTCAACTACATGTATATCTATTTTTCCATGTCAGGTATCATAACCTCGACCCCCACACAAAGTTTCACTCCTTCAATTACACCACCTCCACCACCACCAAGCGCAACAAGCCCACCCATCATAACAGAATACCCAGGAATATGTGGGCACAGAGAAAAGCAGTGCAACAATACATGGCAGTGTGTGGACGTTGACTTCATCTGTGATGGGGATGAGGACTGTGATGACGGCTCCGATGAATATAATTGCCGTGAGTATAATCATCGTTTTCAAATTGACAACCATTTTGAAAGATTTACTGTCAGTAATAAGCTACCGGAGGTCTATTAAACACCATAGAAGTAGTGACATTTCCTATCAAAATTGATGAGAATTTGGTTTATTTTAGTTCTTCTTAAATTGACATGAAGCTGAGAGTGGGATACAATCCTAGATACGACATTAGTAATTGTTAGGAATAAGATGCGCTACAGAAGCTGAGAGTGGGATACAATCCTAGATACGACATCAGTAATTGTTAGGAATAAGATGCACTACAGAAGCTGAGAGTGGGATACAATCCTAGATACGACATCAGTAATTGTTAGGAATAAGATGCACTACAGAAGCTGAGAGTGGGATACAATCCTAGATACAACATCAGTAATTGTTAGGAATAAGATGCACTACAGAAGCTGAGAGTGGGATACAATCCTAGATACAACATCAGTAATTGTTAGGAATAAGATGCACTACAGAAGCTGAGAGTGGGATACAATCCTAGATACGACATCAGTAATTGTTAGGAATAAGATGCGCTACAGAAGCTGAGGGTGGGATACAATCCTAGATACGACATCAGTAATAGTTAGGAATAAGATGCACTACAGAAGCTGAGAGTGGGATACAATCCTACATACGACATCAGTAATTGTTAGGAATAAGATGCGCTACAGAAGCTGAGAGTGGGATACAATCCTACATACGACATCAGTAATTGTTAGGAATAAGATGCACTACAGAAGCTGAGAGTGGGATACAATCCTAGATACGACATCAGTAATTTTTAGGAATAAGATGCGCTACAGAAGCTGAGAGTGGGATACAATCCTAGATACGACATCAGTAATTGTTAGGAATAAGATGCACTACAGAAGCTGAGAGTGGGATACAATCCTAGATACGACATCAGTAATTGTTAGGAATAAGATGCGCTACAGAAGCTGAGAGTGGGATACAATCCTAGATACAACATCAGTAATTGTTAGGAATAAGATGCACTACAGAAGCTGAGTGTGGATGCAATCTAGATACGACATCAGTAATTGTTAGGAATAAGATGCAAGCTGAGTGTGGATGCAATCCTAGATACGACATCAGTAATTGTTAGGAATAAGATGCGCTACAGAAGCTGAGAGTGGGATACAATCCTAGATACAACATCAGTAATTGTTAGGAATAAGATGCGCTACAGAAGCTGAGTGTGGATGCAATCCTAGATACGACATCAGTAATTGTTAGGAATAAGATGCGCTACAGAAGCTGAGAGTGGGATACAATCCTAGATACAACATCAGTAATTGTTAGGAATAAGATGCACTACAGAAGCTGAGAGTGGGATACAATCCTAGATACGACATCAGTAATTGTTAGGAATAAGATGAGCTACAGAAGCTGAGAGTGGGATACAATCCTATATACAACATCAGTAATTGTTAGGAATAAGATGAGCTACAGAAGCTGAGAGTGGGTTACAATCCTAGATACAACATCAGTAATTGTTAGGAATAAGATGCACTACAGAAGCTGAGAGTGGGATACAATCCTAGATACAACATCAGTAATTGTTAGGAATAAGATGCGCTACAGAAGCTGAGAGTGGGATACAATCCTAGATACGACATCAGTAATTGTTAGGAATAAGATGCACTACAGAAGCTGAGAGTGGGATACAATCCTAGATACAACATCAGTAATTGTTAGGAATAAGATGCACTACAGAAGCTGAGAGTGGGATACAATCCTAGATACGACATCAGTAATTGTTAGGAATAAGATGCGCTACAGAAGCTGAGGGTGGGATACAATCCTAGATACAACATCAGTAATTGTTAGGAATAAGATGCACTACAGAAGCTGAGAGTGGGATACAATCCTAGATACGACATCAGTAATTTTTAGGAATAAGATGCGCTACAGAAGCTGAGAGTGGGTTACAATCCTAGATACGACATCAGTAATTGTTAGGAATAAGATGCGCTACAGAAGCTGAGGGTGGGATACAATCCTAGATACAACATCAGTAATTGTTAGGAATAAGATGCGCTACAGAAGCTGAAGGTGGGATACAATCCTAGATACGACATCAGTAATTGTTAGGAATAAGATGCACTACAGAAGCTGAGAGTGGGATACAATCCTAGATACGACATCAGTAATTGTTAGGAATAAGATGCACTACAGAAGCTGAGAGTGGGATACAATCCTAGATACAACATCAGTAATTGTTAGGAATAAGATGCGCTACAGAAGCTGAGGGTGGGATACAATCCTAGATACGACATCAGTAATAGTTAGGAATAAGATGCACTACAGAAGCTGAGAGTGGGTTACAATCCTAGATACGACATCAGTAATTGTTAGGAATAAGATGAGCTACAGAAGCTGAGGGTGGGATACAATCCTAGATACAACATCAGTAATTGTTAGGAATAAGATGAGCTACAGAAGCTGAGAGTGGGTTACAATCCTAGATACGACATCAGTAATTGTTAGGAATAAGATGCGCTACAGAAGCTGAGAGTGGGATACAATCCTAGATACGACATCAGTAATTGTTAGGAATAAGATGCGCTACAGAAGCTGAGAGTGGGATACAATCCTAGATACGACATCAGTAATTGTTAAGAATAAGATGCACTACAGAAGCTGAGAGTGGGATACAATCCTAGATACGACATCAGTAATTGTTAGGAATAAGATGCGCTACAGAAGCTGAGAGTGGGATACAATCCTAGATACGACATCAGTAATTGTTAGGAATAAGATGCGCTACAGAAGCTGAGAGTGGGATACAATCCTAGATACGACATCAGTAATTGTTAGGAATAAGATGCACTACAGAAGCTGAGGTGGGATACAATCCTAGATACGACATCAGTAATTGTTAGAATAAGATGCACTACAGAAGCTGAGAGTGGGATACAATCCTAGATACAACATCAGTAATTGTTAGGAATAAGATGCACTACAGAAGCTGAGAGTGGGATACAATCCTAGATACGACATCAGTAATTGTTAGGAATAAGATGCACTACAGAAGCTGAGAGTGGGATACAATCCTAGATACAACATCAGTAATTGTTAGGAATAAGATGCACTACAGAAGCTGAGAGTGGGATACAATCCTAGATACGACATCAGTAATTGTTAGGAATAAGATGCACTACAGAAGCTGAGAGTGGGTTACAATCCTAGATACGACATCAGTAATTGTTAGGAATAAGATGCGCTACAGAAGCTGAGAGTGGGATACAATCCTAGATAATGACATCAGTAATTGTTAGGAATAAGATGCGCTACAGAAGCTGAGTGTGGATGCAATCCTAGATACGACATCAGTAATTGTTAGGAATAAGATGCGCTACAGAAGCCGAGAGTGGGATACAATCCTAGATACAACATCAGTAATTGTTAGGAATAAGATGCACTACAGAAGCTGAGAGTGGGTTACAATCCTAGATACGACATCAGTAATTGTTAGGAATAAGATGAGCTACAGAAGCTGAGGGTGGGATACAATCCTAGATACGACATCAGTAATTGTTAGGAATAAGATGAGCTACAGAAGCTGAGAGTGGGATACAATCCTAGATACGACATCAGTAATTGTTAGGAATAAGATGCGCTACAGAAGCTGAGGGTGGGATACAATCCTAGATACAACATCAGTAATTGTTAGGAATAAGATGCGCTACAGAAGCTGAGAGTGGGATACAATCCTAGATACAACATCAGTAATTGTTAGGAATAAGATGCGCTACAGAAGCTGAGAGGATACAATCCTAGATACGACATCAGTAATTGTTAGGAATAAGATGCACTACAGAAGCTGAGAGTGGTTACAATCCTAGATATCGACATCAGTAATTGTTAGGAATAAGATGAGCTACAGAAGCTGAGGGGGGATACAATCCTAGATACAACATCAGTAATTGTTAGGAATAAGATGCACTACAGAAGCTGAGAGTGGGGATACAATCCTAGATACAACATCAGTAATAGTTAGGAATAAGATGAGCTACAGAAGCTGAGAGTGGGATACAATCCTAGATACGACATCAGTAATTGTTAGGAATAAGATGCACTACAGAAGCTGAGAGTGGGATACAATCCTAGATACGACATCAGTAATTGTTAGGAATAAGATGCGCTACAGAAGCTGAGAGTGGGATACAATCCTAGATACGACATCAGTAATTGTTAGGAATAAGATGCGCTACAGAAGCTGAGAGTGGGATACAATCCTAGATACGACATCAGTAATTGTTAGGAATAAGATGCACTACAGAAGCTGAGAGTGGGTTACAATCCTAGATACAACATCAGTAATTGTTAGGAATAAGATGCGCTACAGAAGCTGAGGGTGGGATACAATCCTAGATACGACATCAGTAATTGTTAGGAATAAGATGCACTACAGAAGCTGAGTGTGGATGCAATCCTAGATACGACATCAGTAATTGTTAGGAATAAGATGCGCTACAGAAGCTGAGAGTGGGATACAATCCTAGATACGACATCAGTAATTGTTAGGAATAAGATGCGCTACAGAAGCTGAGTGTGGATGCAATCCTAGATACGACATCAGTAATAGTTAGGAATAAGATGCACTACAGAAGCTGAGAGTGGGATACAATCCTAGATACGACATCAGTAATAGTTAGGAATAAGATGCACTACAGAAGCTGAGAGTGGGATACAATCCTAGATACAACATCAGTAATTGTTAGGAATAAGATGCGCTACAGAAGCTGAGAGTGGGATACAATCCTAGATACAACATCAGTAATTGTTAGGAATAAGATGCGCTACAGAAGCTGAGAGTGGGTTACAATCCTAGATATGACATCAGTAATTGTTAGGAATAAGATGCGCTACAGAAGCTGAGAGTGGGATACAATCCTAGATACGACATCAGTAATAGTTAGGAATAAGATGAGCTACAGAAGCTGAGGGTGGGATACAATCCTAGATGCGACATCAGTAATAGTTAGGAATAAGATGAGCTACAGAAGCTGAGAGTGGATACAATCCTAGATACGACATCAGTAATAGTTAGGAATAAGATGAGCTACAGAAGCTGAGAGTGGGATACAATCCTAGATACGACATCAGTAATAGCTAGGAATAAGATGAGCTACAGAAGCTGAGGGTGGGATACAATCCTAGATACGACATCAGTAATAGTTAGGAATAAGATGCACTACAGAAGCTGAGAGTGGGATACAATCCTAGATACGACATCAGTAATTGTTAGGAATAAGATGCGCTACAGAAGCTGAGGGTGGGATACAATCCTAGATACGACATCAGTAATAGTTAGGAATAAGATGCACTACAGAAGCTGAGAGTGGGATATAATCCTAGATACGACATCAGTAATAGTTAGGAATAAGATGCGCTACAGAAGCTGAGAGTGGGATACAATCCTAGATACGACATCAGTAATTGTTAGGAATAAGATGCACTACAGAAGCTGAGAGTGGGTTACAATCCTAGATACGACATCAGTAATTGTTAGGAATAAGATGCGCTACAGAAGCTGAGAGTGGGATACAATCCTAGATACGACATCAGTAATTGTTAGGAATAAGATGCGCTACAGAAGCTGAGTGTGGATGCAATCCTAGATCGACATCAGTAATTGTTAGGAATAAGATGCGCTACAGAAGCCGAGTGGGATACAATCCTAGATACAACATCAGTAATTGTTAGGAATAAGATGCACTACAGAAGCTGAGAGTGGGTTACAATCCTAGATACGACATCAGTAATTGTTAGGAATAAGATGAGCTACAGAAGCTGAGGTGGGATACAATCCCTAGATACGACATCAGTAATTGTTAGGAATAAGATGAGCTACAGAAGCTGAGAGTGGGATACAATCCTAGATACGACATCAGTAATTGTTAGGAATAAGATGCGCTACAGAAGCTGAGGGTGGGATACAATCCTAGATACGACATCAGTAATTGTTAGGAATAAGATGAGCTACAGAAGCTGAGAGGGGATACAATCCTAGATACGACATCAGTAATTGTTAGGAATAAGATGCGCTACAGAAGCTGAGAGTGGGATACAATCCTAGATATCGACATCAGTAATTGTTAAGAATAAGATGCACTACAGAAGCTGAGAGTGGGATACAATCCTAGATACGACATCAGTAATTGTTAGGAATAAGATGCGCTACAGAAGCTGAGAGTGGGATACAATCCTAGATACGACATCAGTAATTGTTAGGAATAAGATGCGCTACAGAAGCTGAGAGTGGGATACAATCCTAGATACGACATCAGTAATTGTTAGGAATAAGATGCACTACAGAAGCTGAGAGTGGGATACAATCCTAGATACGACATCAGTAATTGTTAGGAATAAGATGCGCTACAGAAGCTGAGATGGGATACAATCCTAGATACAACATCAGTAATTGTTAGGAATAAGATGCACTGAAGCTGAGAGTGGGATACAATCCTAGATACACATCAGTAATTGTTAGGAATAAGATGCACTACAGAAGCTGAGAGTGGGATACAATCCTAGATACAACATCAGTAATTGTTAGGAATAAGATGCACTACAGAAGCTGAGAGTGGGATACAATCCTAGATACGACATCAGTAATGTTAGGAATAAGATGCACTACAGAAGCTGAGAGTGGGTTACAATCCTAGATACGACATCAGTAATTGTTAGGAATAAGATGCGCTACAGAAGCTGAGAGTGGGATACAATCCTAGATACGACATCAGTAATTGTTAGGAATAAGATGCGCTACAGAAGCTGAGTGTGGATGCAATCCTAGATACGACATCAGTTTGTTAGGAATAAGATGCGCTACAGAAGCTGATACAATCCTAGATACAACATCAGTAATTGTTAGGAATAAGATGCACTAAGAAGCTGAGAGTGGGTTACAATCCTAGATACGACATCAGTAATTGTTAGGAATAAGATGAGCTACAGAAGCTGAGGGTGGGATACAATCCCAGATACGACATCAGTAATTGTTAGGAATAAGATGAGCTACAGAAGCTGAGAGTGGGATACAATCCTAGATACGACATCAGTAATTGTTAGAATAAGATGCACTACAGAAGCTGAGGGTGGATACAATCCTAGATACAACATCAGTAATTGTTAGGAATAAGATGCGCTACAGAAGCTGAGAGTGGGATACAATCCTAGATACAACATCAGTAATTGTTAGGAATAAGATGATGCTACAGAAGCTGAGAGTGGGATACAATCCTAGATACGACATCAGTAATTGTTAGGAATAAGATGCACTACAGAAGCTGAGAGTGGGTTACAATCCTAGATACGACATCAGTAATTGTTAGGAATAAGATGAGCTACAGAAGCTGAGGGTGGGATACAATCCTAGATACAACATCAGTAATTGTTAGGAATAAGATGCACTACAGAAGCTGAGAGTGGGATACAATCCTAGATACAACATCAGTAATAGTTAGGAATAAGATGAGCTACAGAAGCTGAGAGTGGGATACAATCCTAGATACGACATCAGTAATTGTTAGGAATAAGATGCACTACAGAAGCTGAGAGTGGGATACAATCCTAGATACGACATCAGTAATTGTTAGGAATAAGATGCGCTACAGAAGCTGAGAGTGGGATACAATCCTAGATACGACATCAGTAATTGTTAGGAATAAGATGCGCTACAGAAGCTGAGAGTGGGATACAATCCTAGATACGACATCAGTAATTGTTAGGAATAAGATGCACTACAGAAGCTGAGAGTGGGTTACAATCCAGATACAACATCAGTAATTGTTAGGAATAAGATGCTACAGAAGCTGAGGGTGGGATACAATCCTAGATAACATCAGTTTGTTAGGAATAAGATGCACTACAGAAGCTGAGTGTGGATGCAATCCTAGATACGACATCAGTAATTGTTAGGAATAAGATGCGCTACAGAAGCTGAGAGTGGGATACAATCCTAGATACGACATCAGTAATTGTTAGGAATAAGATGCGCTACAGAAGCTGAGTGTGGATGCAATCCTAGATACGACATCAGTAATAGTTAGGAATAAGATGCACTACAGAAGCTGAGAGTGGGATACAATCCTAGATACGACATCAGTAATAGTTAGGAATAAGATGCACTACAGAAGCTGAGAGTGGGATACAATCCTAGATACAACATCAGTAATTGTTAGGAATAAGATGCGCTACAGAAGCTGAGAGTGGGATACAATCCTAGATACAACATCAGTAATTGTTAGGAATAAGATGCGCTACAGAAGCTGAGAGTGGGTTACAATCCTAGATATGACATCAGTAATTGTTAGGAATAAGATGCGCTACAGAAGCTGAGAGTGGGATACAATCCTAGATACGACATCAGTAATAGTTAGGAATAAGATGAGCTACAGAAGCTGAGGGTGGGATACAATCCTAGATGCGACATCAGTAATAGTTAGGAATAAGATGAGCTACAGAAGCTGAGAGTGGGATACAATCCTAGATACGACATCAGTAATAGTTAGGAATAAGATGAGCTACAGAAGCTGAGAGTGGGATACAATCCTAGATACGACATCAGTAATAGCTAGGAATAAGATGAGCTACAGAAGCTGAGGGTGGGATACAATCCTAGATACGACATCAGTAATAGTTAGGAATAAGATGCACTACAGAAGCTGAGAGTGGGATACAATCCTAGATACGACATCAGTAATTGTTAGGAATAAGATGCGCTACAGAAGCTGAGGTGGGATACAATCCTAGATACGACATCAGTAATAGTTAGGAATAAGATGCACTACAGAAGCTGAGAGTGGGATATAATCCTAGATACGACATCAGTAATAGTTAGGAATAAGATGCGCTACAGAAGCTGAGAGTGGGATACAATCCTAGATACGACATCAGTAATTGTTAGGAATAAGATGCACTACAGAAGCTGAGAGTGGGTTACAATCCTAGATACGACATCAGTAATTGTTAGGAATAAGATGCGCTACAGAAGCTGAGAGTGGGATACAATCCTAGATACGACATCAGTAATTGTTAGGAATAAGATGCGCTACAGAAGCTGAGTGTGGATGCAATCCTAGATACGACATCAGTAATTGTTAGGAATAAGATCGCTACAGAAGCCGAGTGGGATACAATCCTAGATACAACATCAGTAATTGTTAGGAATAAGATGCACTACAGAAGCTGAGAGTGGGTTACAATCCTAGATATCTGACATCAGTAATTGTTAGGAATAAGATGAGCTACAGAAGCTGAGGTGGGATACAATCCTAGATACGACATCAGTAATTGTTAGGAATAAGATGAGCTACAGAAGCTGAGAGTGGGATACAATCCTAGATACGACATCAGTAATTGTTAGGAATAAGATGCGCTACAGAAGCTGAGGGTGGGATACAATCCTAGATACAACATCAGTAATTGTTAGGAATAAGATGCGCTACAGAAGCTGAGAGTGGGATACAATCCTAGATACAACATCAGTAATTGTTAGGAATAAGATGCGCTACAGAAGCTGAGAGTGGGATACAATCCTAGATACGACATCAGTAATTGTTAGGAATAAGATGCACTACAGAAGCTGAGAGTGGGTTACAATCCTAGATACGACATCAGTAATTGTTAGGAATAAGATGAGCTACAGAAGCTGAGGGTGGGATACAATCCTAGATACAACATCAGTAATTGTTAGAATAAGATGCACTACAGAAGCTGAGAGTGGGATACAATCCTAGATACAACATCAGTAATTGTTAGGAATAAGATGCGCTACAGAAGCTGAGAGTGGGATACAATCCTAGATACAACATCAGTAATTGTTAGGAATAAGATGCGCTACAGAAGCTGAGAGTGGGATACAATCCTAGATACGACATCAGTAATTGTTAGGAATAAGATGCACTACAGAAGCTGAGAGTGGGTTACAATCCTAGATACGACATCAGTAATTGTTAGGAATAAGATGAGCTACAGAAGCTGAGGGTGGGATACAATCCTAGATACAACATCAGTAATTGTTAGGAATAAGATGCACTACAGAAGCTGAGAGTGGGATACAATCCTAGATACAACATCAGTAATAGTTAGGAATAAGATGAGCTACAGAAGCTGAGAGTGGGATACAATCCTAGATACGACATCAGTAATTGTTAGGAATAAGATGCACTACAGAAGCTGAGAGTGGGATACAATCCTAGATACGACATCAGTAATTGTTAGGAATAAGATGCGCTACAGAAGCTGAGAGTGGGATACAATCCTAGATACGACATCAGTAATTGTTAGGAATAAGATGCGCTACAGAAGCTGAGAGTGGGATACAATCCTAGATATCGACATCAGTAATTGTTAGGAATAAGATGAGCTACAGAAGCTGAGAGTGGTTACAATCCCAGATACAACATCAGTAATTGTTAGGAATAAGATGCGCTACAGAAGCTGAGGGTGGGATACAATCCTAGATACGACATCAGTAATTGTTAGGAATAAGATGCACTACAGAAGCTGAGTGTGGATGCAATCCTAGATACGACATCAGTAATTGTTAGGAATAAGATGCGCTACAGAAGCTGAGAGTGGGATACAATCCTAGATACGACATCAGTAATTGTTAGGAATAAGATGCGCTACAGAAGCTGAGTGTGGATGCAATCCTAGATATCGACATCAGTAATAGTTAGGAATAAGATGCACTACAGAAGCTGAGAGTGGGATACAATCCTAGATACGACATCAGTAATAGTTAGGAATAAGATGCACTACAGAAGCTGAGAGTGGGATACAATCCTAGATACAACATCAGTAATTGTTAGGAATAAGATGCGCTACAGAAGCTGAGAGTGGGATACAATCCTAGATACAACATCAGTAATTGTTAGGAATAAGATGCGCTACAGAAGCTGAGAGTGGTTACAATCCTAGATATGACATCAGTAATTGTTAGGAATAAGATGCGCTACAGAAGCTGAGAGTGGGATACAATCCTAGATACGACATCAGTAATAGTTAGGAATAAGATGAGCTACAGAAGCTGAGGGTGGGATACAATCCTAGATACGACATCAGTAATAGTTAGGAATAAGATGAGCTACAGAAGCTGAGAGTGGGATACAATCCTAGATACGACATCAGTAATAGTTAGGAATAAGATGAGCTACAGAAGCTGAGAGTGGGATACAATCCTAGATACGACATCAGTAATAGCTAGGAATAAGATGAGCTACAGAAGCTGAGGGTGGGATACAATCCTAGATACGACATCAGTAATAGTTAGGAATAAGATGCACTACAGAAGCTGAGAGTGGGATACAATCCTAGATACGACATCAGTAATTGTTAGGAATAAGATGCGCTACAGAAGCTGAGGGTGGGATACAATCCTAGATCGACATCAGTAATAGTTAGGAATAAGATGCACTACAGAAGCTGAGAGTGGGATATAATCCTAGATACGACATCAGTAATAGTTAGGAATAAGATGCGCTACAGAAGCTGAGAGTGGGATACAATCCTAGATACGACATCAGTAATTGTTAGGAATAAGATGCACTACAGAAGCTGAGAGTGGGTTACAATCCTAGATACGACATCAGTAATTGTTAGGAATAAGATGCGCTACAGAAGCTGAGAGTGGATACAATCCTAGATACGACATCAGTAATTGTTAGGAATAAGATGCGCTACAGAAGCTGAGTGTGGATGCAATCCTAGATACGACATCAGTAATTGTTAGGAATAAGATGCGCTACAGAAGCCGAGTGGGATACAATCCTAGATACAACATCAGTAATTGTTAGGAATAAGATGCACTACAGAAGCTGAGAGTGGGTTACAATCCTAGATACGACATCAGTAATTGTTAGGAATAAGATGAGCTACAGAAGCTGAGGGTGGGATACAATCCTAGATCGACATCAGTAATTGTTAGGAATAAGATGAGCTACAGAAGCTGAGAGTGGGATACAATCCTAGATACGACATCAGTAATTGTTAGGAATAAGATGCGCTACAGAAGCTGAGGGTGGGATACAATCCTAGATACAACATCAGTAATTGTTAGGAATAAGATGCGCTACAGAAGCTGAGAGGGGATACAATCCTAGATACAACATCAGTAATTGTTAGGAATAAGATGCGCTACAGAAGCTGAGAGTGGGATACAATCCTAGATACGACATCAGTAATTGTTAGGAATAAGATGCACTACAGAAGCTGAGAGTGGGTTACAATCCTAGATACGACATCAGTAATTGTTAGGAATAAGATGAGCTACAGAAGCTGAGGGTGGGATACAATCCTAGATACAACATCAGTAATTGTTAGGAATAAGATGCACTACAGAAGCTGAGAGTGGGATACAATCCTAGATACAACATCAGTAATAGTTAGGAATAAGATGAGCTACAGAAGCTGAGAGTGGGATACAATCCTAGATACGACATCAGTAATTGTTAGGAATAAGATGCACTACAGAAGCTGAGAGTGGGATACAATCCTAGATACGACATCAGTAATTGTTAGGAATAAGATGCGCTACAGAAGCTGAGAGTGGGATACAATCCTAGATACGACATCAGTAATTGTTAGGAATAAGATGCGCTACAGAAGCTGAGAGTGGGATACAATCCTAGATACGACATCAGTAATTGTTAGGAATAAGATGAGCTACAGAAGCTGAGAGTGGGTTACAATCCTAGATACAACATCAGTAATTGTTAGGAATAAGATGCGCTACAGAAGCTGAGGGTGGGATACAATCCTAGATACGACATCAGTAATTGTTAGGAATAAGATGCACTACAGAAGCTGAGTGTGGATGCAATCCTAGATACGACATCAGTAATTGTTAGGAATAAGATGCGCTACAGAAGCTGAGAGTGGGATACAATCCTAGATACGACATCAGTAATTGTTAGGAATAAGATGCGCTACAGAAGCTGAGTGTGGATGCAATCCTAGATACGACATCAGTAATAGTTAGGAATAAGATGCACTACAGAAGCTGAGAGTGGGATACAATCCTAGATACGACATCAGTAATAGTTAGGAATAAGATGCACTACAGAAGCTGAGAGTGGGATACAATCCTAGATACAACATCAGTAATTGTTAGGAATAAGATGCGCTACAGAAGCTGAGAGTGGGATACAATCCTAGATACAACATCAGTAATTGTTAGGAATAAGATGCGCTACAGAAGCTGAGAGGGGATACAATCCTAGATACGACATCAGTAATTGTTAGGAATAAGATGCACTACAGAAGCTGAGAGTGGGTTACAATCCTAGATACGACATCAGTAATTGTTAGGAATAAGATGAGCTACAGAAGCTGAGGGTGGGATACAATCCTAGATACAACATCAGTAATTGTTAGGAATAAGATGCACTACAGAAGCTGAGAGTGGGATACAATCCTAGATACAACATCAGTAATAGTTAGGAATAAGATGAGCTACAGAAGCTGAGAGTGGGATACAATCCTAGATACGACATCAGTAATTGTTAGGAATAAGATGCACTACAGAAGCTGAGAGTGGGATACAATCCTAGATACGACATCAGTAATTGTTAGGAATAAGATGCGCTACAGAAGCTGAGAGTGGGATACAATCCTAGATACGACATCAGTAATTGTTAGGAATAAGATGCGCTACAGAAGCTGAGAGTGGGATACAATCCTAGATACGACATCAGTAATTGTTAGGAATAAGATGAGCTACAGAAGCTGAGAGTGGGTTACAATCCTAGATACAACATCAGTAATTGTTAGGAATAAGATGCGCTACAGAAGCTGAGGGTGGGATACAATCCTAGATACGACATCAGTAATTGTTAGGAATAAGATGCACTACAGAAGCTGAGTGTGGATGCAATCCTAGATACGACATCAGTAATTGTTAGGAATAAGATGCGCTACAGAAGCTGAGAGTGGGATACAATCCTAGATCGACATCAGTAATTGTTAGGAATAAGATGCGCTACAGAAGCTGAGTGTGGATGCAATCCTAGATACGACATCAGTAATAGTTAGGAATAAGATGCACTACAGAAGCTGAGAGTGGGATACAATCCTAGATACGACATCAGTAATAGTTAGGAATAAGATGCACTACAGAAGCTGAGAGTGGGATACAATCCTAGATACAACATCAGTAATTGTTAGGAATAAGATGCGCTACAGAAGCTGAGAGTGGGATACAATCCTAGATACAACATCAGTAATTGTTAGGAATAAGATGCGCTACAGAAGCTGAGAGTGGGTTACAATCCTAGATATGACATCAGTAATTGTTAGGAATAAGATGCGCTACAGAAGCTGAGAGTGGGATACAATCCTAGATACGACATCAGTAATAGTTAGGAATAAGATGAGCTACAGAAGCTGAGGGTGGGATACAATCCTAGATACGACATCAGTAATAGTTAGGAATAAGATGAGCTACAGAAGCTGAGAGTGGGATACAATCCTAGATACGACATCAGTAATAGTTAGGAATAAGATGAGCTACAGAAGCTGAGAGTGGGATACAATCCTAGATACGACATCAGTAATAGTTAGGAATAAGATGAGCTACAGAAGCTGAGGTGGGATACAATCCTAGATACGACATCAGTAATAGTTAGGAATAAGATGCACTACAGAAGCTGAGAGTGGGATACAATCCTAGATACGACATCAGTAATTGTTAGGAATAAGATGCGCTACAGAAGCTGAGGGTGGGATACAATCCTAGATACGACATCAGTAATAGTTAGGAATAAGATGCACTACAGAAGCTGAGAGTGGGATATAATCCTAGATACGACATCAGTAATAGTTAGGAATAAGATGCGCTACAGAAGCTGAGAGTGGGATACAATCCTAGATACGACATCAGTAATAGTTAGGAATAAGATGCGCTACAGAAGCTGAGAGTGGGATACAATCCTAGATACGACATCAGTAATAGTTAGGAATAAGATGCGCTACAGAAGCTGAGAGTGGGATACAATCCTAGATACGCCATCAGTAATAGTTAGGAATAAGATGCGCTACAGAAGCTGAGAGTGGGATACAATCCTAGATACGACATCAGTAATAGTTAGGAATAAGATGCACTACAGAAGCTGAGAGTGGGATACAATCCTAGATACGACATCAGTAATAGTTAGGAATAAGATGCGCTACAGAAGCTGAGAGTGGGATACAATCCTAGATACGACATCAGTAATAGTTAGGAATAAGATGCGCTACAGAAGCTGAGAGTGGGATACAATCCTAGATACGACATCAGTAATTGTTAGGAATAAGATGCGCTACAGAAGCTGAGTGTGGATGCAATCCTAGATACGACATCAGTAATAGTTAGGAATAAGATGCACTACAGAAGCTGAGAGTGGGATACAATCCTAGATACGACATCAGTAATAGTTAGGAATAAGATGCACTACAGAAGCTGAGAGTGGGATACAATCCTAGATACAACATCAGTAATTGTTAGGAATAAGATGCGCTACAGAAGCTGAGAGTGGGATACAATCCTAGATACAACATCAGTAATTGTTAGGAATAAGATGCGCTACAGAAGCTGAGAGAGGGTTACAATCCTAGATATGACATCAGTAATTGTTAGGAATAAGATGCGCTACAGAAGCTGAGAGTGGGATACAATCCTAGATACGACATCAGTAATAGTTAGGAATAAGATGAGCTACAGAAGCTGAGGGTGGGATACAATCCTAGATGCGACATCAGTAATAGTTAGGAATAAGATGAGCTACAGAAGCTGAGAGTGGGATACAATCCTAGATACGACATCAGTAATAGTTAGGAATAAGATGAGCTACAGAAGCTGAGAGTGGGATACAATCCTAGATACGACATCAGTAATAGCTAGGAATAAGATGAGCTACAGAAGCTGAGGGTGGGATACAATCCTAGATACGACATCAGTAATAGTTAGGAATAAGATGCACTACAGAAGCTGAGAGTGGGATACAATCCTAGATACGACATCAGTAATTGTTAGGAATAAGATGCGCTACAGAAGCTGAGGGTGGGATACAATCCTAGATACGACATCAGTAATAGTTAGGAATAAGATGCACTACAGAAGCTGAGAGTGGGATATAATCCTAGATACGACATCAGTAATAGTTAGGAATAAGATGCGCTACAGAAGCTGAGAGTGGGATACAATCCTAGATACGACATCAGTAATTGTTAGGAATAAGATGCACTACAGAAGCTGAGAGTGGGTTACAATCCTAGATACGACATCAGTAATTGTTAGGAATAAGATGCGCTACAGAAGCTGAGAGTGGGATACAATCCTAGATACGACATCAGTAATTGTTAGGAATAAGATGCGCTACAGAAGCTGAGTGTGGATGCAATCCTAGATACGACATCAGTAATTGTTAGGAATAAGATGCGCTACAGAAGCCGAGAGTGGGATACAATCCTAGATACAACATCAGTAATTGTTAGGAATAAGATGCACTACAGAAGCTGAGAGTGGGTTACAATCCTAGATACGACATCAGTAATTGTTAGGAATAAGATGAGCTACAGAAGCTGAGGGTGGGATACAATCCTAGATACGACATCAGTAATTGTTAGGAATAAGATGAGCTACAGAAGCTGAGAGTGGGATACAATCCTAGATACGACATCAGTAATTGTTAGGAATAAGATGCGCTACAGAAGCTGAGGTGGGATACAATCCTAGATACAACATCAGTAATTGTTAGGAATAAGATGCGCTACAGAAGCTGAGAGTGGGATACAATCCTAGATACAACATCAGTAATTGTTAGGAATAAGATGCGCTACAGAAGCTGAGAGTGGGATACAATCCTAGATACGACATCAGTAATTGTTAGGAATAAGATGCACTACAGAAGCTGAGAGTGGGTTACAATCCTAGATACGACATCAGTAATTGTTAGGAATAAGATGAGCTACAGAAGCTGAGGGTGGGATACAATCCTAGATACAACATCAGTAATTGTTAGGAATAAGATGCACTACAGAAGCTGAGAGTGGGATACAATCCTAGATACAACATCAGTAATTGTTAGGAATAAGATGCGCTACAGAAGCTGAGAGTGGGATACAATCCTAGATACAACATCAGTAATTGTTAGGAATAAGATGCGCTACAGAAGCTGAGAGTGGGATACAATCCTAGATACGACATCAGTAATTGTTAGGAATAAGATGCACTACAGAAGCTGAGAGTGGGATACAATCCTAGATACGACATCAGTAATTGTTAGGGATAAGACATCAGTAATTGTTAGGAATAAGATGCACTACAGAAGCTGAGAGTGGGATACAATCCTAGATACAACATCAGTAATAGTTAGGAATAAGATGAGCTACAGAAGCTGAGAGTGGGATACAATCCTAGATACGACATCAGTAATTGTTAGGAATAAGATGCACTACAGAAGCTGAGAGTGGGATACAATCCTAGATACGACATCAGTAATTGTTAGGAATAAGATGCGCTACAGAAGCTGAGAGTGGGATACAATCCTAGATAATGACATCAGTAATTGTTAGGAATAAGATGCGCTACAGAAGCTGAGAGTGGGATACAATCCTAGATACGACATCAGTAATTGTTAGGAATAAGATGAGCTACAGAAGCTGAGAGTGGGTTACAATCCTAGATACAACATCAGTAATTGTTAGGAATAAGATGCGCTACAGAAGCTGAGGGTGGATACAATCCTAGATACGACATCAGTAATTGTTAGGAATAAGATGCACTACAGAAGCTGAGTGTGGATGCAATCCTAGATACGACATCAGTAATTGTTAGGAATAAGATGCGCTACAGAAGCTGAGAGTGGGATACAATCCTAGATACGACATCAGTAATTGTTAGGAATAAGATGCGCTACAGAAGCTGAGTGTGGATGCAATCCTAGATACGACATCAGTAATAGTTAGGAATAAGATGCACTACAGAAGCTGAGAGTGGGATACAATCCTAGATACGACATCAGTAATAGTTAGGAATAAGATGCACTACAGAAGCTGAGAGTGGATACAATCCTAGATACAACATCAGTAATTGTTAGGAATAAGATGCGCTACAGAAGCTGAGAGTGGATACAATCCTAGATACAACATCAGTAATTGTTAGGAATAAGATGCGCTACAGAAGCTGAGAGTGGGTTACAATCCTAGATATGACATCAGTAATTGTTAGGAATAAGATGCGCTACAGAAGCTGAGAGGGGATACAATCCTAGATACGACATCAGTAATAGTTAGGAATAAGATGAGCTACAGAAGCTGAGGGTGGGATACAATCCTAGATACGACATCAGTAATAGTTAGGAATAAGATGAGCTACAGAAGCTGAGAGTGGGATACAATCCTAGATACGACATCAGTAATAGTTAGGAATAAGATGAGCTACAGAAGCTGAGAGTGGGATACAATCCTAGATACGACATCAGTAATAGCTAGGAATAAGATGAGCTACAGAAGCTGAGGGTGGGATACAATCCTAGATACGACATCAGTAATAGTTAGGAATAAGATGCACTACAGAAGCTGAGAGTGGGATACAATCCTAGATACGACATCAGTAATTGTTAGGAATAAGATGCGCTACAGAAGCTGAGGGTGGGATACAATCCTAGATACGACATCAGTAATAGTTAGGAATAAGATGCACTACAGAAGCTGAGAGTGGGATATAATCCTAGATACGACATCAGTAATAGTTAGGAATAAGATGCGCTACAGAAGCTGAGAGTGGGATACAATCCTAGATACGACATCAGTAATTGTTAGGAATAAGATGCGCTACAGAAGCTGAGAGTGGGATACAATCCTAGATACGACATCAGTAATTGTTAGGAATAAGATGCGCTACAGAAGCTGAGTGTGGATGCAATCCTAGATACGACATCAGTAATTGTTAGGAATAAGATGCGCAGAAGCCGAGAGTGGGATACAATCCTAGATACAACATCAGTAATTGTTAGGAATAAGATGCACTACAGAAGCTGAGAGTGGGTTACAATCCTAGATACGACATCAGTAATTGTTAGGAATAAGATGAGCTACAGAAGCTGAGGGTGGGATACAATCCTAGGTACGACATCAGTAATTGTTAGGAATAAGATGAGCTACAGAAGCTGAGAGTGGGATACAATCCTAGATACGACATCAGTAATTGTTAGGAATAAGATGCGCTACAGAAGCTGAGGGTGGGATACAATCCTAGATACAACATCAGTAATTGTTAGGAATAAGATGCGCTACAGAAGCTGAGAGTGGATACAATCCTAGATACAACATCAGTAATTGTTAGGAATAAGATGCGCTACAGAAGCTGAGAGTGGGATACAATCCTAGATACGACATCAGTAATTGTTAGGAATAAGATGCACTACAGAAGCTGAGAGTGGGTTACAATCCTAGATACGACATCAGTAATTGTTAGGAATAAGATGAGCTACAGAAGCTGAGGGTGGGATACAATCCTAGATACAACATCAGTAATTGTTAGGAATAAGATGCACTACAGAAGCTGAGAGTGGGATACAATCCTAGATACAACATCAGTAATAGTTAGGAATAAGATGAGCTACAGAAGCTGAGAGTGGGATACAATCCTAGATACGACATCAGTAATTGTTAGGAATAAGATGCACTACAGAAGCTGAGAGTGGGATACAATCCTAGATACGACATCAGTAATTGTTAGGAATAAGATGCGCTACAGAAGCTGAGAGTGGGATACAATCCTAGATACGACATCAGTAATTGTTAGGAATAAGATGCGCTACAGAAGCTGAGAGTGGGATACAATCCTAGATACGACATCAGTAATTGTTAGGAATAAGATGAGCTACAGAAGCTGAGAGTGGGTTACAATCCTAGATACAACATCAGTAATTGTTAGGAATAAGATGCGCTACAGAAGCTGAGGGTGGGATACAATCCTAGATACGACATCAGTAATTGTTAGGAATAAGATGCACTACAGAAGCTGAGTGTGGATGCAATCCTAGATACGACATCAGTAATTGTTAGGAATAAGATGCGCTACAGAAGCTGAGAGTGGGATACAATCCTAGATACGACATCAGTAATTGTTAGGAATAAGATGCGCTACAGAAGCTGAGTGTGGATGCAATCCTAGATAATGACATCAGTAATAGTTAGGAATAAGATGCACTACAGAAGCTGAGAGTGGGATACAATCCTAGATACGACATCAGTAATAGTTAGGAATAAGATGCACTACAGAAGCTGAGAGTGGGATACAATCCTAGATACAACATCAGTAATTGTTAGGAATAAGATGCGCTACAGAAGCTGAGAGTGGGATACAATCCTAGATACAACATCAGTAATTGTTAGGAATAAGATGCGCTACAGAAGCTGAGAGTGGGATACAATCCTAGATACGACATCAGTAATTGTTAGAAATAAGATGCACTACAGAAGCTGAGAGTGGGTTACAATCCTAGATACGACATCAGTAATTGTTAGGAATAAGATGAGCTACAGAAGCTGAGGGTGGGATACAATCCTAGATACAACATCAGTAATTGTTAGGAATAAGATGCACTACAGAAGCTGAGAGTGGGATACAATCCTAGATACAACATCAGTAATAGTTAGGAATAAGATGAGCTACAGAAGCTGAGAGTGGGATACAATCCTAGATACGACATCAGTAATTGTTAGGAATAAGATGCACTACAGAAGCTGAGAGTGGGATACAATCCTAGATACGACATCAGTAATTGTTAGGAATAAGATGCGCTACAGAAGCTGAGAGTGGGATACAATCCTAGATACGACATCAGTAATTGTTAGGAATAAGATGCGCTACAGAAGCTGAGAGTGGGATACAATCCTAGATACGACATCAGTAATTGTTAGGAATAAGATGAGCTACAGAAGCTGAGAGTGGGTTACAATCCTAGATACAACATCAGTAATTGTTAGGAATAAGATGCGCTACAGAAGCTGAGGGTGGGATACAATCCTAGATACGACATCAGTAATTGTTAGGAATAAGATGCACTACAGAAGCTGAGTGTGGATGCAATCCTAGATACGACATCAGTAATTGTTAGGAATAAGATGCGCTACAGAAGCTGAGAGTGGGATACAATCCTAGATACGACATCAGTAATTGTTAGGAATAAGATGCGCTACAGAAGCTGAGTGTGGATGCAATCCTAGATACGACATCAGTAATAGTTAGGAATAAGATGCACTACAGAAGCTGAGAGTGGGATACAATCCTAGATACGACATCAGTAATAGTTAGGAATAAGATGCACTACAGAAGCTGAGAGTGGGATACAATCCTAGATACAACATCAGTAATTGTTAGGAATAAGATGCGCTACAGAAGCTGAGAGTGGGATACAATCCTAGATACAACATCAGTAATTGTTAGGAATAAGATGCGCTACAGAAGCTGAGAGTGGTTACAATCCTAGATATGACATCAGTAATTGTTAGGAATAAGATGCGCTACAGAAGCTGAGAGTGGGATACAATCCTGATACGACATCAGTAATAGTTAGGAATAAGATGAGCTACAGAAGCTGAGGGTGGGATACAATCCTAGATACGACATCAGTAATAGTTAGGAATAAGATGAGCTACAGAAGCTGAGAGTGGGATACAATCCTAGATACGACATCAGTAATAGTTAGGAATAAGATGAGCTACAGAAGCTGAGAGTGGGATACAATCCTAGATACGACATCAGTAATAGTTAGGAATAAGATGAGCTACAGAAGCTGAGGGTGGGATACAATCCTAGATACGACATCAGTAATAGTTAGGAATAAGATGAGCTACAGAAGCTGAGAGTGGGATACAATCCTAGATACGACATCAGTAATAGTTAGGAATAAGATGCGCTACAGAAGCTGAGGGTGGGATACAATCCTAGATACGACATCAGTAATAGTTAGGAATAAGATGCACTACAGAAGCTGAGAGTGGGATATAATCCTAGATACGACATCAGTAATAGTTAGGAATAAGATGCGCTACAGAAGCTGAGAGTGGGATACAATCCTAGATACGACATCAGTAATAGTTAGGAATAAGATGCGCTACAGAAGCTGAGAGTGGGATACAATCCTAGATACATCAGTAATAGTTAGGAATAAGATGCGCTACAGAAGCTGAGAGTGGGATACAATCCTAGATACGACATCAGTAATAGTTAGGAATAAGATGCACTACAGAAGCTGAGAGTGGATACAATCCTAGATACGACATCAGTAATAGTTAGGAATAAGATGCGCTACAGAAGCTGAGAGTGGGATACAATCCTAGATACGACATCAGTAATAGTTAGGAATAAGATGCGCTACAGAAGCTGAGAGTGGGATACAATCCTAGATACGACATCAGTAATTGTTAGGAATAAGATGCGCTACAGAAGCTGAGAGTGGGATACAATCCTAGATACGACATCAGTAATTGTTAGGAATAAGATGCACTACAGAAGCTGAGAGTGGGATACAATCCTAGATACGACATCAGTAATAGTTAGGAATAAGATGCGCTACAGAAGCTGAGAGTGGGATACAATCCTAGATACGACATCAGTAATAGTTAGGAATAAGATGAGCTACAGAAGCTGAGGGTGGGATACAATCCTAGATACGACATCAGTAATAGTTAGGAATAAGATGAGCTACAGAAGCTGAGAGTGGGATACAATCCTAGATACGACATCAGTAATAGTTAGGAATAAGATGAGCTACAGAAGCTGAGAGTGGGATACAATCCTAGATACGACATCAGTAATAGTTAGAATAAGATGCACTACAGAAGCTGAGAGTGGGATACAATCCTAGATACGACATCAGTAATAGTTAGGAATAAGATGCACTACAGAAGCTGAGAGTGGGATACAATCCTAGATACGACATCAGTAATTGTTAGGAATAAGATGCGCTACAGAAGCTGAGAGTGGGATACAATCCTAGATACGACATCAGTAATAGTTAGGAATAAGATGAGCTACAGAAGCTGAGGGTGGGATACAATCCTAGATACGACATCAGTAATAGTTAGGAATAAGATGAGCTACAGAAGCTGAGAGTGGGATACAATCCTAGATACGACATCAGTAATTGTTAGGAATAAGATGAGCTACAGAAGCTGAGGGTGGGATACAATCCTAGATACGACATCAGTAATAGTTAGGAATAAGATGAGCTACAGAAGCTGAGAGTGGGATACAATCCTAGATACGACATCAGTAATTGTTAGGAATAAGATGCGCTACAGAAGCTGAGAGTGGGATACAATCCTAGATACGACATCAGTAATAGTTAGGAATAAGATGCACTACAGAAGCTGAGAGTGGGATACAATCCTAGATACGACATCAGTAATAGTTAGGAATAAGATGCACTACAGAAGCTGAGAGTGGGATACAATCCTAGATACGACATCAGTAATAGTTAGGAATAAGATGCACTACAGAAGCTGAGAGTGGGTTACAATCCTAGATACAACATCAGTAATTGTTAGGAATAAGATGCACTACATGTCACAATGTTACAGAAACCTCTTTAATCTTAGAAATTACACAGTTGGTCTAAGGTACAGGGCTACCGGCCTAAGGTACAGGGCCACCGGCTTAAGGTACAGGGCTACCGGTTTAAGGTACAGGGCTACCGGCTTAAGGTACAGGGCCACCGGCCTAAGGTACAGGGCCACAGGCTTAAGGTACAGGGCTACCGGCTTAAGGTACAGGGCTACCGGCTTAAGGTACAGGGCCACCGGCCTAAGGTACAGGGCCACCGGCCTAGGGTACAGGGCCACCAAAATGATCGCAGGCTTGGTGGTCAAACTGAAGATCCGAGCTCCTGTTTCAGAAAATTCTGAGCAGCAAAAAAAAAGAAGAAGTTATTACCTATATCTGCTCCACTTTTACACCATTTTTGTCATTTGTCAAGCATGAGTTTGTAGGGCCCTGCTCAGGGCATGTTTAGCTTTTCAAGATAGGGGAAGGGGGCAAATCTTCAGAAGACATTCATCTCTCTAACTGGGTCCAAAATTGAAGGTTTCCATCCTAAGTTGTAAATTTTGATCCACACTTTAAGATTTTTGGCCCTCAATTGTAAATTTTGGTCAAGAAATTTGAGGTTTTGGGTCAAAAGGTGAGGATTTTTTGTCCAAAATTTGAGATTTTGGTTGAAAATTAATGATTTCTTGTGCAAATTGAATGTGTTTGGTGCAAACTGGAAGAGTTGTGGTCCAAAACTAATGATAAAAAAAACACCACAACATATCTTTTTTTCTATTCATTTGCTATTTCACTTAATCATATTTATGTCTTGTGGGTCTAATTTGCTTCCCCAATAGCCCCTTAGACACACCACTGGCCTGCTGTTTGAATGCACATTCCTTTTCTTCATTTTCATGGGACCTTATGACCTGGGCCCCCTATTACCACGGACTCTTATTCCTCCCACCTTCTCAGCGGTACTGCCAAGGTATTATAAGTACCTACAGTGATTATGTGTCATTTTGATGAAGCATAAAATTCGTTAACAATGGGAATCTTAACCTGCCAAAACCGTTTTTATGTAGATCAATTATCGTGTGAACCAAATGAATTCAGATGTCGTAGCGGCAACTGCGCACAGAAAATCTGGCTTTGCGATGGAGATGACGATTGTGGCGATAACAGTGATGAGGAGCAATGCCGTAAGTACATTTAGGCCATTGATAAATACAGAAAGATAAACTCTTGGTTATATGCTGAGTTGAGGGTCAACCCACAAGTGATTCTTGGTGAATTGTTCAAATATCCATCGACCTGTTTGTTAGATGATTACTGGGTAGGTGTAGATATGACCTGTTTGCTAGATGACTACTGGGTAGGTGTAGATATGACCTGTTTGTTAGATGACTACTGGGTAGGTGTAGATATGACCTGTTTGCTAGATGACTACTGGGTAGGTGTAGATATGACCTGTTTGTTAGATGACTATTGGGTAGGTGTAGATATGACCTGTTTGTTAGATGACTACTGGGTAGGTGTAGATATGACCTGTTTGTTAGATGACTACTGGGTAGGTGTAGATATGACCTGTTTGTTAGATGACTACTGGGTAGGTGTAGATATGACCTGTTTGTTAGATGACTACTGGGTAGGTGTAGATATGACCTGTTTGTTAGATGACTACTGGGTAGGTGTAGATATGACCTGTTTGTTAGATGACTATTGGGTAGGTGTAGATATGACCTGTTTGTTAGATGACCACTGGGTAGGTGTAGATATGACCTGTTTGTTAGATGACTACTGGGTTGTAGATATGACCTGTTTGTTAGATGACTACTGGGTAGGTGTAGATATGACCTGTTTGTTAGATGACTACTGGGTGGGTGTAGATATGACCTGTTTGTTAGATGACCACTGGGTAGGTGTAGATATGACCTGTTTGTTAGATGACTACTGGGTAGGTGTAGATATGACCTGTTTGTTAGATGACTACTGGGTAGGTGTAGATATGACCTGTTTGTTAGATGACCACTGGGTAGGTGTAGATATGACCTGTTTGTTAGATGACTACTGGGTAGGTGTAGATATGACCTGTTTGTTAGATGACTACTGGGTAGGTGTAGATATGACCTGTTTGCTAGATGACTACTGGGTAGGTGTAGATATGACCTGTTTGCTAGATGACTACTGGGTAGGTGTAGATATGACCTGTTTGTTAGATGACTACTGGGTAGGTGTAGATATGACCTGTTTGTTAGATGACTACTGGGTAGGTCTAGATATGACCTGTTTGTTAGATGACTACTGGGTAGGTGTAGATATGACCTGTTTGTTAGATGACTACTGGGTAGGTGTAGATATGACCTGTTTGCTAGATGACTACTGGGTAGGTGTAGATATGACCTGTTTGTTAGATGACTATTGGGTAGGTGTAGATATGACCTGTTTGTTAGATGACTACTGGGTAGGTGTAGATATGACCTGTTTGTTAGATGACTACTGGGTAGGTGTAGATATGACCTGTTTGTTAGATGACTACTGGGTAGGTGTAGATATGACCTGTTTGTTAGATGACTACTGGGTAGGTGTAGATATGACCTGTTTGTTAGATGACTACTGGGTAGGTGTAGATATGACCTGTTTGTTAGATGACTATTGGGTAGGTGTAGATATGACCTGTTTGTTAGATGACCACTGGGTAGGTGTAGATATGACCTGTTTGTTAGATGACTACTGGGTAGGTGTAGATATGACCTGTTTGTTAGATGATTACTGGGTAGGTGTAGATATGACCTGTTTGTTAGATGACTACTGGGTGGGTGTAGATATGACCTGTTTGTTAGATGACCACTGGGTAGGTGTAGATATGACCTGTTTGTTAGATGACTACTGGGTAGGTGTAGATATGACCTGTTTGTTAGATGACTACTGGGTAGGTGTAGATATGACCTGTTTGTTAGATGACCACTGGGTAGGTGTAGATATGACCTGTTTGTTAGATGACTACTGGGTAGGTGTAGATATGACCTGTTTGTTAGATGATTACTGGGTAGGTGTAGATATGACCTGTTTGTTAGATGACTACTGGGTGGGTGTAGATATGACCTGTTTGTTAGATGACCACTGGGTAGGTGTAGATATGACCTGTTTGTTAGATGACTACTGGGTAGGTGTAGATATGACCTGTTTGTTAGATGACAACTGGGTAGGTGTAGATATTGATGTTAGCTTTGCTGAATAGTGTAGAGTGTCTAGATCATTGTGCCCTCACGTTTCGGTCTAGTGCCCCTGTTAGTTGAACTTTTAAAGGACTATGGACATCTAGCAGATTTACGATATGGGAAACAGCATAACATTCTGAGTAAAACAGTTTTTACAATTTGTAAGAAGCTTATTTAATTTTTGAATTATGACTAAACAAAGTTGTAAGATTTGTTAATTTGTGCAGAATTTGTGATATAGTAAGAGGAACACATCTCAAAATCTTTATGTAATTCTTGAAATTCTGTTTTTAAAATTCAGCTACTTGTGAATTTCCGAATGTCTGTTCTAGATACTTGATGAATCAGGGTATGACCAAGTTCTGAAAACATTTTTCCCGAAGTCCAATTAGTACAAAAGTACTTTTTTTGCTGTTTTTATGGTTGAAATCATATTTCAAACTAATTAAACACATGTTGCCTCTAGCTGTCCATGTCCTTTAAAGTGTGAGATGGATTCATTGACCAACGTGGGAAGGGGAATAAAGTAGTATGACAGCTAGCATTTACCATTGACTGCCAATGATGACAGTATTTAAGGGCACCAACCATAATGCCATTTATAAATTGGGGATATGGGTGGTGGAGGGATATGGGTGGTAGAGGGATATGGGTGGTGGAGGGGACATGGGTGGTGGAGGGACATGGGTGGTGGAGGGACATGGGTGGGGGAGGGAACATGGGTGGGGAGGGGACATGGGTGGGGGAGGGGACATGGGTGGGGGAGGGAACATGGGTGGGGGAGGGGATATGGGTGGTGGAGGGGACATGGGTGGTGGAGGGGACATGGGTGGTGGAGGGGACATGGGTGATGGAGGGGACATGGGTGGTGGAGGGGACATGGGTGGTAGAGGGGATATGGGTGGTGGAGGAGATAAGTCGAGAGATTCTTAAAATAGTCTGCAAGGCACCCTCGCAGACGATACTTGGGCAAACAATTTGAACAGTAAAAACATTAGGGCTTTCAGGGCTAATTAGTCAGTGTCAAAGGTCATAGTTAAAGGATTAGTTCAGTGGTCAGGCAAGCTCATCTCATATGAAAGAGGACTTCAAAATCAACAAAATGTCAAGAAAGTAGTCAAACAGAATCTAGTAGAGGTGATTATAATTTTCCACCTAAAGAAAAATCAAGGAAAAATAATTCAAATAGTGAAAAGTTACATAAATTTTCTTTATTATACATTAACAATTGTTAAGAACGTGAGGATTAGGGGGCCAACCTTCCATAGTAGACTTACTACACCAGTCACTTCTACACAAATAAGACAGAGATTTAAACTTGAATATCTCCTTAACGAAATAAGGTCTTTCTTCACCATTTTACTTCTTTTAAAATCCTCTTTTATAAACAATAAACGTTGCCTCACCACTGAACTAATGCATTAACCTTCAATGCTGAGATTGAGCCAAGATGAAGTGCATTAAACCTTTCTATATTTTCCGTTTAATGCAGCATCTGCAGAACAAGGCTCCTTGTGCGCCTCCAGCCAGTTCATGTGTGATTCCGCAGATCAGTGTGTAGCCAGAGCTTTCCAGTGTGATCGAGATCCAGACTGCAATGATGGGAGTGATGAGGATGGCTGTGGTAAGTCCAAGTTATTTAGGGAGGGGAGGTGGTGGACACTCTTCCATAAAGTTGCTAATTATTTCCTCTAAGTAATAAAAGAGTGTCTTACAAATTCAGAAATGCAGTGTACATGACTGATGGTATTTTGTGCCCCTACAGTTTGACCTTCCAAGTCACAAGGCCTGGCTACACCTCTGTTCTTTCTTAAAGAAAGTGTCCCATATTGTGCCAGAGAGGTTAAATTATGTTGAACAAAATAACAAGTGTTAAGGGTGTGAGGAGTAAATGTTGCATTATAAAAGAGTGGTAAGTCAGGATTTCCCTGCTCCTTTAAATTGCAAGACCTGTCTACACCTAAAAGAAAGCACCCCAAATTGTGTCTATGAGATCAATACATGTAGAAAAGGCTGGGTTGTAAGGAGTAGTTAGTACATTATAAAAGAGTGGAAAGGATTTTGCCCGTTAATAACATGCCTGGCTACATCTGGTCTTTTGAAAAGAAAATACTTCATATTGTATCAAGAGAGCTTAATCTTGGTAAAAATAATAACTGGTGAGGGTGTGAGGAATAAAGGGTATGTTATAAAAAAGTGGTTAGTCAGGTAATAGGTTGAGGCAGAGAGATTAGGGTATAGGCACAATGGAGAAGGAAACTTGTTTTAAAGAGCATGAAACTCTTTCAAACCTTGAAAATGGCATGTTTAGCGTTTTTGACGTTTGACTGATAACAGGTTTTTTTGCAGTTTACAAAAATGATGAATGTATTAGCAAGAATTATTTTCTTTCATTAACTTCATTAATTAGGACTGTAGTTCTTTTCCACCGAGATATTGATGGGGGCTGTGATATTGATAAGGGCTGTGATATTGATCAGGCTGTGATATTGATCGGGCTGTGATATTGATCAGGCTGTGATATTGATCAGGCTGTGATATTGATCAGGCTGTGATATTGATCGGGCTGTGATATTGATCGGGCTGTGATATTGATCGGGCTGTGATATTGATCGGGCTGTGATATTGATCAGGCTGTGATATTGATCGGGCTGTGATATTGATCATTGCAAACATCCATGCTCATATTGTCAAAAAACAGTTTTTCTCCATCAAAAATTAACCTTTTGGGGTTTATTGATTGACAGCTTGTTTTAACCAATCACCGCACAAATTTGCATAGCAACAAAATCTGCGTAACTAAGTGGGGGCAAACATCCTATGCGGTACTGGTACAGTACAGCAAGCTAACGGCGCACGCTCATGTAGTCAATGCAACTTACTGTACAAAATTAATTTCTGCATACACAGACTGAGTGACGGCAAAATGGTGAACAAAAATGCGCTTTAAAAGAGTTTCATGCTCTTTAAAGTAAGTTTCTTTATCCATTGTGCCGATACCTAACCTTTGCGGGTTTCGTTAATCTGATTGCTGTTACCCAGAACAGTTAGCAAACTGAATTTTGTTTATCCCTTTTGCTAAAAACTCTAAAGATCCGGAGAAGTGCCATAAATGAATTAATGCTTGCAACAGGCCTCGCAAAATCTAAATGTCAATACATTGATAATGCACAATTGCAGATTTGAGGTTTGTTTGCCCAACATAGTTACCGCATTGCTATGGTGGGTATGGCCTATTTGGAAACCTGGAAAGGTTAATAGTGATAGATGATTAAAAAACATAATGTATTTACCAGTAATTAGTAGGTCTGGCCAGTCACACATTACAAATTTGCACAAAAATCTTTATATTCACATCTAAAAAATGAAATAGCTATAAAATGGCCATTTTAACCACTTTTGACTGAAATTTTTGGTCTTGTAATGGTTTTAGCTGGTTTTGATGGGAACCCTTACCTACTTTCATAGTTTGTAATGGTTTAGCTGGTCTTGATGGGACCCTTACCTACTTTCATAGTTTGTAATGGTTTTAGCTGGTTTTGATGGGAACCCTTCCCTACTTTCATAGTTTGTAATGGTTTAGCTGGTTTTGATGGGAACCCTTACCTACTTTCATAGTTTGTAATGGTTTAGCTGGTCTTGATGGGACCCTTACCTACTTTCATAGTTTGTAATGGTTTAGCTGGTTTTGATGGGAACCCTTACCTACTTTCATAGTTTGTAATGGTTTTGATGGGAAGCGTTACCTACTTTCATAGTTTGTAATGGTTTAGCTGGTTTTGATGGGAACCCTTACCTACTTTCATAGTTTGTAATGGTTTAGCTGGTTTTGATGGGAACCCTTACCTACTTTCATAGTTTGTAATGGTTTCATTGGTTTTGATGGGAACCCTTACCTACTTCCATAGTTTGTAATGGTTTTTCAAGCAATTGATCTAATGTTGTCCCTGATTGTCCATTTAAATTTGTACTTCTTTCCTGTAATTTATAGCTTAATTTAAATTCTCTTTTTATGACCCCTCAGCTGCACCTGTGGTCATTATCCCCCCAATGACTCCCATAACAGTCACAAGAGGAGACACCGTACAGATCAACTGTACTGCAGTTGGAATCCCCGTACCATTGATATCATGGCGTCTCAACTGGGGGCCAATCCCAGACCCACCCCGGGTAAGTTCATTTTTGTAAATATTTGTTTTTATTGCTTTCTTTATTCCCTGTGGAACATAAGGCTGCAGCAATACCATGCCATCTGGTCCTGTGCTTTTTACCAAGAAAGAAAGAACTCGCCAACAACTGTCCTCCGCCTGGTGTTTGTTAGTTTTCCTCTTTCCCACTGGAGTCCACCTCAGGACTACTTTGGGGATGCGATGTTCGTGAATCCTCGGTACATGCCAGAGCCATAAAGATGTCCTTCAATTACTATAGTGTCATTGCTGGCATTGTTAAAAGATTGCTTTGGTAAATTTGTCTACCTTCTTTGCTAGAAAGATTATAAATGAATAAGTTTTCCAAAATGGTATTCTTTATAAGAATAAGTTTGAAGTTAAAAGCTCTATTACATTTATCAGATTTTGTAGAAATTACTGGTATCTGAAGAAACCGCACATACACCATTGCTCATACACTCTATATGAAAGAAAAATTGATTTTCGTTTTATAGAAATACATAAAGATCTAGAATATTAGCATTCTGTAGAGTGCATACCGCTGTCTGCTTTCCACTTCCTAATATTATGCCTAATATTTTGTTAAGTCCGCCCCCCCCCCTTCCCCACCCTTCTCCTCCTGTTCCCAATCTACCTCAGGAATCCATTGAGTTTTATCACCACATATTCTCTTCTTCACTTGTAATCAGTAGCCTATTTGCATTCTAAACACCTTTGGGTTATTTACCATCTGACTTGAGTTCTTCCAAAGCCATATCATTGTTTTCAATTGTATTCAGGCTAAATATTCTTTGTTTAAGTTCCTTTCGAACAAGATTCACATTCCATCATTTTCTTTTCATGCCAAAATCCGATTGTTTTTATTTTGTTTGATACCCAACCGCTTGATTTAAGTTTCCAGGTAATGGTTTGTTTAGATTTTCTTTCAGAGCACAAATTTATTGTTCAGCACATTCCATTGGAAAGTTTCAACTAAGTCTTGACAGATCTCATCCTAAAACATCCCTACCCCTCCATTTCTGCCCTTCCCCTATTTCAATAAGTCCCAAATTTTAATTCCACTTCTTCCTGAAACAGTAACAAAACCACACACCAAATTTAATCAAAATCTAATCATTGGTTATTGAGATATCTTGCCAACAGGCGAACAAACATAAACGAAACATTTTACTTGGCAGAGGTAATTACATTGGATCTGCAATTATGACATCACACTTTACACTTGTCACTACAAGGTCACTTTTGAAATATAATTGCTCATTACAAAAATAAGATATCAACATGATTTCTAATACCGAGTTGTCAGTCTTCTATCATATCAATCAAAATCAAAAATCATGGGAACATTCCTTTAAATTCATGGGAATAATCTTCTAAATTCAGGAAAAATGTTCCTTTAATTTCATGTGAACATTCCTTTAAATTCATGGGAATATTCCTCTAAATTCATGGGAATGTTCTATTAAATTCATGGGAATTTTCCTTTAAATTCATGAAAATATTCCTTTAAATTCATGGCAATATTCTTTTAAATTCATTGTGATTTTTTTTTAATTCTTGTGAATATTCCTTTAAATTCATGGCAATATTTCTTTAAATTCATGGAAATATTTCTTTAATTTCATGGGAATTTTCCTTTAAATTCATGGGGATATTCCTTTAATTTCATGGGGATATTCCTATAAATTCATGGCAATATTTCTTTTAATTCATGGCAATATTCTTTTAAATTCATTAGGATATTCCTTTAAATTCATGGAATCTTTTAAATTCATAGGGATAATTCTTTAAATTCACGGAGATATTTCTTTAAATTCATGGGAATCTTTTAATTCATAGGGATAATCCTTTAAATTCACGGAGATATTTCTTTAAATTCATGGCAATATTTCTTTAATTTCATGGGAATATTTCTTTAAATTCATGGCAATATTTCTTTTAATTCATGGGGATATTCTTTTGAATTAATGGGAATATTTCTTTAAATTCATGGGGATAATCCTTTAATTTCAGGGGAATTTTCCTTTAAATTCATGGGGATATTCCTTTAATTTCATGGGGATATTCCTATAAATTCATGGCAATATTTCTTTTAATTCATGGCAATATTCTTTTTAATTTATTAGGATATTCCTTTAAATTCATGGGAATCTTTTAAATTCATAGGGATAATTCTTTAAATTCATGGAGATATTCCTTTAAATTCATGGGGATATTCCTTTAAAGTCATGGGGATAATTCTTCAAATTAATGGAAATATTTATTTTAAGTTCATGGCAATATTCCTTTAAATTCATGGGACTATTCCTCTAAATTCATGGGAATATTCCTTTAAATTCATGGGAATATTCCTTTAAATTCATGGCATTGTTCCTTTAAATTCATGAGAATATTCCTTAAATTTATGGGAATATTCCTTTAAATATGTGTATATGTTCACGTATTCACATGCATTGTCACCAAGCCACTCACCAACAGCAAACTCTAAAGTTCCTGATGATGAAAAATGTTTTGAGAAAGGTATGTTAAACAACATACAGTCCGCACAAAGTACATACAATGTGTTGCACAGGGTGTACACCAGCATGTTAATCATCATTGAAACAAAGCCCTTCTTAATGGGTGCCATTATATAATAGTCGTTACACCTGTTTCCATTTCTGTTGATAATGATGAGCAGACGGATGTCTTTCAGGACAAGTCTAGTAAACCCTTAGGCTATCTCAGAAGAGTATTTGATCACAGTTGGAGATGAGCGATGCATTCCAAGGCCATCATCATGTAGATAGTCCAGACATGGTCTGTGGTTGGTTTCTAAGAGGTCGTATGGTAAATGATGTAAATGTATGTGTAACTTATCGGTAGGAAGAATACCCTGGGATATGAGACAGGTTGGTGGATGTTTTGGTTTGTGAAAATAGTCTGTGGTTTGTTGTGAACATTTCAAGATATTGGTGATGTATTCAGGATCCTCACTAGAGGTACAACCTTTATCTTCCTAGACTCATCAACCTAATGGCATAACCCCCCCCACCACCCTTCCCCCCACCCCCCACCCCCACCCCCCCCCCCCCATCCCCCTTCCTCTGCTCCATCAAAAATAATAATAATAATAGTAATACAGTGGCATAGCCCTAACTAATCAAGAGTTTAGACATGGGAGGTTTAGTATGGAGACAGAAGAGATGAATGTTTAAAGTAAACTATTTTAGGGGAATTCAGCACCCCACAAAAGAATAGATAATTAAAAATAAATGAATACATATAAATAAACACTCTAGATACTTCCCCTTGGCGGCAGAAGTGGAGACAATTTTAAAGATAACTTTTCTACCACCATTTAAAAGGTGTTTTATAAAATACATTAATTTCAGATCACTCAGCCTCCTCCCATCCACCCTCTTCCTTCTTCATTTAAAACTTTGTAATCAAGGTATCAAAAACCATACCGTCAATCAGTAGTTTGGCTAGGGATGCAAATTTCTACATTGGCTAAAAGAGTATTGAAGTTTGATCATAGTCCTGATCAGAGTTTCATGAAGCTTGATCAGAGTCCTGATCAGAGTTTCATGAAGCTTGATCATAGTCCTGATCAGAGTTTCATGAAGCTTGATCAGAGTCCTGATCAGAGTTTCATGAAGCTTGATCAGAGTCCTGATCAGAGTTTCATGAAGTTTGATCAGAGTCCTGATCAGAGTTTCATGAAGTTTGATCAGAGTCCTGATCAGAGTTTCATGAAGTTTAATCATAGTCCTGATCAGAGTTTCATGAAGCTTGATCATAGTCCTGATCAGAGTTTCATGAAGTTTAATCATAGTCCTGATCAGAGTTTCATGAAGTTTGATCATAGTCCTGATCAGAGTTTCATGAAGTTTGATCAGAGTCCTGATCAGAGTTTCATGAAGTTTGATCATAGTCCTGATCAGAGTTTCATGAAGTTTAATCATAGTCCTGATCAGAGTTTCATGAAGTTTGATCAGAGTCTTGATCAGAGTTTCATGAAGTTTAATCATAGTCCTGATCAGAGTTTCATGAAGCTTGATCATAGTCCTGATCAGAGTTTCATGAAGTTTAATCATAGTCCTGATCAGAGTTTCATGAAGTTTGATCAGAGTCCTGATCAGAGTTTCATGAAGTTTAATCATAGTCCTGATCAGAGTTTCATGAAGTTTGATCAGAGTCCTGATCAGAGTTTCATGAAGCTTGATCATAGTCCTGATCAGAGTTTCATGAAGTTTGATCAGAGTCCTGATCAGAGTTTCATGAAGTTTGATCATAGTCCTGATCAGAGGTTCATGAAGTTTGATCATAGTCCTGATCAGAGTTTCATGAAGTTTGATCATAGTCCTGATCAGAGTTTCATGAAGCTTGATCATTGTCCTGATCAGAGTTTCATGAAGTTTTGATTTCTGTACATTTGTGATGTATGACTGGGCAGACAGCTAGCTTTAACTTTCTATGTGATTCTTTACATTTCTTTCTTTAATCTTGTCAGTGAAGCTGATGGGAAAGTTGAGTCCTGTCAGCGTTTGGTTGTAAAAACCACAAAAATATTAGTCATAATTTGCTGTACTCTGTCAAGAATTATAGGCAACTAACAAAGAAAGGATTGACATACCACGGTCACACTGTGAAGCACAGTAGTAGATAACTTTCATTCAATTTGCACATTGATTCGTGGTTTAAACAAATATTTTATTTTAATTAGAAGAGGTACAAATTTCCCAAAAATTCAATACTTGTTCAATTTATATTTTTTACATGAAAATCCTGTAATCTGTGAAGCATAGGTGTTTTTGAATAACTCATTTCATCAGATTTGTGTTCAGTTTCTGTCTCGGATTGTGAAAGTATTTTTCAATCGATAATATGCAAGACCTTCATTTGTAGGGTTTACCCTCAAGTTTCGCAAGCCTCGTCAATATCAAATTTATTATCCTACCTTGTCAGATTCAATAAGGTGCTGCTGATTCTGTTGCAGATGGCATCAGGCCTCCCAATTGGCCCAATTAACCCCATGACCTTTCACCATGGTGATAGCAAATATGATACTACCAATCAGGTGAAGGCTGTGTGGATTTCAGAGCGGCAGTTTTTAACATCTTGTAAAACGACCTGGCATCATGAATCACCTTCAAAATTTGTATTATCATTTATGGTATTTATGTAATTGAAAAAACAGAAGTAAAAGATACTATTTGTGAACATTAACAAGTAATACCCACAATTTGTTGAATCAACACAAGATTCAATTTGTTTCATTTACATTGGACATGATTTAAGTTATCATCTACCTCTGATTACTTTTGAAGTTTGATTATTTTCATATTATCTATTTTTTGGCTCAAAATGACGGTGGTTTTTTTGAGTGAGACAAAACGTGTGCCCTCTCTCGTAGTAAACATAATGATTTGGGAGTCATGTGACCATTGAAAGACTTCTGAGTAATTGATGGCAGTATTTGTATTATAATTTGACACTTCAACATGTTATTTAGCTATTAGCCAAAATAAAATGAGGGTACAGTGAAAAGAATATTGACTACTGTGCTCAGCAGGGGTCTCATATGGTAACATTGTCTATTCACCTTTTTGTTATTCAGCAAGTCTTGTACCTTCATTTCAATTCTGATTGGTTGATATCGTATCTCTGTTTTAAGTTGGAGTAGGGTACTTCAAGCGAGAAATGTTAACTTGAAAATTTTGAATGCTTTCTTTACCATTCTGTTTGTTTTGTGCTTTCTTATTGCTGGACCACTTAAATGCAGTTAAAGGCTTAGTTCAGTGGTCATGCATGTCCATCTGATATGAAAGAGGACTTTAAAAGAAACAAAATGGTGCAGAAAGCATCCAAAAAGAAGGTAATCAAGTCTAAAGTTTGGTATCATTTCTGTAGAAACTACTGAAATCAGACTAGTTGTGATGTCACAACCTCAGATTTCTCAGTCTTTATGTATTTTAAAGAAAGTTTATTTAATTTTTTCACTATCTAAATTATTTTTCCTCAACTTTCTTCAGATGGTATATTATAAATGCCCTTCCTAGATTCAGTTTGACTACTTTTTTGAAATATCCTATTGTTTTTAAGTCACAAAATTGGTGAAAAAAACATGATAGAATACATAAAGACTAAGGAATCTGAGGCTATGACATCACAATTAGTCTGCTTTCAGTCATTTCCACACAAATGAAACTTAGATATCTCCTTAACGGAATAAGATTTTTGAATGCTTTCTGCACTATTTTGTTTCTTTTTAAGTCCTCTTTCATATATGATAAACATGCTTTACCACTGAACTATTGATATGTGAGGGCGTATTATTCTCAAGTCTCTAGAATATTCAAACACACTTTTCTTGCTCATGATACTGTTCATAACCTTTGATATGAATGTTCAGTTGTAATAAATATGTTATTTAATTTCCATGACAGAATTATTACAACTAAGACCTTTGTAGATGTGCAGTGACTCGGTGCAGTGGTGAAGGAGTCTTGCTCCTATGCCATAGGTTCCGGATTTGATTCTCGCTGAGAGTGCTGCATTGTGTCCTTAAGCAAATCACTTTACTCGACTGAATTGTAAATGAGTATCAGCATTGGAAAGGGCGGGAGGGGGAGGGGGGTCAACCTGCTATAGATGGACTGGTGTCCTGGCATCCTGTAGGGGAGGGGAGGGTCTGGCTCAAAGGGATTTAACTTCTTGAAAATTAGAAGACAGAGCTACTTTCAATTGACCTAGAAAAAAGAATAAATTGATATTTAAATCTAAAATTAATCTTAAGTTTTTTCTGTTTCTGCTTCCTAAGTGAAGCCCTTCATAAAATTTGAAGGACTTTTTAGTTCAGAATGATAAGCGTGAGCACAACACAAAACAATACTCTCTCAAAACTTTCTCAACCAATATAAAATATATAGCATTGCATAAATGATCTAAAGAAATGCCTCTTTAGAGAGCTTCCCTGGTATTCCTGTATTTTCCATAGAGAAAGCTCTGGTCATATTCACCTGTTGGGACATCAGACATTTGTATGTACAGCTATTGGTATCAGTTTCATATCCCCTGATTCCCTGGGGTGTCATGTGGCGATCACATGACGTCATCTGTTCCATTGACCTCATTTATCTAAGTGAAACCCAGCAGTGGTGAGTCACACAAGGTCGCCTCAGGGAGATTAGGGTGATTATGTACACCTTAAACTCATTTAGTAAAATATGGGTTGGGTGAAAGAAAGGGAATAAGTATGATTGCTTAAATTCAGGGTGAACTGATTGGAAAGACTGCTTGAATTCAGGGTGAACTGATAAGAAAGACTGCTTGAATTCAGGGTGAACTAATGGGAAAGACTGCTTGAATTTAGGGTGAACTGATGGGAAAGACTGCTGGAATTCAGGGTGAACTGATGGGAAAGACTGCTGGAATTCAGGGTGAACTGATAAGAAAGACTGCTTGAATTCAGTGTGAACTGATTGGAAAGACTGCTTGAATTCAAGGTGAACTGATGGGAAAGACTGCTGGAATTCAGGGTGAACTGATTGGAAAGACTGCTGGAATTTAGGGTGAACTGATGGGAAAGACTGCTGGAATTCAGGGTGAACTGATAAGAAAGACTGCTTGAATTCAGTGTGAACTGATTGGAAAGACTGCTTGAATTCAAGGTGAACTGATGGGAAAGACTGCTGGAATTCAGGGTGAACTAATGGGAAAGACTGCTGGAATTTAGGGTGAACTAATGGGAAAGACTGCTTGAATTCAGGGTGAACTGATTGAAAGACTGCTGGAATTCAGGGTGAACTAATGGGAAAGACTGCTGGAATTCAGGGTGAACTGATGGGAAAGACTGCTTGAATTCAGGGTGAACTAATGGGAAAGACTGCTTGAATTCAGGGTGAACTGATAAGAAAGACTGCTTGAATTTAGGGTGAACTGATAAGAAAGACTGCTTGAATTCAGGGTGAACTAATGGGAAAGACTGCTTGATTTCAGGGTGAACTGATGGGAAAGACTGCTTGAATTCAGGGTGAACTGATTGGAAAGACTGCTTGAATTCAGGGTGAACTGATTGGAAAGACTGCTTGAATTCAGGATGAACTAATGGTGAATATTTAAAGGGACATGACAATTTCCAAAAGAAAATTTAAGAATGTTATTTCATGATTGAAAAGGTTAAAAACTTTGCCATATAGAATCAACAGAATAATTTACAGTGTCCATTTTTGTTGAAAACTCTTGTTGAAAAATCTAGAAAACTGAGCTCAGAATAATATCTGTTGTTACTTTTGGTCATTTTGTTCACAATTTCACTCCATTTTTGGTTCTGATGCAATAGCATAAGGAACCTATGTAGTCATGGTGGTGTGTGTATGTATTGGTGTTTGTATGTGTGTGTGTATGTATGTGGATCTGTGAAAGAAGCTTTTATAAACGATATATCAAGAACCATGCAGTGTATTTATGCCATACTTGGCATGTGTATGTGTTGTGGTCTGTAGATGATCCCTATTGTTTTTGGTGCTAATGTCATGAATATTAATTAGTAGCAAGAATATTAATTAGTAGGCAGGGCTAAACGTAAAATTCTATTAACAATCTTGTAAACACAATATCTCAAGAATAGTGAGGTGGATTTATGTCATGCTTGGTATACGGATGTGTTGTGGTCTGTAGATGGTCCCTATTGAATTTGGTGCAGATGTCATGAATATTAATTGGGAGGGGCTAAATGTACAATTCTGTTAACAAGCTTGTAAAATGATATCTCAAGATCATAGAGGTGGATTAATGTCATACTCAGTATGTGGATGTGGTCTAGAGATGATCTTCATTGTTTTCGGTGGTGATGTCATGATTATCAATGAGAAGGGACTAACTATAACATTCTGTTAACGCTCATATTTCCACAAACTATATAAGATTTAAATCAAACTTGATTTGATGCTCTTGGTAAAAGCAAGGATGATACAAGATCCCATAGAATGTTGACTTCATCATTATTCATGTCAGGTGGGTCCAGATGTAATTTTTCAGTGATTGTGGCCTATGGCTTAAGGCAAAAACATTAACACTTGAACAAGAACAAATATATACACAAACAATACGTTCCAGTGTGGTAACTAAACTAAATATGCAACACATATAAAAAATGGATGCCTTTAATCCTAAGTTAGCATCGGAACTTTCAGGGGTTTCAGCCTCTGGTCATATATGCAACTGATCTCTACTTAATATGTAGGAGAATAATTGCGGGAGGGGGAGGGGGCAGCAAAGTATCCCCCACAAATTGTAGAGTCACCGCTGGTGTAAAGTGCCAAGACGGTTCTTAGCTGTCTGTGCTTGTAGCTAAATAAACACTTGTAAATAAACATTGTTTAGCAATTAAACTTGTGTTTCACTCGGAGAAGGCTGGGTATGTTTTGATGCTCCTCATTGTTCTTCCAATAGGTAACAACCACGAGCCAGAATGGTGTCGGCATTCTCACCATCAGGAATGCTATGGAGAGTGACCAAGGAGCCTACACTTGTGAGGCCTTGAATTCCATGAGCTACATTTTTGCTAACCCTGATGCCATTTTGATTGTCATTCGTAAGTATTCAAAGGCTTGATTAGAGAAAGAGAGGAGGTCATTTCCCGATTAATTAGGGGGTATGGAAAGTCCCCCCCCCCCCCTTACCCCCACCAAGTGATTTGCTCATCACTTTTGTGGAAATGAAGAAATATGACAAATGAATTTCATGACCAAAAAATTTCATGAAGGTTTTGAGCAGTTTCCATTCTATGATCTCCGATCCTTACTCTAAATTGCTGCTTTTTTTTATAATCTCCATCTGCCTGTATTTCATACACCTTAAAAACATGAGATTCCTGGTCTTATTTATAGCCAGTCGGATATATCTTGTGCTATTAGACCAAAGGGTGTAGATTTATGACATAACAGCTGTGGGTAGATCTTCAGTTTAATTGAGACAGGCTGTCATCCCTCTTACTGCTACAAATGATGAGACCATTATTTATGTGAAGTATAATTTATCTTTAGATATGAATAATTAAAAAATTAACGTATAATTCATTGTGTATCCATTGTGTATCCACTGATATCCTGTGAACCTGCTTCATGGTTAATCTGTGTTCACGTACGATTTATATAGTAAGCCTGTTCATTGTTTATATATTTGTAACAAGAATATTTCAGTGGCTCGGGTATAAAAAAAATATATATATATTTGTTTTATTTAATTTATTATCTTTTTAAAACATATAACATGATTACTTCCATCAACAAATGCCACTTAGATGCATTCACATTGCTATATAGTGTCACTAATTATCCATGGTCAGCTGATGCCTTTCGAACCAATCAGATACTATTATGTTTGATGCCTTTTGAACCAATCAGATACTATTATGTTTACCATATATACATAAATATGATGTATTTTGTTGCTTCTTAGCTCGAGAAGGTGTCTGCCAAGAGCCATACTTCAACGAAAACGCTTTCTTGCCCCAGGAATGTTTGCAATGTTACTGTTCATACAGGACGCGAAGTTGCACCAGCAGTAACTACTATAAGTCAGAGGTAGGGCCATCACAGTTTGATGTAGTTTGTTACCATGGACAGCTCACCACAGGGAAAGGGGTGTATTGCACCCCCATTATTGTTTTTTGTATTGAATTATATGTATAATTCATCCCCCCCCCCTCCCAATCATGTCTTACCCCTCCAACTAATATCTCTTCCAGGGGCCTATGTTTGTTACTGACAGCAGTACAATAATAGCTCCCCATAATAGCTACATGCTTTAATACACAGTAACTGTGGATGTCCATCCATCATTAATCACATCATGGCAATTCATGTATATGGTTTAACTGTACAAAATAACTTTACCTCATACCGAGAAATTCGGAAAATTTCGAAAAATCAAAGTACCTGACAGATGCTTTGCATTCAAGTAAACACTTGAACAATATAAAGAAAAAAGATACAGAGTTGTAAAAACCATTGAAAAAGAACAAAACAAACAAGGAGTGGATTATTTTACACAACACGATCAGAAAAGGAGTTTGAGGGTTTATAATTTCCTGTCGAGAGTGATTCTGAAAGACCCATCAAAAACCTGAAAAGAATATACCGTATATTCCCTATTAAACACCCCCTCTAATTCCCCATGTATTTTGTGTGGTAACAATCATATAGTTGCACACAAATTCATAGGTAATATTGACTACACAGTGTGATTTAACACTAGGCTTCAACCAAATGTCGTTTAAAAACTGTAAAACTTCCCAAAAAATACACAGTCAAAAGAGTTAAACTTGCTAAGCACACAACAACTGACTGAAAAATGTAACCTCAAATAAACGCCCCCTTTTTTGAAAATGTAACCCCCCCTCCCCCCTCTCTCCAGCATTTATAAGGAATATATGGTATGTAATAAATATTATACAACATGCTGATATAAAGACCAATAGAACATTCAAGCAATCATATTTTAATAAATCTATTTTAAGGTACATTTTTAACCAAATCAACATGATTTGAAGATGTTTGAGAATATACTTGATTTGAGATAGTAAATGATTAAAAAAAAAAAGTATTATATGCAGATTTTAAACTATGTATGTCACCCTGCAAACTTTCACACCAATGACTTTCCTCACTCGCTACAGCTTCAAGTTCTTTTCGATGAGAGTGATAATCTTAAAGGTGTTGGTCTGGTATCGAGAGAGGAATCCACTGGACAGACCCAAGAAGTGGACGTAACGGTCATCACCGTAGAGCTTGACCTAACGGAACTGATTATCTTTGATTTTAATCAACGCTTAATCTCTGGCAACTACTACTGGACGTTACCCGAATCGTTCCGTGGGAATCAGGTAAGGTCTTGTGGTAATATTGCCATCATGACCATGCATGGGCTTATAACATTACTTGAGGACCATTAGAGAAACGAAAGTTTGGAAAAACTCAGTTTTTTGGTTCCGATGCGATAGCATAAGGAACCTATGTAGTCATGCTGGCAATTGTATGAATGTATGTGTGTATATATAATATATATGTATGTATTTATGTATATATGGATGTATGTATGTATGGGTGTGTGTGGGTGGGTGTATGTATGTCTGTGACAGAAGCTTGTAGACAAAATATCCCAAGAACTGTGCGGTGGATTTATGTCATGTTTTATGGATGTGCTGCAGTCTGTAGATGATCCCTATTGTTTTTGGTGCTAATGTCATGAATGTTAATTAGTTACCAATTACCAGGAGGTCGCAGCTACCAAAGGTAGATATGCGGTCATTCGTTTCTAGTAGAGGTGATCATCTTCATGTCTCACACACTTCTTAAGGTTGAGACCCATCCAGTTTTTGATATCAGTTAGCCAGGTCTTCCGTGGTCTACCTTCGAGCCCGTCTGCCATTCACCTTTCCCGTAATGAGTAGCTTCTGTAGTTTGTCTCCCCTTTGCATGTCCAAAATACTTGAGTTTCCTTTGGGCTATCAGGTTATTGAGGTAAAGCATTGTCCCTTTACTTTGATCAAAACATCTTTGTTACTCATATGTGTTGTGTATGTGTCTTTTAAGCATTTTCCTATGAAGCCACATTAAATAGTAGGTGGGGCTGAATGTAAAATTTTGTTAATATGCTTGTAAACAAGATATCTCAAGATTATTAAGGTTAATTTATGCCATACTTGGTATATGGTTGTGTTGTTGTCTGCAGATGATCCTATTGTCTTTGGTGCTGATGTCATGCATATTAATGAGAATTATTGTTAGTAGCCTGGTAAGCAATGGTGGCAAGATTGATGTTAATGAGATCTGGTAGTTTAAGGAGGTTACCAGACAAAAATAGATTACCAGTACTGTCACGATAATAAGCATTGGTGATATGTCGGATGGCCCGTTTTTGTAAGATAACTAATTTATTCAAGAAAGATTTAGCAGCACTCAACCAAACACTGCAACAGTAAAATAAATGGATCTTGAAATAAAAGGACCTTAAAATCGTTCGTCTAATGAAATGTTTCAATTTTGACAAGATACCAATACCTTTCAAAATCTTATTGGAGATTGAATGAATATGATCGGACCAAGAAAGATTTGAATCTATATAGACCCCAAAGAATATTGTGGTATTTACTTCACTAATTTTAATGCTATTTAAGTGGATAGTGACAGCCCAATTTTTACTAAGTGGTCCAAATACTACATAATTAGTTTTACTAATGTTAAGAGACAACTTGTTTGCACTAAGAGAACCATACATAAAATTTAGATAAATCTGAACAAACATTATTTTTTGACTCATGTGTGTCACTACCCTGATACGAAATATTAGTGTCATCCGCAAATAAAATCAGTGGACTCTGTAGACACATTGCTAATATTATTGGTATATGTAATAAAAAGAAGAGGACCTAATATCTAACCTTGTGGAACTACACATTTAACATTATAAAGATAAGAGCTACAATTATTATAATATATGAACTGATGCCTATTACAAAGAAAGCTATAAACCACGCAAGTGTATTACCTCTTATACCATAGAATGATAACTTATTTTGATAGGATCTGATGATCTATATTATCGAAGGCCTTTGAAAGATCTAAAAAGACACCAACTGTTGAATTCTTTTTATCAAGAGCTTTGTATAATTTATTAGTGGCAGAGTTAAGTGCTATTTCCATAGAATGACCAGGCTTATAAGCGTATTCTTTAACAAATTGTTGTAAATTTCAGGAATGTAAGACTTACCCATATTTTTTGGTTTTTTGTTTAAAAAATAAAATAAAAAATGTTGAAGGGGCTTAATGTAAAAAATTGAAATGCTCATATTTTAACAATCACATGTCTGTTTTGTTTATTATTTACTAGAAATTTGATGTTACCTAGTTTGTACGTGTTCATCTGATAAAAAAACAAACATTGAATATCATTAATATGCATAGCGGGCAGGGCTTAATATGATCTTGCTGAAAAGAGCTTGTGAACACGATATCTCAAGAAAGATTCATGTCATGTCAAATATTTCATGATATGCAATGACATTAACACTTAATACAAAATCAATCAGAATGATGAAAAGCATTAGAACCACATATCCTTTAGTTCTGCTTACTAATTGTCTGGTTACTCATTGTCTGGTTACTGTCTGGTTACTCATTGTCTGGTTACTCATTGTCTGGTAACTCGTTGCCTGGTTACTGGTTGTCTGGTTACTCATTGTCTGGTCACTCATTGTCTGGTTAATCATTGTCTGGTTATGCATTGTCTGGTTACTCATTGTCTGGTTACTTATTGTCTGGTTACTCATTTTCCATGGATTATTTTGCTTTTTAAATGGTTTTTGATAGCATTGTAAAACAGTTTTTCTAAATATGTCCCTACCATTAGATATACCTTTAACATTGAACTGACATTAAATTTTAAAGTTTTTTTTTTACAGCTGGGCAGCTATGGTGGAACCCTTGAATACACAGTCAGATATAACCCATTTCCATTCTCACAACAAACAACCCTGGTGGATGTCCTTTTAAAGGTAAGTAGTCGACAAGCATTTACGATGATTGTTTAATCCATGTGCTGAGAATCAGTCAGTAAGGCTGTCAGTCAGTCGAATGGTGTGGTCAAAAAAGTATTTCAAAATCCTAAATATTTTCACGAGTTTGATCCACTGGGGAGAAGGTATCAAATCTTAGTATGTTAGCGGTTAGAGCTTTAATTTAAAGGGGTGCTAGCAAAACCCTCTTGTAGGATTCAAAGCCATGCTGGGAGGATGGAAAACTGATCTGACCTTGCTGAATGATATGTATGCCTTAAGTATGAATATCCATGCCTTAAGTATGAATATTCATGTCCTTAAGGGATTATTCCCTTGGAATTTCATTTTTATGTATTTGATAGAGAAAACTTAGTGAAACAGATTGGTGAAAAAATCAATGAAACAGATTGGTGAAAAAATCATGTTGCTATTTCATTCCTGGAAGAAGTTATTGAACTTAAAAGATTTTTTTTGCCCGCATGAAAATGATGTTTGTACCGAGTCTAAGTCATGATATCATCACAGCATTTCCTGTACTAAACTTTATGTATTTCTTTACAAATTAATCATTAAGTTTTCATAATTCAAATATAAGTTATAAGAACAGATTAAAATAAAAAATGGTACATTTTATTCTACGCTATTCTGAATAATTTTTGAAGAAAAAGAATGTTGCCAATCATTTAGAAAATACAAAATTGATAAAGAATATTACAGAAGTGCTGTGATGACATCGTAATGATGACTTGGATTCAGTCCAACAATATCTTTCTTGCAGACAAGGGAAATCTTTAAAATTCAATAACTTCTTGTAGGAATAAGATATTAACTTGGTTTTTGCACCAATCTGTTTTTTAAAGAATCCTCATATCATGTATATGAAAATGAAAATTCATGGGAATGTTTCTGTATGTATGAATATTCATGTCTTTATTGAGTATTCATGTCCTTAATTAATATTCAAGTCCTTAATTAATATTTATGTCCTTGATTAATATTCATGTCCTTAAGAATGATTATTCATGTCTTGTATGCTATAGAATGAATATTATTTGTATTGAGATGTTGATTTGAGTTTTCTTTTTACCAGAGTGGTGACACAACCCTTGTGTATGAATTCCCGACCATTCCACCAGCAGGAGAGAACACACAAAGAGAAGTGCTGCTCGTAGAGGTTAGTCATTCAACAGTTTTTCACACAAGTATCAAATTTAAATTTTTTCAATGAGATGCAGTGGCTAAATGTCACGCTTGTTTGGAAAGGTACCTGGTTTGTCTCCGGTCACCAGCGTCAATTGTGTCCTTGAGCAAGATACTTTACTTGCCCCAGTACATTCAGCTGTAAATGAGTACTAGTACTACTGGGAAGTTAACCTCAAGTACACTCGGCTGTAAATGAGTACCAGCACTACTAGGAAGTTAACCTCCTGTACACTCGGACGTAAATGAGCACCAGCACTACTTGGAAGTTAACCTCCAGTACACTCGGCTGTAAATGAGTACCAGCACTACTAGGAAGTTAACCTCCAGTACACTCGGCTGCAAATAAGTACCAGCATTACTGGGAAGTTAACCTCCACTACACTCGGCTGTAAATGAGTACCAGCACTACTAGGAAGTTAACCTCCAGTACACTCGGCTGTAAATGAGCACCAGCACTACTTGGAAGTTAACCTCCAGTACACTCGGCTGTAAATGAGTACCAGCACTACTAGGAAGTTAACCTCCAGTACACTCGGCTGTAAATGAGTACCAGCACTACTAGGAAGTTAACCTCCAGTACACTCGGCTGTAAATGAACACCTTCACTACTGGGAAGTTAACCTCCAGTACACTCGGCTGTAAATGAGTACCAGCACTACTTGGAAGTTAACCCCCAGTACACTCGGCTGCAAATAAGTACCAGCATTACTGGGAAGTTAATCTGCAATGAACTAGTGTCCTATCCAGGGGGAGCCATGTGCTGTTATTCGTTTATGCCAAAGAAATCAGGAATAAGCATTGAGGAAATGGGTTGTGTGGGTGAAGTATGGGTGTGATGATGAGTTGTCACCATTCAATATGACAAAAGAAACTTAAGTAAAACAGATTGCCAATAAATGTTTGAGCATTGATTCCATTTGTAAGTCATTCCATGAATGCTAATTTCTAAAACTGATGTCTGCTTCATGATTTCAGGAACGATGGTACCGTATGGAGCGTACTGGAAATCGTGGAGATACTGGCGGGTCAGAAAGGCGGTTTGCGACCAACAGAGCTGAGTTCATGAGAGTATTAAGTAACATAGATGAATTTTTAATCAAAGCTTCATACTATACAAGGCAGCGTGATGCCAGGTAAGTTAGACTTGTAATTTGATTCCAGGAGCGTGTAAATAATAAAGACATCTGAATATGTGGAGGCATCATAAGCTAAACTGCTCATAATCCGTTTGAAGACTAGAAACAAAAATTGTTTATTTGAAAACTTTAATCATATTTAGATTTAAATATGCAAATTAATCTGCAACAAGTGGTATAATACTAGCTAGACCTCTATTTATTCAATTCCTTTATGTTTTGTTTGCCACAATTCTTGGATAAAGAATGGCAAATATTACACTGTGTTGAATCTTAGCCATTTCTCAATGTCCATCTGAATTAGACAATCAAATGACCATTACTTATTTCAATTTACGAAAAAAAACTTGTGGAATTATAGAATCGCAATATCAATACATGGTAAATGCTGTTTACATGCCTATTGTATGTTCCATTGCTTTTGTTGTACACTAGGCTGAATTCGTTAGGTCCACGCTATTAAGTTGCTTTATGCGCATCAGCTTCACTCCTAATCGACGGCTTACCGTCGCGGACGGGAGGCCGACTGGAAAATAGCACAGAGTTGTCTATTGAATCAATGTCAACATTAAGAAACGGAAGGCCCACGCATTCACTTAGTTTGTATGCACTGAGTGCACTGTACAATGTGTGAGCTTTCTGTGTTCGCTTGGGTATGAATGGGGATTAACTCAGAGTTCAACAAAAGATAATCTCTTTTGTTTGCCCATGGTTTGTTGGGGAAATTATTGATTTGTTTTTTAATTCGATTTTGTGAAGTGAAAAGTGGTATGTAAAGTGTAATCGATAGGCTATATTATACAAGTTCAGTGTGAATGTTGTGTTAAAACAGTGTACAGCAGGCCCTACATTAAAATTGTTTTCCAGGATTTGATGAATTGCTTAAAAATAAACATATTGATCGCTGTTGATTTTGAATTTTTCACTTCTTATTTTATAATTCCAAGAGATAGATCATCGACTTAATCAATGTAAATAGGCTATTCATTTTTGTTTTCATAGAGCATTAATATATTTTTCAAAAGCATTTTTGTATTTCTCAATGTCCATCTGAATTAGACAATCAAATGACCATTACTTATTTCAATTTACGAAAAAAAACTTGTGGAATTATAGAAAGATTTCTCGATGTCTTGCCAATCGTTCATCACAAATCTTGTGTACCACACTAAACTTAATATCTAATTAGGTTGCATTTTTATAGCCTAGAAGGTAGGTATAATTTCTGTAAATACCCCCACTACTCAAATGGGCGGAACTAACCATTTGATTTATAAACCCTAATCTTTCCTTTTGTAACCATCTCACTAAGGCTTTTGAAGTGCAGTCAAACCAAAGCAAGCACACATTGTAGATATACCATATGTGATTTAATTAGCGGCCATGCTCCACATCAACAATTGATGACATCGCAATATCAATACATGGTAAATGCTGTTTACATGCCTATTGTATGTTCCATTGCTTTTGTTGGTACACTAGGCTGAATTCCTGTTAATGCGGGGATTGGAAAGTGAATTTGTAAAAATGACAAGCTTCTTCACCAAAAAGGGGGCAGGGGTGAGGATCCACTTGACCATCCCTAGATCTGCGTATAATGCTTGTACCGTTTCCGTTGTTATTTCAGAGTTTTTTATTTCAAAATCTCATGTAATATTTTGTTTGCTCTTTAACCCGACAGTCTTTCAAGAATCATCATGAGCACGGCCATTCCGACTGAGACCGTCAATGGGCGGGCTTATCTTGTTGAGAGGTGCTTCTGTCCACGTGGATACGCAGGGCTTTCATGTGAGGTATGATATTGCTGTGACTTCCTCAACATACGATCGCTTATCTTGAGGTTTTGTGGGTGGAATAGTGGGTGGAGCAGTATATTATTATTAGGTGTGTGAGTCCTATAAAATTTAAAATCATAAAGGATTAGTTGCATGGTCAAAGGATAGGAATAAACAAAGCAGTGGAGGAAGTGTTCAAACATTTCATTCTGTTAATTAAGGTGTTAAATCAGACTAGTTGTGACATCACATTCTCACATTCCTGAAAAGTCTCAGTGCATTTTATAGAAATATTTTAAACTTCAGAATGATTGCACAAAAAAGGGAAGTATTTACATTTCGTCACCCGTTTGTCTTCTCTATCAAAATTCCTTGATATATGAGACAATAATTTGTACCATGATTTACCTCTATGTTTTGTTTCAGCGTTGTGATGAGGGCTACATGGAGAGCGGCTTGGATGATTGCATTCCATGTGAATGTAACGGTTTCTCTGACACCTGTGATTCAATCACTGGAGTGTGCACTGTAAGTAACAACCCTGTGGTGGATGGATTTAATATTTTTTGCCTATTGGCATGCATGTTTGTAATGTTACACAAACTATCAATTTCCACCTACAATCTTGGACAAAATTGTTCTGGTACTTTTGTCTTTCTACTCCATTTCAATGTTGGTTGAAACAATAGTGTCCTGGGATGACCATATTGAACTCATAGTGTCCTGGGATGACCATATTGAACTCATAGTGTCCTGGGATGACCATATTGAACTCATAGTGTCCTGGGATGACCATATTGAACTCATAGTGTCCTGGGATGACCATGTTGAACTCATAGTGTCCTGGGATGACCATGTTGAACCCATAGTGTCCTGGGATGACCATGTTGAACTCATAGTGTCCTGGGATGACCATGTTGAACCCATAGTGTCCTGGGATGACCATATTGAACTCATAGTGTCCTGGGATGACCATATTGAACTCATAGTGTCCTGGGATGACCATATTGAACTCATAGTGTCCTGGGATGACCATATATGAACTCATAGAACTCATAGTGTCCTGGGATGACCATATTGAACTCATAGTGTCCTGGGATGACCATATTGAACTCATAGTGTCCTGGGATGACCATGTTGAACTCATAGTGTCCTGGGATGACCATGTTGAACCCATAGTGTCCTGGGATGACCATATTGAACTCATAGTGTCCTGGGATGACCATATTGAACTCATAGTGTCCTGGGATGACCATATTGAACTCATAGTGTCCTGGGATGACCATATTGAACTCATAGTGTCCTGGGATGAACATATTGAACTCATAGTGTCCTGGGATGACCATATTGAACTCATAGTGTCCTGGGATGACCATATTGAACTCATAGTGTCCTGGGATGACCATATTGAACTCATAGTGTCCTGGGATGACCATATTGAACTCATAGTGTCCTGGGATGACCATATTGAACTCATAGTGTCCTGGGATGACCATATTGAACTCATAGTGTCCTGGGATGACCATATTGAACTCATAGTGTCCTGGGATGAACATGTTGAACTCATAGTGTCCTGGGATGACCATATTGAACTCATAGTGTCCTGGGATGACCATATTGAACCCATAGTGTCCTGGGATGAACATATTGAACTCATAGTGTCCTGGGATGACCATATTGAACTCATAGTGTCCTGGGATGACCATATTGAACTCATAGTGTCCTGGGATGAACATATTGAACTCATAGTGTCCTGGGATGACCATATTGAACTCATAGTGTCCTGGGATGACCATATTGAACTCATAGTGTCCTGGGATGAACATATTGAACTTATAGTGTCCTGGGATGACCATATTGAACTCATAGTGTCCTGGGATGACCATATTGAACTCATAGTGTCCTGGGATGACCATATTGAACTCATAGTGTCCTGGGATGACCATATTGAACCCATAGTGTCCTGGGATGACCATATTGAACTCATAGTGTCCTGGGATGACCATATTGAACCCATAGTGTCCTGGGATGACCATATTGAACTCATAGTGTCCTGGGATGAACATATTGAACTCATAGTGTCCTGGGATGACCATATTGAACTCATAGTGTCCTGGGATGAACATATTGAACTCATAGTGTCCTGGGATGACCATATTGAACTCATAGTGTCCTGGGATGAACATATTGAACTCATAGTGTCCTGGGATGACCATATTGAACTCATAGTGTCCTGGGATGAACATATTGAACTCATAGTGTCCTGGGATGACCATATTGAACTCATAGTGTCCTGGGATGACCATGTTGAACTCATAGTGTCCTGGGATGACCATATTGAACTCATAGTGTCCTGGGATGACCATATTGAACTCATAGTGTCCTGGGATGACCATATTGAACTCATAGTGTCCTGGGATGACCATATTGAACTCCTGGGATAGTGTCCTGGGATGACCATATTGAACTCATAGTGTCCTGGGATGACCATATTGAACCCATAGTGTCCTGGGATGACCATATTGAACTCATAGTGTCCTGGGATGACCATATTGAACTCATAGTGTCCTGGGATGACCATATTGAACCCATAGTGTCCTGGGATGACCATATTGAACCCATAGTGTCCTGGGATGACCATATTGAACCCATAGTGTCCTGGGATGACCATATTGAACCAATAGTGTCCTGGGATGACCATATTGAACTCATAGTGTCCTGGGATGACCATATTGAACTCATAGTGTCCTGGGATGACCATATTGAACCCATAGTGTCCTGGGATGACCATATTGAACCCATAGTGTCCTGGGATGACCATATTGAACCCATAGTGTCCTGGGATGACCATATTGAACTCATAGTGTCCTGGGATGACCATATTGAACTCATAGTGTCCTGGGATGACCATATTGAACTCATAGTGTCCTGGGATGACCATATTGAACTCATAGTGTCCTGGGATGACCATATTGAACTCATAGTGTCCTGGGATGACCATATTGAACTCATAGTGTCCTGGGATGACCATATTGAACTCATAGTGTCCTGGGATGACCATATTGAACTCATAGTGTCCTGGGATGACCATATTGAACTCATAGTGTCCTGGGATGACCATGTTGAACTCATAGTGTCCTGGGATGACCATATTGAACTCATAGTGTCCTGGGATGACCATATTGAACTCATAGTGTCCTGGGATGACCATATTGAACTCATAGTGTCCTGGGATGACCATATTGAACTCATAGTGTCCTGGGATGACCATATTGAACTCATAGTGTCCTGGGATGAACATATTGAACTCATAGTGTCCTGGGATGACATATTGAACTCATAGTGTCCTGGGATGACCATATTGAACTCATAGTGTCCTGGGATGACCATATTGAACTCATAGTGTCCTGGGATGACCATATTGAACTCATAGTGTCCTGGGATGACCATATTGAACTCATAGTGTCCTGGGATGACCATATTGAACTCATAGTGTCCTGGGATGACCATATTGAACTCATAGTGTCCTGGGATGACCATATTGAACTCATAGTGTCCTGGGATGACCATATTGAACTCATAGTGTCCTGGGATGACCATATTGAACTCATAGTGTCCTGGGATGACCATATTGAACTCATAGTGTCCTGGGATGACCATATTGAACTCATAGTGTCCTGGGATGACCATATTGAACTCATAGTGTCCTGGGATGACCATATTGAACTCATAGTGTCCTGGGATGACCATATTGAACTCATAGTGTCCTGGGATGACCATATTGAACTCATAGTGTCCTGGGATGACCATATTGAACTCATAGTGTCCTGGGATGACCATATTGAACCCATAGTGTCCTGGGATGACCATATTGAACTCATAGTGTCCTGGGATGACCATATTGAACTCATAGTGTCCTGGGATGACCATATTGAACTCATAGTGTCCTGGGATGACCATATTGAACTCATAGTGTCCTGGGATGACCATATTGAACTCATAGTGTCCTGGGATGACCATATTGAACTCATAGTGTCCTGGGATGACCATATTGAACTCATAGTGTCCTGGGATGACCATGTTGAACTCATAGTGTCCTGGGATGACCATATTGAACCCATAGTGTCCTGGGATGACCATATTGAACTCATAGTGTCCTGGGATGACCATATTGAACTCATAGTGTCCTGGGATGACCATATTGAACTCATAGTGTCCTGGGATGACCATATTGAACTCATAGTGTCCTGGGATGACCATATTGAACTCATAGTGTCCTGGGATGACCATATTGAACTCATAGTGTCCTGGGATGACCATATTGAACTCATAGTGTCCTGGGATGACCATGTTGAACTCATAGTGTCCTGGGATGACCATATTGAACTCATAGTGTCCTGGGATGACCATGTTGAACTCATAGTGTCCTGGGATGACCATATTGAACTCATAGTGTCCTGGGATGACCATATTGAACTCATAGTGTCCTGGGATGACCATATTGAACTCATAGTGTCCTGGGATGACCATATTGAACTCATAGTGTCCTGGGATGACCATATTGAACTCATAGTGTCCTGGGATGACCATATTGAACTCATAGTGTCCTGGGATGACCATGTTGAACTCATAGTGTCCTGGGATGACCATGTTGAACTCATAGTGTCCTGGGATGACCATGTTGAACTCATAGTGTCCTGGGATGACCATATTGAACTCATAGTGTCCTGGGATGACCATATTGAACTCATAGTGTCCTGGGATGACCATATTGAACTCATAGTGTCCTGGGATGACCATATTGAACTCATAGTGTCCTGGGATGACCATGTTGAACTCATAGTGTCCTGGGATGACCATATTGAACTCATAGTGTCCTGGGATGACCATATTGAACTCATAGTGTCCTGGGATGACCATATTGAACTCATAGTGTCCTGGGATGACCATATTGAACTCATAGTGTCCTGGGATGACCATATTGAACTCATAGTGTCCTGGGATGACCATATTGAACCCATAGTGTCCTGGGATGACCATATTGAACTCCATAGTGTCCTGGGATGACCATATTGAACTCATAGTGTCCTGGGATGACCATATTGAACTCATAGTGTCCTGGGATGACCATATTGAACTCATAGTGTCCTGGGATGACCATATTGAACTCATAGTGTCCTGGGATGACCATATTGAACTCATAGTGTCCTGGGATGACCATATTGAACTCATAGTGTCCTGGGATGACCATATTGAACTCATAGTGTCCTGGGATGACCATATTGAACTCATAGTGTCCTGGGATGACCATATTGAACTCATAGTGTCCTGGGATGACCATATTGAACTCATAGTGTCCTGGGATGACCATATTGAACTCATAGTGTCCTGGGATGACCATATTGAACTCATAGTGTCCTGGGATGACCATATTGAACTCATAGTGTCCTGGGATGACCATATTGAACTCATAGTGTCCTGGGATGACCATATTGAACTCATAGTGTCCTGGGATGACCATATTGAACTCATAGTGTCCTGGGATGACCATATTGAACTCATAGTGTCCTGGGATGACCATATTGAACTCATAGTGTCCTGGGATGACCATATTGAACTCATAGTGTCCTGGGATGACCATATTGAACTCATAGTGTCCTGGGATGACCATATTGAACTCATAGTGTCCTGGGATGACCATATTGAACTCATAGTGTCCTGGGATGACCATATTGAACTCATAGTGTCCTGGGATGACCATATTGAACTCATAGTGTCCTGGGATGACCATATTGAACTCATAGTGTCCTGGGATGACCATATTGAACTCATAGTGTCCTGGGATGACCATATTGAACTCATAGTGTCCTGGGATGACCATATTGAACTCATAGTGTCCTGGGATGACCATATTGAACTCATAGTGTCCTGGGATGACCATATTGAACTCATAGTGTCCTGGGATGACCATATTGAACTCATAGTGTCCTGGGATGACCATATTGAACTCATAGTGTCCTGGGATGACCATATTGAACTCATAGTGTCCTGGGATGAACATATTGAACTCATAGTGTCCTGGGATGACCATATTGAACTCATAGTGTCCTGGGATGACCATATTGAACTCATAGTGTCCTGGGATGACCATATTGAACTCATAGTGTCCTGGGATGACCATATTGAACTCATAGTGTCCTGGGATGAACATATTGAACTCATAGTGTCCTGGGATGACCATATTGAACTCATAGTGTCCTGGGATGACCATATTGAACTCATAGTGTCCTGGGATGACCATATTGAACTCATAGTGTCCTGGGATGACCATGTTGAACTCATAGTGTCCTGGGATGACCATATTGAACTCATAGTGTCCTGGGATGACCATATTGAACTCATAGTGTCCTGGGATGACCATATTGAACTCATAGTGTCCTGGGATGACCATATTGAACTCATAGTGTCCTGGGATGACCATATTGAACTCATAGTGTCCTGGGATGACCATATTGAACTCATAGTGTCCTGGGATGACCATATTGAACTCATAGTGTCCTGGGATGACCATATTGAACTCATAGTGTCCTGGGATGACCATATTGAACTCATAGTGTCCTGGGATGACCATATTGAACTCATAGTGTCCTGGGATGACCATATTGAACTCATAGTGTCCTGGGATGACCATATTGAACTCATAGTGTCCTGGGATGACCATATTGAACTCATAGTGTCCTGGGATGACCATATTGAACTCATAGTGTCCTGGGATGACCATATTGAACTCATAGTGTCCTGGGATGACCATATTGAACTCATAGTGTCCTGGGATGACCATATTGAACTCATAGTGTCCTGGGATGACCATATTGAACTCATAGTGTCCTGGGATGACCATATTGAACTCATAGTGTCCTGGGATGACCATATTGAACTCATAGTGTCCTGGGATGACCATATTGAACTCATAGTGTCCTGGGATGACCATATTGAACTCATAGTGTCCTGGGATGACCATATTGAACTCATAGTGTCCTGGGATGAACATATTGAACTCATAGTGTCCTGGGATGACCATATTGAACTCATAGTGTCCTGGGATGACCATATTGAACTCATAGTGTCCTGGGATGACCATATTGAACTCATAGTGTCCTGGGATGAACATATTGAACTCATAGTGTCCTGGGATGACCATATTGAACTCATAGTGTCCTGGGATGACCATATTGAACTCATAGTGTCCTGGGATGACCATATTGAACTCATAGTGTCCTGGGATGACCATATTGAACTCATAGTGTCCTGGGATGACCATATTGAACTCATAGTGTCCTGGGATGACCATATTGAACTCATAGTGTCCTGGGATGACCATATTGAACTCATAGTGTCCTGGGATGACCATATTGAACTCATAGTGTCCTGGGATGACCATATTGAACTCATAGTGTCCTGGGATGACCATATTGAACTCATAGTGTCCTGGGATGAACCATATTGAACTCATAGTGTCCTGGGATGACCATATTGAACTCATAGTGTCCTGGGATGACCATATTGAACTCATAGTGTCCTGGGATGACCATGTTGAACTCATAGTGTCCTGGGATGACCATATTGAACTCATAGTGTCCTGGGATGACCATATTGAACTCATAGTGTCCTGGGATGACCATATTGAACTCATAGTGTCCTGGGATGACCATATTGAACTCATAGTGTCCTGGGATGACCATATTGAACTCATAGTGTCCTGGGATGACCATATTGAACTCATAGTGTCCTGGGATGACCATATTGAACTCATAGTGTCCTGGGATGACCATATTGAACTCATAGTGTCCTGGGATGACCATATTGAACTCATAGTGTCCTGGGATGACCATATTGAACTCATAGTGTCCTGGGATGACCATATTGAACTCATAGTGTCCTGGGATGACCATATTGAACTCATAGTGTCCTGGGATGACCATATTGAACTCATAGTGTCCTGGGATGACCATATTGAACTCATAGTGTCCTGGGATGACCATATTGAACTCATAGTGTCCTGGGATGACCATGTTGAACTCATAGTGTCCTGGGATGACCATATTGAACTCATAGTGTCCTGGGATGACCATATTGAACTCATAGTGTCCTGGGATGACCATATTGAACTCATAGTGTCCTGGGATGACCATATTGAACCCATAGTGTCCTGGGATGACCATATTGAACTCATAGTGTCCTGGGATGACCATATTGAACTCATAGTGTCCTGGGATGACCATATTGAACTCATAGTGTCCTGGGATGACCATATTGAACTCATAGTGTCCTGGGATGACCATATTGAACTCATAGTGTCCTGGGATGACCATATTGAACTCATAGTGTCCTGGGATGACCATATTGAACTCATAGTGTCCTGGGATGACCATATTGAACCCATAGTGTCCTGGGATGACCATATTGAACTCATAGTGTCCTGGGATGACCATATTGAACTCATAGTGTCCTGGGATGACCATATTGAACTCATAGTGTCCTGGGATGAACATATTGAACTCATAGTGTCCTGGGATGACCATATTGAACTCATAGTGTCCTGGGATGACCATATTGAACTCATAGTGTCCTGGGATGAACATATTGAACTCATAGTGTCCTGGGATGACCATATTGAACTCATAGTGTCCTGGGATGACCATATTGAACTCATAGTGTCCTGGGATGACCATATTGAACTCATAGTGTCCTGGGATGACCATATTGAACTCATAGTGTCCTGGGATGACCATATTGAACCCATAGTGTCCTGGGATGACCATATTGAACTCATAGTGTCCTGGGATGACCATATTGAACTCATAGTGTCCTGGGATGACCATATTGAACTCATAGTGTCCTGGGATGACCATATTGAACTCATAGTGTCCTGGGATGACCATATTGAACTCATAGTGTCCTGGGATGACCATATTGAACTCATAGTGTCCTGGGATGACCATGTTGAACTCATAGTGTCCTGGGATGACCATGTTGAACTCATAGTGTCCTGGGATGACCATATTGAACCCATAGTGTCCTGGGATGACCATATTGAACTCATAGTGTCCTGGGATGACCATATTGAACCCATAGTGTCCTGGGATGACCATATTGAACTCATAGTGTCCTGGGATGACCATATTGAACCCATAGTGTCCTGGGATGACCATATTGAACTCATAGTGTCCTGGGATGACCATATTGAACTCATAGTGTCCTGGGATGACCATATTGAACTCATAGTGTCCTGGGATGACCATATTGAACTCATAGTGTCCTGGGATGACCATGTTGAACTCATAGTGTCCTGGGATGACCATATTGAACTCATAGTGTCCTGGGATGACCATATTGAACTCATAGTGTCCTGGGATGACCATATTGAACTCATAGTGTCCTGGGATGACCATATTGAACTCATAGTGTCCTGGGATGACCATATTGAACTCATAGTGTCCTGGGATGACCATATTGAACTCATAGTGTCCTGGGATGACCATATTGAACTCATAGTGTCCTGGGATGACCATGTTGAACTCATAGTGTCCTGGGATGACCATATTGAACTCATAGTGTCCTGGGATGACCATATTGAACTCATAGTGTCCTGGGATGACCATATTGAACTCATAGTGTCCTGGGATGACCATATTGAACTCATAGTGTCCTGGGATGACCATATTGAACCCATAGTGTCCTGGGATGAACATGTTGAACTCATAGTGTCCTGGGATGACCATATTGAACTCATAGTGTCCTGGGATGACCATATTGAACTCATAGTGTCCTGGGATGACCATATTGAACTCATAGTGTCCTGGGATGACCATATTGAACTCATAGTGTCCTGGGATGACCATATTGAACTCATAGTGTCCTGGGATGACCATATTGAACCCATAGTGTCCTGGGATGAACATGTTGAACTCATAGTGTCCTGGGATGACCATATTGAACTCATAGTGTCCTGGGATGACCATGTTGAACTCATAGTGTCCTGGGATGACCATATTGAACTCATAGTGTCCTGGGATGACCATATTGAACTCATAGTGTCCTGGGATGACCATATTGAACTCATAGTGTCCTGGGATGACCATATTGAACTCATAGTGTCCTGGGATGACCATATTGAACTCATAGTGTCCTGGGATGACCATATTGAACTCATAGTGTCCTGGGATGACCATATTGAACTCATAGTGTCCTGGGATGACCATATTGAACTCATAGTGTCCTGGGATGACCATATTGAACTCATAGTGTCCTGGGATGACCATATTGAACTCATAGTGTCCTGGGATGAACATATTGAACTCATAGTGTCCTGGGATGACCATATTGAACTCATAGTGTCCTGGGATGACCATATTGAACTCATAGTGTCCTGGGATGACCATATTGAACTCATAGTGTCCTGGGATGACCATATTGAACTCATAGTGTCCTGGGATGACCATATTGAACTCATAGTGTCCTGGGATGACCATATTGAACTCATAGTGTCCTGGGATGAACATATTGAACTCATAGTGTCCTGGGATGACCATATTGAACTCATAGTGTCCTGGGATGACCATATTGAACTCATAGTGTCCTGGGATGACCATATTGAACTCATAGTGTCCTGGGATGACCATATTGAACTCATAGTGTCCTGGGATGACCATATTGAACTCATAGTGTCCTGGGATGACCATATTGAACTCATAGTGTCCTGGGATGACCATATTGAACTCATAGTGTCCTGGGATGACCATATTGAACTCATAGTGTCCTGGGATGACCATATTGAACTCATAGTGTCCTGGGATGACCATATTGAACTCATAGTGTCCTGGGATGACCATATTGAACTCATAGTGTCCTGGGATGACCATATTGAACTCATAGTGTCCTGGGATGACCATATTGAACTCATAGTGTCCTGGGATGACCATATTGAACTCATAGTGTCCTGGGATGACCATATTGAACTCATAGTGTCCTGGGATGACCATATTGAACTCATAGTGTCCTGGGATGACCATATTGAACTCATAGTGTCCTGGGATGACCATATTGAACTCATAGTGTCCTGGGATGACCATATTGAACTCATAGTGTCCTGGGATGACCATATTGAACTCATAGTGTCCTGGGATGACCATATTGAACTCATAGTGTCCTGGGATGACCATATTGAACTCATAGTGTCCTGGGATGACCATATTGAACTCATAGTGTCCTGGGATGACCATATTGAACTCATAGTGTCCTGGGATGACCATATTGAACTCATAGTGTCCTGGGATGACCATATTGAACTCATAGTGTCCTGGGATGACCATATTGAACTCATAGTGTCCTGGGATGACCATATTGAACTCATAGTGTCCTGGGATGACCATATTGAACTCATAGTGTCCTGGGATGACCATATTGAACTCATAGTGTCCTGGGATGACCATATTGAACTCATAGTGTCCTGGGATGACCATATTGAACTCATAGTGTCCTGGGATGACCATATTGAACTCATAGTGTCCTGGGATGACCATATTGAACTCATAGTGTCCTGGGATGACCATATTGAACTCATAGTGTCCTGGGATGACCATATTGAACTCATAGTGTCCTGGGATGACCATATTGAACTCATAGTGTCCTGGGATGACCATATTGAACTCATAGTGTCCTGGGATGACCATATTGAACTCATAGTGTCCTGGGATGACCATATTGAACTCATAGTGTCCTGGGATGACCATATTGAACTCATAGTGTCCTGGGATGACCATATTGAACTCATAGTGTCCTGGGATGACCATATTGAACTCATAGTGTCCTGGGATGACCATATTGAACTCATAGTGTCCTGGGATGACCATATTGAACTCATAGTGTCCTGGGATGACCATATTGAACTCATAGTGTCCTGGGATGACCATATTGAACTCATAGTGTCCTGGGATGACCATATTGAACTCATAGTGTCCTGGGATGACCATATTGAACTCATAGTGTCCTGGGATGACCATATTGAACTCATAGTGTCCTGGGATGACCATATTGAACTCATAGTGTCCTGGGATGACCATATTGAACTCATAGTGTCCTGGGATGACCATATTGAACTCATAGTGTCCTGGGATGACCATATTGAACTCATAGTGTCCTGGGATGACCATATTGAACTCATAGTGTCCTGGGATGACCATATTGAACTCATAGTGTCCTGGGATGACCATATTGAACTCATAGTGTCCTGGGATGACCATATTGAACTCATAGTGTCCTGGGATGACCATATTGAACTCATAGTGTCCTGGGATGACCATATTGAACTCATAGTGTCCTGGGATGACCATATTGAACTCATAGTGTCCTGGGATGACCATATTGAACTCATAGTGTCCTGGGATGACCATATTGAACTCATAGTGTCCTGGGATGACCATATTGAACTCATAGTGTCCTGGGATGACCATATTGAACTCATAGTGTCCTGGGATGACCATATTGAACTCATAGTGTCCTGGGATGACCATATTGAACTCCCATAGTGTCCTGGGATGACCATATTGAACCCATAGTGTCCTGGGATGACCATATTGAACTCATAGTGTCCTGGGATGACCATATTGAACTCATAGTGTCCTGGGATGACCATATTGAACTCATAGTGTCCTGGGATGACCATATTGAACTCATAGTGTCCTGGGATGACCATATTGAACTCATAGTGTCCTGGGATGACCATATTGAACTCATAGTGTCCTGGGATGACCATATTGAACTCATAGTGTCCTGGGATGACCATATTGAACTCATAGTGTCCTGGGATGACCATATTGAACTCATAGTGTCCTGGGATGACCATATTGAACCCATAGTGTCCTGGGATGACCATATTGAACTCATAGTGTCCTGGGATGACCATATTGAACTCATAGTGTCCTGGGATGACCATATTGAACTCATAGTGTCCTGGGATGACCATATTGAACTCATAGTGTCCTGGGATGACCATATTGAACTCCATAGTGTCCTGGGATGACCATATTGAACTCATAGTGTCCTGGGATGACCATATTGAACTCATAGTGTCCTGGGATGACCATATTGAACTCATAGTGTCCTGGGATGACCATATTGAACTCATAGTGTCCTGGGATGACCATATTGAACTCCATAGTGTCCTGGGATGACCATATTGAACTCATAGTGTCCTGGGATGACCATATTGAACTCATAGTGTCCTGGGATGACCATATTGAACTCATAGTGTCCTGGGATGACCATATTGAACTCATAGTGTCCTGGGATGACCATATTGAACTCATAGTGTCCTGGGATGACCATATTGAACTCATAGTGTCCTGGGATGACCATATTGAACTCATAGTGTCCTGGGATGACCATATTGAACCATAGTGTCCTGGGATGACCATATTGAACTCATAGTGTCCTGGGATGACCATATTGAACTCATAGTGTCCTGGGATGACCATATTGAACTCATAGTGTCCTGGGATGACCATATTGAACTCATAGTGTCCTGGGATGACCATATTGAACTCATAGTGTCCTGGGATGACCATATTGAACTCATAGTGTCCTGGGATGACCATATTGAACTCATAGTGTCCTGGGATGACCATATTGAACTCATAGTGTCCTGGGATGACCATATTGAACTCATAGTGTCCTGGGATGACCATATTGAACTCATAGTGTCCTGGGATGACCATATTGAACTCATAGTGTCCTGGGATGACCATATTGAACTCATAGTGTCCTGGGATGACCATATTGAACTCATAGTGTCCTGGGATGACCATATTGAACTCATAGTGTCCTGGGATGACCATATTGAACTCATAGTGTCCTGGGATGACCATATTGAACTCATAGTGTCCTGGGATGACCATATTGAACTCATAGTGTCCTGGGATGACCATATTGAACTCATAGTGTCCTGGGATGACCATATTGAACTCATAGTGTCCTGGGATGACCATATTGAACCCATAGTGTCCTGGGATGACCATATTGAACTCATAGTGTCCTGGGATGACCATATTGAACTCATAGTGTCCTGGGATGACCATATTGAACTCATAGTGTCCTGGGATGACCATATTGAACTCATAGTGTCCTGGGATGACCATATTGAACTCATAGTGTCCTGGGATGACCATATTGAACTCATAGTGTCCTGGGATGACCATATTGAACTCATAGTGTCCTGGGATGACCATGTTGAACTCATAGTGTCCTGGGATGACCATATTGAACTCATAGTGTCCTGGGATGACCATATTGAACTCATAGTGTCCTGGGATGACCATATTGAACTCATAGTGTCCTGGGATGACCATATTGAACTCATAGTGTCCTGGGATGACCATATTGAACTCATAGTGTCCTGGGATGACCATATTGAACTCATAGTGTCCTGGGATGACCATATTGAACTCATAGTGTCCTGGGATGACCATATTGAACTCATAGTGTCCTGGGATGACCATATTGAACTCATAGTGTCCTGGGATGACCATATTGAACTCATAGTGTCCTGGGATGACCATATTGAACTCATAGTGTCCTGGGATGACCATATTGAACTCATAGTGTCCTGGGATGACCATATTGAACTCATAGTGTCCTGGGATGACCATATTGAACTCATAGTGTCCTGGGATGACCATATTGAACTCATAGTGTCCTGGGATGACCATATTGAACTCATAGTGTCCTGGGATGACCATATTGAACTCATAGTGTCCTGGGATGACCATATTGAACTCATAGTGTCCTGGGATGACCATATTGAACTCATAGTGTCCTGGGATGACCATATTGAACTCATAGTGTCCTGGGATGACCATATTGAACTCATAGTGTCCTGGGATGACCATATTGAACTCATAGTGTCCTGGGATGACCATATTGAACTCATAGTGTCCTGGGATGACCATATTGAACTCATAGTGTCCTGGGATGACCATATTGAACTCATAGTGTCCTGGGATGACCATATTGAACTCATAGTGTCCTGGGATGACCATATTGAACCCATAGTGTCCTGGGATGACCATATTGAACTCATAGTGTCCTGGGATGACCATATTGAACTCATAGTGTCCTGGGATGACCATATTGAACTCATAGTGTCCTGGGATGACCATATTGAACTCATAGTGTCCTGGGATGACCATATTGAACTCATAGTGTCCTGGGATGAACATATTGAACTCATAGTGTCCTGGGATGACCATATTGAACTCATAGTGTCCTGGGATGACCATATTGAACTCATAGTGTCCTGGGATGACCATATTGAACTCATAGTGTCCTGGGATGACCATATTGAACTCATAGTGTCCTGGGATGACCATATTGAACTCATAGTGTCCTGGGATGACCATATTGAACTCATAGTGTCCTGGGATGACCATATTGAACTCATAGTGTCCTGGGATGACCATATTGAACTCATAGTGTCCTGGGATGACCATATTGAACTCATAGTGTCCTGGGATGACCATATTGAACTCATAGTGTCCTGGGATGACCATATTGAACTCATAGTGTCCTGGGATGACCATATTGAACTCATAGTGTCCTGGGATGACCATATTGAACTCATAGTGTCCTGGGATGACCATATTGAACTCATAGTGTCCTGGGATGACCATATTGAACTCATAGTGTCCTGGGATGACCATATTGAACTCATAGTGTCCTGGGATGACCATATTGAACTCATAGTGTCCTGGGATGACCATATTGAACTCATAGTGTCCTGGGATGACCATATTGAACCCATAGTGTCCTGGGATGACCATATTGAACTCATAGTGTCCTGGGATGACCATATTGAACTCATAGTGTCCTGGGATGACCATATTGAACTCATAGTGTCCTGGGATGACCATATTGAACTCATAGTGTCCTGGGATGACCATATTGAACTCATAGTGTCCTGGGATGACCATATTGAACTCATAGTGTCCTGGGATGACCATATTGAACTCATAGTGTCCTGGGATGACCATATTGAACTCATAGTGTCCTGGGATGACCATATTGAACTCATAGTGTCCTGGGATGACCATATTGAACTCATAGTGTCCTGGGATGACCATATTGAACTCATAGTGTCCTGGGATGACCATATTGAACTCCATAGTGTCCTGGGATGAACATATTGAACTCATAGTGTCCTGGGATGACCATATTGAACTCATAGTGTCCTGGGATGACCATATTGAACTCATAGTGTCCTGGGATGACCATATTGAACTCATAGTGTCCTGGGATGACCATATTGAACTCATAGTGTCCTGGGATGACCATATTGAACCCATAGTGTCCTGGGATGACCATATTGAACTCATAGTGTCCTGGGATGACCATATTGAACTCATAGTGTCCTGGGATGACCATATTGAACTCATAGTGTCCTGGGATGACCATATTGAACTCATAGTGTCCTGGGATGACCATATTGAACTCATAGTGTCCTGGGATGACCATATTGAACTCATAGTGTCCTGGGATGACCATATTGAACTCATAGTGTCCTGGGATGACCATATTGAACTCATAGTGTCCTGGGATGACCATATTGAACTCATAGTGTCCTGGGATGACCATATTGAACTCATAGTGTCCTGGGATGACCATATTGAACTCATAGTGTCCTGGGATGAACATATTGAACTCATAGTGTCCTGGGATGACCATATTGAACTCATAGTGTCCTGGGATGACCATATTGAACTCATAGTGTCCTGGGATGACCATATTGAACTCATAGTGTCCTGGGATGACCATATTGAACTCATAGTGTCCTGGGATGACCATATTGAACTCCATAGTGTCCTGGGATGACCATATTGAACTCATAGTGTCCTGGGATGACCATATTGAACTCATAGTGTCCTGGGATGACCATATTGAACTCATAGTGTCCTGGGATGACCATATTGAACTCATAGTGTCCTGGGATGACCATATTGAACTCATAGTGTCCTGGGATGACCATATTGAACTCATAGTGTCCTGGGATGACCATATTGAACTCATAGTGTCCTGGGATGACCATATTGAACTCATAGTGTCCTGGGATGACCATATTGAACTCATAGTGTCCTGGGATGACCATATTGAACTCATAGTGTCCTGGGATGACCATATTGAACTCATAGTGTCCTGGGATGACCATATTGAACCCATAGTGTCCTGGGATGACCATATTGAACTCATAGTGTCCTGGGATGACCATATTGAACTCATAGTGTCCTGGGATGACCATATTGAACTCATAGTGTCCTGGGATGACCATATTGAACTCATAGTGTCCTGGGATGACCATATTGAACTCATAGTGTCCTGGGATGACCATATTGAACCCATAGTGTCCTGGGATGACCATATTGAACCCATAGTGTCCTGGGATGACCATATTGAACTCATAGTGTCCTGGGATGACCATATTGAACTCATAGTGTCCTGGGATGACCATATTGAACTCATAGTGTCCTGGGATGACCATATTGAACTCATAGTGTCCTGGGATGACCATATTGAACTCATAGTGTCCTGGGATGACCATATTGAACCCATAGTGTCCTGGGATGACCATATTGAACTCATAGTGTCCTGGGATGACCATATTGAACTCATAGTGTCCTGGGATGACCATATTGAACTCATAGTGTCCTGGGATGACCATATTGAACTCATAGTGTCCTGGGATGACCATATTGAACTCATAGTGTCCTGGGATGACCATATTGAACTCATAGTGTCCTGGGATGACCATATTGTGTGTCCTGGGATGACCATATTGAACTCATAGTGTCCTGGGATGACCATATTGAACTCATAGTGTCCTGGGATGACCATATTGAACTCATAGTGTCCTGGGATGACCATATTGAACTCATAGTGTCCTGGGATGACCATATTGAACTCATAGTGTCCTGGGATGACCATATTGAACTCATAGTGTCCTGGGATGACCATATTGAACTCAAGCATTAAGATATGGTACAAGCGGGCTTAAGGATGTAAGGTAAGAACGTGACAACTAATTTTTTCCAAGATTGTAGAAGCTGTATATGTTAACGTTTATATCAAGAAAAAGATTTACATTAAGAATTTTTGTTCATCTCACTAAGCAAAACTTGAATTTTCATTATCTGTAGAAACTTAGAAATGCAACAAATAATGAGACATTTTATTGATGTTTTGGAAGTTTCCTGGCTGATTTTTTTGTGACATTGTGCAAATTGATAAATATAAGTTGAACAGCGCTCCCATTTTCTTACAATAATCCACTGTTTTTATTCCTATGTCAGTATTGTTTTGAGGTGTATTGCAGATACTATTGTGACTATTAAATGATTATTTCAAAATTCCTTACAAGAATAAGAAAGGACTCTGTGTTCTTCGGTCGTCATTATTACTTTCTTGCATTTGACAGAATTGTCAGGGACATACAACAGGAGACTTCTGCGACATTTGTGAAGATGGTTACTATGGTGAACCTGCTAATAATGGACTGTGCATGCCTTGCCCGTGCCCTCTGGACAGCCCACCCAACCAGTAAGTATATGCCTAAGACATCAACAAAAGTATTGACCAAAGTTCAAAGGTAATAATAAAATTAATGCGCAGTATAGAGCTGCAAAGGGAGAAACAAACATATGCTTTTGGCATATTGTTATACCGCCTCCTTTTAGAAGGAAGGCACAACGGGCAATAACAGATAACAGAAGGTAAGGACAATTTTAACCACAAACTTTAACCTTTACTGTTTATGGACCCAAATTGTGTACATTGAACTATTTTTGGTGCTCAGCTTAAATCTCAAAATAAAATAGTCATGCATTGTCAGCAAGAAATTTGCGCTGCTTTTAATTCGTACCTGAGTGTATATTATTTTCATAATAAATATTAACACTTTTCGTAGCTGAATCAAACTAAAGAGGGGAAAAATGGTGATATGCTCCAAAACTTGGCACATTTGACTGACTGTCACACTGCCGTTAAACATCAACCAACCAAATCGAGCGATACATGACCCTGTCTTTCCTCTGGCTGCACCAATGAGAACACACTTGAACATTCATTTTCAATATTTGCTTTTTCTTCTAGATTTTCCCCAACCTGCTTTATGGACTCCGATGGCTATGTCACTTGTAATAACTGTGCTCTTGGATATGAAGGAAGGAACTGTGGCGTGTAAGTTTATAGCTACACATATAGGCAGAAGGAACTGTGGCGTGTAAGTTTATAGCTACACATATAGGCAGAAGGAACTGTGGCGTGTAAGTGTATAGCTACACATATAGGCAGAAGGAACTGTAGGCGTGTAAGTTTATAGCTACACATATAGGCAGAAGGAACTGTAGGTAAGTTTATAGCTACACATATAGGCAGAAGGAACTGTGGCGTGTAAGTTTATAGCTACACATATAGGCAGAAGGAACTGTGGCGTGTAAGTTTATAGCTACACATATAGGCAGAAGGAACTGTGGCGTGTAAGTTTATAGCTACACATATAGGCAGAAGGAACTGTGGCGTGTAAGTTTATAGCTACACATATAGGCAGAAGGAACTGTGGCGTGTAAGTTTATAGCTACACATATAGGCAGAAGGAACTGTAGGCGTGTAAGTTTATAGCTACACATATAGGCAGAAGGAACACTGTATAGCAGTGTTTATAGCTACACATATAGGCAGAAGGAACTGTAGGCGTGTAAGTTTATAGCTACACATATAGGCAGAAGGAACTGTATGTAAGTTTATAGCTACACATATAGGCAGAAGGAACTGTAGGTGTAAGTTTATAGCTACACATATAGGCAGAAGGAACTGTGGCGTGTAAGTTTATAGCTACACATATAGGCAGAAGGAACTGTGGCGTGTAAGTTTATAGCTACACATATAGGCAGAAGGAACTGTATATAGCTACACATATAGGCAGAAGGAACTGTATGTAAGTTTATAGCTACACATATAGGCAGAAGGAACTGTGGCGTGTAAGTTTATAGCTACACATATAGGCAGAAGGAACTGTGGTAAGTTTATAGCTACACATATAGGCAGAAGGAACTGTGGCGTGTAAGTTTATAGCTACACATATAGGCAGAAGGAACTGTGGCGTGTAAGTTTATAGCTACACATATAGGCAGAAGGAACTGTGGCGTGTAAGTTTATAGCTACACATATAGGCAGAAGGAACTGTGGCGTGTAAGTTTATAGCTACACATATAGGCAGAAGGAAGGAACTGTGGCGTGTAAGTGTATAGCTACACATATAGGCAGTGTATAGCTACACATATAGGCAGTGTATAGCTACACATATAGGCAGTGTATAGCTACACATATAGGCAGTGTATAGCTACACATATAGGCAGTGTATAGCTACACATATAGGCAGTGTATAGCTACACATATAGGCAAACAGAATGATTGTGTTCTGCTTCACAAACAGTTCAAGAAAGAAAGGATCAAGTCCATTCAACCAATGTTTTCTCACACCATTTACTTTAATCCTTATAAAGGTATATGGGCAGGTAGCAATTTGATTTGAAAATGATATTTAAAAAATGCAAAGAGTCCATCAAAATTCATTTAGAATTAAGTATTTTGCAGCATTTAAAAAGTTAGATTTCTTATCAGCATAAATTGTGCAATATTTTGTGACCTCGGATTGGTACAAGAAGAAATGTTAGCTTTTTATTTTTCTATCCTTCTCCCAAATAATTAGGAGTGGGAGAAGTTTGCTATAAGTGAACTCCTGGATATTATCATAACCTTGATCCAGATTTAGCAGTATATTGCAATTTGAGAACCTTTAATATTTGAAATATGGGAAAGAAATATAAAGAATTCTAGCTGTATTTCTTTTCATGCATCATAAATCTTGCACATGCTGAAAACCTTTACAAAATTTCTCCTCAAGGTTGTTTGATGGAACCTCAATCTACTCTGCTGAAGCGAAGGCCATCCTCCTGGCCATAAACTTTGTTGAACTCTCCTTTAGTCCCCACCTCATCATCTTCTCCGACTCTAAATCCATCCTCACTGGCATCCTCAACGTACTCTGGTCCAACCCACTCATCCTATAAATCCTTAATAAACTTCACGCTCTTTCCTCCTTCGGGAAAGAATATCTTTTTCTGGATCCCCAGCCACGTCGGCAATGACAGAGCTGCAAAGAACGCTCTGTTGAATCACATCTCTCCTTTTCTTATCCCGCACTTAGACCTCCCATTTCTCCACTTCTAGCTACCTCAGTAAGACCTGACAAGACTCCTGGAATCTCGAGACCAGTAACAAACTTCACACCGTCAAACCCAAAGTCGGGACCAACGTCCCCCTGCAATTGTAGGGAGGATGTTCTTATCACCCACATCCACCTTAGCCAAACCTTTCTCACCCACTCTCACCTACTTTCCGGCTCCCCTGCTCCTCTCTGCCCTACATGCAACACCGATCTCTCGACCAAGCATATTCTCTTAACCTGTCCCTTATACCTGAACTCTAAATCACACCTCTCCTCCTCCATCTTCATTTCCGATCTTTTCAAGAAGAATCCTACCTCCAACTTCATCACCTCTCTGCAACAGAAATTCATTCCACCTGATCTAAACCTCCCTTTCCTTCCCTTCCCTTCCTCAACTTCCTTTTATTACCTTAAGCCTTACCCTACCAGAGCATTTGAAATTACAAATCAAAGATTGATCTGTAAAGTTTCATTTAAAATTACTATAATCAAGACAATTCATGTTAATTACGTCGGATTTTAGTGACCCATTTACTTGTTTATAATCCTTAAGTAAATAATCCCAGCTAAATTACACTGTTTTTGCTTAATTTTGAATGGATCGGAACTAACATTAGCTATGCCTAAAGTTAAGCCTAACGAGTAACGTTAGTAAGCATGAAGTTTGTAAAATACACTCGCAATTTAAGAAATTTGATAAAATCATTTTACCTGGTTCTGATAATCTTTAGGCCTCTTCTGGGTTGGGTCCAGGTACTAAAAGATCCCCATCACTGGTAATAGCCTTCTGACATTTCCCAATCTTCTGCTTCACTTTCAAACAAGATTTGGGATACACATTCTTCTGTCGTCTTAACGTAAATGTCAAAAAAATCTACAAATAACTCCCAGTGACGTAGCTATCAAACGTTTTAGCAACGATCGAGGGGGTACGTCTTTTATTGCAGCAATCCATGTGATAGCACGTTGTTTTCGCTACAGAATGGCATTTGAAACTTGATCCCGATTTTATTTTTGTAAAAAGGTAGTTTCAAAACGGTGATATTATTGCAGCGTGGTAGAGTAAGGGTTACCTTATTTACCTTCTCTCCCTCCCTCCCTCCCTCCCTCTGTCGAACTTCTCTTTCCTCTCTGACCTAATTCAAGCACCTTAGTTTTTAGCACCCTCTTGGCACATTTGACTCTGACTGTCGTGGTGCTGTTAAACATCAACAAACCAAACCAAATTTGATTTGTAAATACTTCCAACTATTAGTGATATTGTGACCAGTTAAAGACTGTTCTTCTCAGACTGTTCTGCTCAGACTGTGCTGCTCAGACTGTGCTGCTCAGACTGTTCTGCCCAGACTGTTCTGCTCAGACTTCTGCTCAGACTGTTCTGCTCAGACTGTTCTGCCCAGACTCTTCTGCTTAGACTCTTCTGCTTAGACTCTTCTGCTCAGACTCTTCTGCTCAGACTCTTCTGCTCAGACTCTTCTGCTCAGACTCTTCTGCTCAGACTTATCTGTTCAGCCCTTTCTGCTCAGACCTTTCTGCTCAGACTTTTCTGCTCACACTGTTTTGCTCTAATTTAAGACTTTCATCTGGGAAAAAATGATCTACATTCACATGTGCCTATTACTTATCAAAGTTATTGATTATTGAATAGATAAATCAATAAATTGCTTTCTTTCTATAGATGTTCACCAGGGTACGTAGGGGATCCTACAATACCAGGGGAACTGTGTCTAATAGGTAAGAACTCGTTTATGAAATCTGTCAAAACTATGCAATCATGGCATCAATTAAAGGGCAGGTTTTTCTACCAACCACTGTATTCAGCAGTATTTCTTACGGGTTATTTTAGGGATATGCTTCAGCTTGACTTTCAACACATTCAAGTGGAGACTCTTTGACATGGAAATACCCAAACAACCATTCTATGCAGCGAAGGTGGAAGACCATAGGACAGACTGACAGACAACATAAACTATAATCCTTATAAATATTTTATCTGTTATTGCAGATTTATTTATTTTGCATATGATTATGTATCAGGTTATTCGGGTAGACAAGTGCTGTGTCCTATCCTTCAGCCACCCATGCTATGTAGTTAAAGGCAAATCTATCTGAGCCATTAACCCCATGTGGCAGGTGCTTATCCCCTACCCTTCCACCACCCATGCTATGTAGGCATTAGTCAAAGTTAAATCTATCGGAGCCATTAGGCCCATATGGCCAGTGCTTACCCCCTACCCTTCCACCACCCATGCTATGTAGGCAGTAGTCAGATTAAATCTATCTGAGCCATTAGGCCCATATGGCTAGTGCTTATCCCCTACCCTTCCACCATCCATGCTATGTAGGCATTAGTCAAAGTTAAATCTATCGGAGCCATTAGGCCCATATGGCTAGTGCTTATCCCCTACCCTTCCACCATCCATGCTATGTAGGCGTTAGTCAAAGGCAAATCTATCTGAGCCATTAGGCCCATATGGCCAGTGCTTACCCCCTACCCTTCCACCACCCATGCTATGTAGGCATTAGTCAAAGTTAAATCTATCGGAGCCATATGGCCAGTGCTTACCCCCTACCCTTCCACCACCCATGGCCATTAGTCAAAGGTAAATCTATAGCCATTAGGCCCATATGGCCAGTGCTTCCCCTACCCTTCCACCATCCATGCTATGTAGGCATTAGTCAAAGTTAAATCTATCTGAGCCATTAGGTCCATATGGCCAGTGCTTACCCCCTACCCTTCCACCACCCATGCTATGTAGGCATTAGTCAAAGTTAAATCTATCTGAGCCATTAGGTCCATATGGCCAGTGCTTACCCCCTACCCTTCCACCATCCATGCTATGTAGGCATTAGTCAAAGTTAAATCTATCTGAGCCATTAGGCCCATATGGCCAGTGCTTACCCCCTACCCTTCCACCATCCATGCTATGTAGGCATTAGTCAAAGTTAAATCTATCTGAGCCATTAGGTCCATATGGCCAGTGCTTACCCCCTACCCTTCCACCACCCATGCTATGTAGGCATTAGTCAAAGTTAAATCTATTTGAGCCATTAGGCCCATATGGCTAGTGCTTATCCCCTACCCTTCCACCATCCATGCTATGTAGGCAGTAGTCAAAGTTAAATCTATCTGAGCCATTAGGCCCATATGGCCAGTGCTTATCCCCTACCCTTCCACCACCCATGCTATGTAGGCAGTAGTCAAAGTTAAATCTATTTGAGCCATTAGGCCCATATGGCTAGTGCTTATCCCCTACCCTTCCACCATCCATGCTATGTAGGCAGTAGTCAAAGTTAAATCTATCTGAGCCATTAGACCCATATGGCCAGTGCCTATCCCCTACCCTTCCACCACCCATGCTATGTAGGCATTAGTCAAAGTTAAATCTATCTGAGCCATATGGCCAGTGCTTACCCCCTACCCTTCCACCACCCATGCTATGTAGGCATTAGTCAAAGTAAAATCTATCTGAGCCATATGGCCAGTGCTTACCCCCTACCCTTCCACCACCCATGCTATGTAGGCATTAGTCAAAGTAAAATCTATCTGAGCCATATGGCCAGTGCTTACCCCCTACCCTTCCACCACCCATGCTATGTAGGCGTTAGTCAAAGTTAAATCTATCTGAGCCATATGGCCAGTGCTTACCCCTACCCTTCCACCATCCATGCTATGTAGGCATTAGTCAAAGTTAAATCTATTTGAGCCATTAGGCCCATATGGCTAGTGCTTATCCCCTACCCTTCCACCATCCATGCTATGTAGGCATTAGTCAAAGTTAAATCTATCTGAGCCATATGGCCAGTGCTTACCCCCTACCCTTCCACCACCCATGCTATGTAGGCATTAGTCAAAGTTAAATCTATCTGAGCCATATGGCCAGTGCTTACCCCCTACCCTTCCACCATCCATGCTATGTAGGCATTAGTCAAAGTTAAATCTATCTGAGCCATATGGCCAGTGCTTACCCCCTACCCTTCCACCACCCATGCTATGTAGGCATTAGTCAAAGTAAAATCTATCTGAGCCATATGGCCAGTGCTTACCCCCTACCCTTCCACCACCCATGCTATGTAGGCATTAGTCAAAGTTAAATCTATCTGAGCCATTAGGTCCATATAGCCAGTGCTTACCCCCTACCCTTCCACCACCCATGCTATGTAGGCATTAGTCAAAGTTAAATCTATCTGAGCCATATGGCCAGTGCTTACCCCCTACCCTTCCACCACCCATGCTATGTAGGCGTTAGTCAAAGTGTAATCTATTAGGCCCATATGGCCAGTGCTTATCCCCTACCCTTCCACCACCCATGCTCAGTAGGCGTTAGTCAAAGTTAAATCTATTTGAGCCATTAGGCCCATATGGCCAGTGCTTATCCCCTACCCTTTCACCACCCATGCTATGTAGGCATTAGTCAAAGTTAAATCTATTTGAGCCATTAGGCCCATATGGCCAGTGCTTATCCCCAGTTTCCATGGCACAAGAGGGTAGCCAGTCCAACGCAGGCCAACTCAGCAATGCTGGTATTCATTTTCATAACCTGATTGGAGCTGAGGGAAGTGAGATAAAGTGCTTTTCCCAAGGACACAACACAGATGCTCGGCTGGGAATCGAACCCGGTACTTCTTATTCTAAACACAGACTCCCAACCACTGAGCCATTGCATTCCCTATGTAGGTGTACTGATAATGAATGGTGTGTATTCCTTATGTAGGTGTACTGATAATTAATGGTGGTGTGCATTCCCTATGTAAAGGTACTGATAATTAATGGCGTGCATTCCCTATGTAGGTGTACTGATAATTGATGGTGTGCATTTCCTATGTAGGTGTACTGATGATTAATGGTGTGCATTCCCTATGTAGGTGTACTGATAATTGATGGTGTGCATTTCCTATGTAGGTGTGCTGATGATTAATGGTGTGCATTCCCTATGTAGGTGTACTGATAATTGATGGTGTGCATTTCCTATGTAGGTGTACTGATGATTAATGGTGTGCATTCCCTATGTAGGTGTACTGATAATTAATTGTGTGCATTCCCTATGTAGGTGTACTGATAATTAATTGTGTGCATTCCCTATGTAAAGGTACTGATAATTAATGGTGTGCATTCCCTATGTAGGTGTACTGATAATTAATGGCGTGCATTCCCTATGTAGGTGTACTGATAATTGATGGTGTGCATTTCCTATGTAGGTGTACTGATGATTAATGGTGTGCATTCCCTATGTAGGTGTACTGATAATTAATTGTGTGCATTCCTATGTAGGTGTACTGATAATTAATTGTGTGCATTCCCTATGTAAAGGTACTGATAATTAATGGTGTGCATTCCCTATGTAGGTGTACTGATAATTAATGGCGTGCATTCCCTATGTAGGTGTACTGATAATTGATGGTGTGCATTTCCTATGTAGGTGTACTGATGATTAATGGTGTGCATTCCTATGTAGGTGTACTGATAATTAATTGTGTGCATTCCCTATGTAGGTGTACTGATAATTAATTGTGTGCATTCCCTATGTAAAGGTACTGATAATTAATGGTGTGCATTCCCTATGTAGGTGTACTGATAATTAATGGTGTGCATTTCCTATGTAGGTGTACTGATAATTAATGGTGTGCACTCCCTATGTAGGTGTACTGATAATTAATGGTTTCTTCCTGTATTAGAGAATTTTGTATCTATTTTTTTTTTTCTTCAGATGACTTGCGGTGCAACATAGCTGGGACTATGTCCGATACTGGCTCAGAGTGTATCTGCAAGGTATGAATATTCATCGCACTCATGCATATTCATATGCTTGTACTTGCGCTTTGTTCTATTACTTGGTTTCAAATGATTGATAATTAATTACCTTTGAGATTTATGGACATGTAGTAACTTCTATGTTGGTTGAAAGTATTAAATATGAACAGATCAGTTTGGAGATCGGTGAAGGAAAAAAACAAAACTTTTAGTTATGACTGATCAAAGTTTAATCAATTTTATTGATGAAGAATTTGTGATGTGTGTCTGGATGAACTGCTTTTCTAAATCTTGAGTCACGAAAATGATGGGAAAGTTTATTTCAGCGATAATTTGATTAAAAAGCATTTGGTTCAAAGCACCTCTTCAAAGGATTATAACAGGAATATAAAAATGAAGGATTTATAAAGATCAACATTAAAAACATTACAATTTGCATAAAATATGCAAATTGATGACAATTTGCATGAAATATGCAAATTGATGCATTACATTTTAAAATTCTGTCAAATGGCCAATTATTTATCGAATTTGATGAAATCTTTTGCAATTGATCTCATGTTGCCTGTACAATTGATCTCATGTTGCCTGTACAATTGATCTCATGTTGCCTGTACAACTCCATTTGCCATTTAAGTTGACAGTAACAGTCATGTTTTACTTTGTAAGTCAACAATAATTAAGCTCTAACATTTGCGCTAAGGCTAGACTTAAATATGGATTGGTGCTGGCAATATGTTTTGACCTTTTGTTTTCTGGTTGTAATTTCTTCCCTTCTTAAACAGCGTAACACACGAGGCGAGTTCTGTGAGGAATGTCAGCGGGGCATGTTCTACCTATCACCCGACAACCCTCTTGGGTGCATCAGCTGCTTCTGTATGGGCGTGTCAAGAATCTGTTCCAGCACCAATGAATATCGTGCACAGGTACTAAGCACAACATTTTCATTATTTTTAACAAAATAATTATTTCCAAGAATTCTGACAGATCACATGAAAACGGTTTATGGTTGTGTGTTTGACTCTTTATTGTTATCAACTTTCTCATAAGTGTTATGTTTAAGAGGCTCGGAGACTAAGGAATAAATTATTACACCATTTTAGTGGCAGGTTCTGCTCAGAAATCTTCATTCTCTTTTGCCAAAAATAAAGTCTTTTACTTAAAACTTAAGTTAATTTAGATATTTTTACCCGCAGAGCTTCATAAATGTAAATCTGATTAAATTGGGAAACAGGATACTTGTACAATTGTTCTTTTTATAAATGTTAAATAGAAACCCTAGTAGATGTAAAAGATATTTCAAAATATTCAACAATCATCAATAATGTACATCTTGATGGCAATTACTACAGTCTTGGATTTGCAAACAATGAAGAACAATTGATCATTATTTTCCTCCATCTTTTATAACAGTCAGACTGTGGAGAAAGTATTGTTTTCATGGTTTGTTTGTTTGCACATAGGTCAAGTCCCAGTTTACCAGTGATACACAAGGTTTCACACTGACTGACCGAATGCAAAGAAATGTTTTCATGGTTTGTTTGTTTGCACATAGGTCAAGTCCCAGTTTACCAGTGATACACAAGGTTTCACACTGACTGACCGAATGCAAAGAAGTGTTTTCATGGTTTGTTTGTTTGCACATAGGTCAAGTCCCAGTTTACCAGTGATACACAAGGTTTCACACTGACTGACCGAATGCAAAGAAATGTTTTCATGGTTTGTTTGTTTGCACATAGGTCAAGTCCCAGTTTACCAGTTTCACACTGATGACATGCAAAGAAGTGTTTTCAACATAGGTTTCCCACACTTTCACACTGACTGACCGAATGCAAAGTATTGTTTTCATGGTTTGTTTGTTTGTTCCCAGTTTACCAGTGATACACAAGGTTTCACACTGACTGACCGGCAAAGAAGTGTTTTCATGGTTTGTTTGTTTGCACATAGGTTAAGTCCCAGTTTACCAGTGATACACAAGGTTTCACACTGACTGACCGAATGCAAAGAAATGTTTTCATGGTTTGTTTGTTTGCACATAGGTCAAGTCCCAGTTTACCAGTGATACACAAGGTTTCACACTGACTGACCGAATGCAAAGAAATGTTTTCATGGTTTGTTTGTTTGCACATAGGTCAAGTCCCAGTTTACCAGTGATACACAAGGTTTCACACTGACTGACCGAATGCAAAGAAGTGTTTTCATGGTTTGTTTGTTTGCACATAGGTCAAGTCCCAGTTTACCAGTGATACACAGGGTTTCACACTGACTGACCGAATGCAAAGAAGTGTGATAGAGGATGGTTTCAGGGTGAACTCCAACACCGGGAGCTCTCGTACGACCTCTTTGGAGCATCCCGTAGGTCATACTACTGGAGTGTGCCAATCAAATTCCTGGGAGATAAGGTAATTTGCATTTTTTATATTTTTGCTATATTTTTTTTTTTTGTGTGTGTGTGTGTGTGTTTCCTTGTTGCTCTCTGGCTGTTATTAATGATGAGAACCATTTTATTCTTATTTGCTAAATGTTTTGCATTTGAAGTGCACTCCACCTAAGTAATTTTATTTACCGGTTGTACATAAGTTTAACAGTTTACTAGTTTGGAATCTGAAAAGTTATGAAAAGTCTTTTAATTACCCTCTGTACATACGTTGAACAGTTTACTGAGTTTGGAATCTGAAAAGTTATGAAAAGTCTTTTAATTACCCGCCTGTACATATGCGTAGCAGTATGCTAAGTTTGGAATCAGAAAAGTTATGAAAAGTCTTTTAATTACCCGCCTGTACATACGTTTACCAGTTTACTGAGTTTGGAATCTGAAAAATTATGAAAAGTCTTTAATTACCCGCCTGTACATACGTTTAACAGTTTACTGAGTTTGGAATCTGAAAAATTATAAAAAGTCTTTTAATTACCCGCCTGTACATATGCGTAACAGTTTGCTAAGGTTGGAATCAGAAAAGTTATGACAAGTCTTTTAATTACCCGCCTGTACATCAGAAAAGTTATGAAAAGTCTTCCAATTTTTATTATCCAAGCCTGTAACTTGCATGAACAGCATGTGATATTTATGTTGGTATTATTTCATGAGTACATTACTTGAGTGAAAAGCATGCTTGCATGTAATATTTATTTATGATATTATTTATGATATTATTTATGATATTATTTTTAATATCATTTATGATGTTATTTATGATGTTATTTATGATGTTATTTATGATGTTATTTATATTATTAGTGATATTATTTATGATATTATTTATGGTGTATTTATTATATTATTTTTATGATATTATTTATGATGTTATTTATATTATTAGTGATATTATTTATGATATTATTTATGGTGTTATTTATGGTGTTATTACAATTGGACTCTCATTCCTTCCTTTTGTTAAGATGTATATTTTGTTGTATTCTTGAGAAGAGGCCTGGACCTGGTTTCACTCAAATAAATCATTGAACTGAATTGATTGGACTGAATTGATCTTGATATGATTAATTGTTTTTGGTTCTTTTCTTTTTTTGTGTATTTTCCGTTAATAAAAACTAGTGTTAACAGAGTTGACACATTCTTTTGGGTTTCCTTAAGCCAAACGGAAGAACCATAAAAAAAAAAAAATTCTTTTTTTTTACTTTTATTTCCTTCTGCTATTTAAAGAATATTTGTTTAGAAATGGAAAAGAAAATCACATCACATTTTTATTTACTTTAAGAAAGTGTTCTGAAGGAAAATATATTTATTTTTCATTCTTAACTAAATATTTGTATTTGAGATCATTGGGCTATTGAATAAACTGCTTAGTTTGCTTTATTATCAACCACACTTTGTTTTTCAAGGGAATGGTTACCTTATTTTACATTTCTTTTGTCTATTCATTGCAGGTGTCCTCATATGGAGGCAACCTGAGGTATACCCTCAATATATTGGACTACGATGAGGCTGTAAGTCTCAATAGAGACCCTGATATTGAAATTAGAGTGAGTTCACCTTTCTCTTTTGCTGATTATTTTAAGAGGAATACTTAAAGATTTATTAGTTAATTGTGGAGTTGGGTTCTCAGACAGTGGTGGAGAGTTGGGGAGTACATATCTGACTCACATCTCACTTATAGCAGGAAATGTGTGACATACGCAACACCTGCTCCTCCTCATCGAGCTCTTGGGAGATGTTGATGTTAACTGGCCTTCCAAGCAGCAGGACAGTCATTCCTGCCTGGATCACAGAGAGAGGACAAATGCTTAAAAGATTGACTTATACCGTCCCTGTCTATTCAAGTTCATTTTCATTCAATTGTAGGAGAATTATATCAAATAAGTGCATCATTTTAAAAATTTATATTTCCCTTTTTGTCTTTGGAAGATTTCTATCAGAAATATGAATCTCTTCAAATTTCTCACTTGATACAGCTTTAAACTTAATGCGATGAATGGATCATGGTTAAGCTAAGCATTAGAAACAATGTTTTCTAGTTAAAAAAGGTGTCACACAACTATTATAAATGAACTCAATAAAAACTAATATTTTAATATCTCTATGATGAATTTTTTTGTTACTAATTAGTACAATATTTTTCTCCTCTTCCACCAGGGAAATGAAGTTACTCTCCTGTACAGGCACAAGCAGAGGCCTAACGAGAATGCCATAACCTACACTGTACCATTCTATGAGGTAAGAAATCTGCCCACCATGTTTAAACATGTTGGTACAGGAGGGCCATAGGGATGTGGCCAATATTGCTTTCTACGACATGTAAATACTTCAGTAAAAGTGTATGCTTAGCTTTCTTTTCAAACAATGTTTAAGCTCTCATATCAAGCTCCTGGCTATCTTACCTCAACTTTCAGCTACACATTTCACAGTTTTATTTTTGTTTGTTTCTTGCACTATAATGTTTTTCCAGTGATAATAAAGTGCTTGTAATATATTGATATCAGCTTGTATTGCTTTAATATAAATATCAGTAGGGGTTGTGAGCACAACAGGAAGACACATCAGGGAAGCATACCTAACGTTTGGTTCAGATATGTTGGTCAATTCTAATCTTGTTTAGAATATGAGACAGGGAAGCATTTGAGGACTGCTTTCATCAAATCTGCTTCATCTCTGGGGCACTCATTCCTCAGATTACTATGGTTGTTGTTTATGTCCCTTTCCTCCGGCCTCCGAGTGATTTTAATCTCCTTTCCTTGACTTTTATGGGATATTTTAACCCCTTCCTCAGAATATGTTCCCCCTCCCTCAGAATATGGGCCCCTTCCTCAGAATGTGGTCCCCCTTCCTCAGAATGTGGTTCCCCTTTCTCAGAATATGGTCCCCCTTTCTCAGAATATGGTCCCCCTTTCTCAGAATATGGACCCCTTCCTCAGAATATGGTCCCCCTTCCTCAGAATATGGTCCCCTTCCTCAGAATATGGTCCCCCCTCCTCAGAATATGGACCCCTTTCTCAGAATATGGTCCCCCTTTCTGAAAATATGGACCCCTTTCTCAGAATATGGGCCCCTTTCTCAGAATATGGTCCCCTTTCTCAGAATGTGGTCCCCCTTTCTCAGAATATAGTCCCTCTTTCTCAGAATATGGGCCCCTTCCTCAGAATATGGTCCCCCTTCCTCAGAATGTGGTCCCCCTTCCTCAGAATGTGGTCCCCCTTCCTCAGAATATGGTCCCCTTCCTCAGAATATGGACCCCTTTCTCAGAATATGGTCCCCCTTTCTCAGAATATGGTCCCCCTTTCTCAGAATATGGTCCCCCTTTCTCAGAATATGGGCCTCTCCTCAGAATATGGTCCCCCTTCCTCAGAATATGGGCCCCTTCCTCAGAATATGGACCCCTTTCTCAGAATATGGGCCCCTTCCTCAGAATATGGACCCCTTCCTCAGAATATGGTCCCCCTTCCTCAGAATATGGGCCCCTTCCTCAGAATATGGACCCCCTTCTCAGAATATGGTCCCCCTTTCTCAGAATATGGACCCCTTCCTCAGAATGTGGTCCCACTTCCTCAGAATATTGTCCCCCTTTCTGAGAATATGGACTCCTTCCTCAGAATATGGTCCCCCTCTCTTAGAATGTGGCCCCCCCATCCTCAGAATACGGTCCCCATTCCTCAGCATATGGTCCCTCTTCCTCAGAATGTGTGCCCCCTTGCTCAGAATGTGGGCCCCTTCCTCAGAATATAGTTCCCCTTCAGAATGTGGCCCCCTTTTAGAATATGGTCCCCCTTTCTCAGAATGTGGTCCTCCCATGCATCCTCAGAATGTGGTCTACCTTCCTCAGAATATGGTCCCCTTCCTCAGAATATGGTCCCCTTCCTCAGAATATGGTCCCCCTTCTTCAGAATATGGTCCCCCTTCCTCAGAATATGGTCCCCTTTCTTCAGAATATGGTCCCCTTTCCTCAGAATATGGTCCTCCCATCCTCAGAATGTGGTCTTCCCTTCCTCAGAATATGGACCTCTCATCCTCAGAATCCCATCCTCAGAATGTGGTCCCCCTTCCTCAGAATATGGACCTCTCATCCTCAGAATGTGGTCCTCCCATCCTCAGAATGTGGTCCTCCCATCCTCAGAATGTGGTCCCCCTTCCTCAGAATATGGACCTCTCATCCTTAGAATATGGTCCCCATCCTCAGTATATGGTCCACCTTCCTCAGAATATAGTCCCCCTTCCTCAGAATATGGTCCCCCTTCCTCAGAATATGGTCCCCCTTTCATAATATGGCCTCTTTCAGAATATGGTCCCCCTTTTCTTAAAATATGGTCTCCTCTGATGTTTGAGTAAGTGCTTTTGTTTTTTCAGCAATACTGGACAAGAATGGATGGTCAGCCAGCCACCAGGGAGTTCTTGATGATGACCTTAGCTGACCTGGACTATATTCTGATCAGAGCTACATACAGCACCGATCCCCAGCTCTCAGTGTGAGTCACAGATATTTGTGTGTCAGTTTCCTCAAGTCATAGCACCAGCTTGTCATGCTAGAGATATCCCAGCTCAATTCCTGATGGGTCTCTATTCACCAGTGCTTCTTCACAACTGGTTTAACAAGCAGCCATGGGCATCTCTATATGACCTTAAATGTTGAGAAGGGATGTAAAATACCCAAGCTACCTACCTACCAGTTTCCTCTTGACAATATTTTTTTTTTCTTTTCAAATCTTATGTTTTTTCAAAGTTGTGTACACTGAAGGGGAGACCTTTTAACGTGACTAAAATGTGCCGACAGTTTAAGAAAAATCTGGAGAGAAAAACATATTTTTCCGAAAACTGAAACTTAAATCACTCAATTTGTAATCAATAAAGATATATTTTCTGCCTGGAAGACATTAGCTTCAGGAACTAGTAGGATGGCAGTGATGTACAGTAGAGCACCTATAATCATTTACAAAATTGTTGGAACAATAGAGTTATTCGAGCTACACATTTTAGTGTTATATTTCTTTTTTATTTTAGTCTTTCCTCAATTCTAAACTTTCCACCCCTCTTTCCAACTTGGTATTTTTTTGTTTTAACCTAATTTGAAGAAGAACAAAAAAAATTGTTAGCAATGGCCAACATTGAATGGGTTTTGGGGAGCAAGGAGAAGGGTTAAGATAGTAAGGTAGGGTAGGGGACACTGGGGGGTATGGAAATTATGCTAATGTTCTATATTGAAAAAATAAAGAACAATTTCAAATGAGGGAATACAGATAAAAGCACCACTGAGGAAAATTGCTACCATTTATGCTGTAAAACTGATGAATAACGAAGAATATAAAAGCAAGATCATAAAGCAGTGCGAAATTTAGTTGAGAAAGTGAATGTTGTAGAAGATGCAGACGTTGCAAAGCTTAAAGAACTAGACCCGAAAAGTGAGGGCGCTTGTTTTTGCAAATTTCACAGATATATCATCTACAACAGATTGATAAACTTCATGACTTCATAGCCCACAGATGATGTGAGGGCAAAGGTTACTTCAATATTCATATTAACCAGAAAATAAATAGGCCATTTTGTGCTAGATGAGCATTTAACTTTCTTTTTTTTTTTTTTTGGGGGGTGGGGGGGGGGGGGGCTGATAATGTGCTCTCTCTCTCTATTCAATCTAGTGCTCCTGTAGTAAACTGACACTTTACTCATAATTTTGTTAATTTGTAATTCAAATCAGAATTTATGAGCAGTATAACACACATTGAAATAGCTGAACTGTGCTTTAATCTCATTCTTCATAATACAAAAGTTATTTTAAAACTTTTTTCGTTGCAGAATCCAAGATGTTATGCTGGATGTAGCTGAGCCTCGTAATACAGGGCTTGGTCGTGTCTATGCAGTTGAACAATGTGTTTGTCCACTTGGTTACACAGGACTGTCATGTGAGGTGAGTTACCCCAAGGGTTTTAACAAAGCTTGTTTTAAATATTGCAATTCACTAGCATTTGAATATGTATGGACAGGTATAGGTGGCTTTAAGATATTTTAGTTGAGAGGGCAAAACATTACTTGGGGGAAAAAATTAAATATCCTTTTAATCAAACATAAAATTCATGCATGTTGGTATTTTTTTTTGTATTATAGAAGGAAAACAATGAATAACAAGCCTTTGGCAATTCACCACCTGGCTCCTATGACAATCTGCCATGCAATTCACCACCTGGCTCCTATGACAATCTGCCATGCAATTCACCACCTGGCTCCTATGATAATCTGCCATGCAATTCACCACCTGGCTCCTATGACAATCTGCTACACAATTCACCACCTGGCTCCTATGACAATCTGCCATGCAATTCACCACCTGGCTCCTATGACAATCTGCCATGCAATTTATTACCTGGCTCCTATGACAATCTGCCACACAATTCACCACCTGGCTCCTATGACAACCTGCCATACAATTCACCACCTGGCTCCTATGACAATCTGCCATGCAATTTATTACCTGGCTCCTATGACAATCTGCCATGCAATTTATTACCTGGCTCTTATTACAATCTGCCATGCAATTTATTACCTGGCTCCCATGACAATCTGCCATGCAATTTATTACCTGGCTCTTATGACAATCTGCCATGCAATTTATTACCTGGCTCCTATGACTTTTTGAAATTGCATTTTACACATTTTTATCTTTTTATATCCAGTGTTATATACCATTTATACAAAGTATTATTTTTCTAAACCATTTTATCGATTTCCAAATTACTTTTTATATTCAACTTTTTACTGTAGTTTTGATATGAGTATTGTATTTTCCTTTATCCGATTTTGATATTTATACGTACATGATTATATATTTTTTTCTATATTTGTATTTTAATTGTAAAGCGCAGCCGAAAACCATGTTATGGCATGCGCTATATGAAATGAAATGAATAATAATAATAATGAAATATGACAATCTGCCACACAATTCACCACCTGGCTCCTATGACAATCTGCCATACAATTCACCCCCTGGCTCCCATGACAATCTGCCATACAATTCACCACCTGGCTCCTATGACAATCTGCCATGCAATTCACCACCTGGCTCCTATGACAATCTGCCATGCAATTCACCATCTGGCTCCTATGACAATCTGCCATGCAATTCACCACCAGGCTCCTATAACAATCTGCCATGCAATTTATAACCTGGCTCCTATACCAATCTGCCATGCAATTTATTACCTGGCTCCTATGACAATCTGCCATACAATTCACCACCTGGCTCATATGACAATCTGCCATGCAATTCACCACCTGGCTCCTATGACAATCTGCCATGCAATTTACCACCTGGCTCGTTTGACAATCTGCTATGCAGTTCACCACCTGGCTCCTATGACAATCTGCCATGCAATTTACCACCTTGCTCCTATGACAATCTGCCATGCAATTCACCACCTGGCTCCTATGACAATTTGACATACAATTTACCACCTGGCTCTTATGACAATCTGCCATGCAATTCACCACCTGGCTTCTATGACAATCTGCCATGCAATTCACCACCTGGCTCCTATGACAATTTGACAAACAATTCACCACCTGGCTCCTATGACAATCTGCCATGCAATTCACCACCTGGCTCCTATGACAATCTGCCATGCAATTCACCACCTGACTCCTATGACAATCTGCCATGCAATTTACCACCCGGCTCCTATGACAATCTGCCATGCAATTTACCACCCGCCTCCTATGACAATCTGCCATGCAATTCACCACCTGGCTCCTGCGACAGTCTGCCTTGCAATTCACCTCCTGGCTCCTATGACAATCTGCCGTACAATTCACCACCTGGCTCCTATGACAATCTGCCATGCAATTTACCACCCGGCTCCTATGACAATCTGCCATGCAATTCACCTCCTGGCTCCTATGACAATCTGCCATGCAATTCACCACCTGGCTCCTATGACAATCTGCCATGCAATTCACCACCTGGCTCATGACAATCTGCCATGCAATTTATTACCTGGCTCCTATGACAATCTGCCATACAATTCACCCCCCGTCTCCTATGACAAGTAGCAATAACTGGAGCTTAATTGGAAGAAAATATGCTATAAACCATGATAAATATGCAATAAACCATGATAAATATGCTATAAACCATGATAAATATGCTATAAACCATGATAAATATGCTATAAAACCATGATAAATATGCTATAAACCATGATAAATATGCTATAAACCATGATAAATATGCTATAAACCATGATAAATATGCTATAAACCATGATAAATATGCTAGAAACCATGATAAATATGCTAGAAACCATGATAAATATGCTAGAAACCGTGATAAATATGCTAGAAACTGTGATAAATATGCTAGAAACTGATAAATATGCTAGAAACCATGATATATATGCTAGAAAACCATGATAAATATGCTAGAAACTGTGATAAATATGCTATAAATCGTGATAAATATGCTATAAACCGTGATAAATATGCTATAAACCGTGATAAATATGCTAGAAACCAGATAAATATGCTATAAACCATGATAAATATGCTATAAATTGTGATAAATATGCTATAAACCATGATAAATTTGCTAGAAACCATGATAAATATGCTAGAAACCATGATAAATATGCTAGAAACCATGATAAATATGCTAGAAACTGATAAATATGCTAGAAACCGTGATAAATATGCTAGAAAAACCGTGATAAATATGCTATAAACCGTGATGAATATGCTATAAACCGTCATAAATATGCTATAAACCGTGTTAGATATGCTATAAACCGTGTTAAATATGCTCTAAACCGTGATAAATATGCTAGAAACCGTGATAAATATGCTATAAACCGTGATAAATATGTTATAAACCGTGATAAATATGCTATAAACCGTGTTAAATATGCTATAAATCCTGTTAAATATGCTATAAACTGATAAATATGCTACAAACCATGATAAATATGCTATAAACCATGATAAATATGCTATAAACCATGATAAATATGCTATAAACCATGATGAATATGCTATAAACCATTATGAATATGCTATAAACCATGATAAATATGCTATAAACCATGATATATATGCTATAAACCATGATAAATATGCTATAAACCATGATAAATATGATTCTTCCCCTGGTCTCTTTCCTTACTACCTCTAAAATGATCTGACCTCTCAGGCACAATTTGACCTTCGTTGTCGTGGTGCCGTTAAGACCTCATCAAACAAACAAACATGATAAATATGCTATAAACCATGATAAATATGCTATAAACCATGATGAATATGCTCTAAACCATGATGAATATGCTATAAACCATGATAAATATGCCATAAACCATGATATATATGCTATAAACCATGATAAATATGCTACTCATGTTTGTCAGAGGTTTGTAATCTCCATCGTATCCTTGAAGCTTAGCAGGAGAAAAATGTCAGACGTTTTTAGTGACAGAAATTTAGGATGAAAATGTAAAGAAATTGATTGAAGTATTTGAGCTGTCCTCTCATACATCACAAATTTTGGATACATTAAAAATTCTTCAAACTTTGATTTCAGTCAGAGACGAAAGTGCTTTAATTGAAAACTCTTTATGGTAAATATAGCATATCCATATACCATCCAAGTATTGCAGTAAACTACCATTTAAAATTGTGATTTCTGCAACATTCAAAGCAGTTATTGTTACAACAGCACATGGACAATAGTGAAACTTTCTCCCACACAAATACACACAGTAGCTGATTGCTTATTGGATGACTACAAAGTAAGATTAATGTCAATTTTTGTATGACATCAGAATATAAAGTAATGGGAATTTTTTTGAGAGAAAATTCCCATTTTCTTCTTTATATAGAAATAAACAATGTGTAAATTGGATCATTTCTCCTTTAAGGACTGTGATGCTGGTTACACCGTGCTGGTGGTGGACTGTACCTTGGTCTTTGTGAAGCATGTGATTGCAGCGGTCACTCTGGTCAGTGTGATCCAGAGAGTGGTGAATGCTTTGTAAGTACTGTAATGAACAATTAATCAGTATACTGCTAATTTATATTAAAGGAACAAGTAGGCCAAAAGGCAGGGGCATATTCTTGCTCTTGAGTCTCTAGAATATCAGAACACACTGTGTGTGCATGTGATGGTGTTGAGAAGGTTTGACATGAATTTTTACAAATTTAAAATTTGTTATTTTGGTTGGATTAAAATGACTAGATGCTGAACAATTTTTTTATATACTTTTTGTCAACTCCTGAATGGTATTGATGGTATGCGAACAAAGTCACATTTTGTTGGACGCGCATAATTTAATTGACGCTTTTAGGCACATGCCAAGGAGAGCACACGTAAGTCATCTTGGACTTGTTTTCAGTGTAGACCCAAGGAATTTGCCAGAAGGGAAAGCATACTACATTGTGTTTGTCAAAATTATTGTAACATATCACTGCAATTGATATTGCATCATTGTATTTTGACTCGCCTCCTGCCTGAGCTGCAGAATCATGATTATATGCTAGAATTCTGAGGATTTTTGTCAGCGTGCAATAATGCAATCAACCAATCAATCAACCAATCAATAGATCCCCTACAAATGGTTGCTAGGGTGGTGTAACTGACATTCACATGCCGTCATACACCAGCGTGTTAAAACATTCAGCTGCGACATCTTTTACTACCATTGTTTCTTTAAAAGTTATGAAATTTGTGTTTTTTTGCTGTCACTTTGTTTGTCTGAGACCTGAACATGGGTGGCAGAAAGCCATCCTAGACCTAAACATGAGTGGCAGAGGGCCATTCTAGACCTGAACATGAGTGGCAGAAGGCCATCCTAGACCTGAACATGAGTGGCAGAAGGCCATCCTAGACCTACCTGAACATGAGTAGCAGAAGGCCATCCTAGACCTGAGCATGAGTGGCAGAAGGCCATCCTAGACCTGAACATGAGTGGCAGAAGGCCATCCTAGACCTGAGCATGAGTGGCAGAAGGCCATCCTAGACCTGAACATGAGTGGCAGAAGGCCATCCTAGACCTGAACATGAGTGGCAGAAGGCCATCCTAGACCTGAGCATGAGTGGCAGAAGGCTATCCTAGACCTGAACATGAGTGGCAGAAGGCCATTCTAGACCTGAACATGAGTGGCAGAAGGCCATCCTAGACCTGAACATGAGTGGCAGAAGGCCATCCTAGACCTAAACATGAGCGGCGAAGGCCACCTTAAACCAGAACATGAGTGGCAGAAGGCCACCCCAGGCCTGAACAGGAGTGGCAGAAGGCCATCCTAGACCTGAACATGAGTGGCAGAAGGCCATCCTAGACCTGAACATGAGTGGCAGAAGGCCATCCTAGACCTGAACATGAGTGGCAGAAGGCCATCCTAGACCTGAACATGAGTGGCAGAAGGCCATCCTAGACCTGAACATGAGTGGCAGAAGGCCATCCTAGACCTGAACATGAGTGGCAGAAGGCCATCTTAGACCTGAACATGAGTGGCAGAAGGCCATCCTAGACCTGGACATGAGTGGCAGAAGGCCATCCTAGACCTGAACATGAAAGGCAGAAGGCATCCTAGACCTGAACATGAGTGGCAGAAGGCCATCCTAGACCTGAACATGAGTGGCAGAAGGCCATCCTAGACCTGAAGATGAGTGGCAGAAGGCCATCCTAGACCTGAACATGAATGGCAGAAGGCCATCCTAGACCTGAACATGAGTGGCAGAAGGCCATCCTAGACCTGAACATGAGTGGCAGAAGGCCATCCTAAGAATGTTGTTTGTTTGCTGTTATGTACTTTCTAAAGAATTAACTTAGCAGAAAGGCAAATCATTTTGTGCTCAATTGAAGTCTATTTTGTACACACTGTAACATTTGCAAGGAAGACAAAATAAAGAAAAGGAATGGAGTAGGTGTGGATTTTGGTTGTGTTCCTAGAAATTCAGCCAGCTAGCAATCTTTTTAAAGAATCCATTAATCCTCTTGTTATAATGAAAAGAAATGGAATTTAATTTAATTTGCACAGTATTTGACCATGTATAATTGCTGTTTTTTGTATGCTGTGATGCATCTTTTAAGGATAATGGAAGGTAATTACATTTTTGTCAGTGCGCCTTTTTTGATGGTGTATGTACTTTGTGCACTGGTTATACATATGCATGCTGAAATCATCCTCAGCTTTGTTGATGATTCTCACAAGTTCACCCTTTTAAATTTCATAGAATGCATACAAAAGACGTAAGGGTCATTGCATGAACATGCTGTAGTCTGTCTGTGTTTGAGTACATGTCTCTATATATGTACCCTTTGTTTTGGTTCCGTCACATTTTTATTTGCATCTTTGAATTTGTTTCATGGTTAAAGTTTCCCTTGAGGTATATTTGTAATTCTGGTGGCAGCCTCATCCTCTCATCCCACTTGTGTTTCATAATTGTTTTATTTCATCATATTTCTATTGAGGGTGTAATTTTGTATTGCATTTGCTAAATGGCAGGAATGGAAAATAAGAACTCGGAAATACTTGGGCCAATTTTCCAACAAATTTGTAAAGAAACGATAATATTGAAATTTGTTGTCTTTGTTTCCTCACTATCACAAAATGCATCTCTGCAGGTGTATTTGTTTCAAAGCACAGATAACATTGAAATAGGAAACTGGTCAAAAATACATACTCCTGATAGTGGTGTGTCTAAGGGGTTAGCTAAGCCCCCAAATGCTATAGTCCTACCCCAGTTTTTTCTTCAATTTTGGACCAAACATTTTCATGGGCTTAGGGTTCCAAAAATTAAAGCTAGACATGCCCCTGGCTACAGTTTAAATGAACAGATCCGATATATATTATTGATGACAAGTGGGAAAAAAGCGACTTGCTGTTATACCCATATGTTTCATATTTCCATATTTTATTATTGATTCATTAATTTTTATTTTAATTGATCACATTCTTCATTGCTTTCTAATCTTTTGTTCTTACTAAAAAAAATTGTATCTTTATTTATCATCTTTATTCTTTTCTCTACCTTCCCTACCCCCTCTCCTTCTCTCTACCTTCCCTACCTCTCTACCTTCCTTACCTCTCTACCTTCCCTACCTCTCTACCTTCCCTACCTCTCTACCTTCCCTACCTCTCTACCTCTTTACCTTCCCTACCTCTCTACCATCCCTACCTCTCTATCCAAACTCTTGCACCATACATTTGTAACACCCTCTTGGCACATTTGACTTTGACTGTTGCAGTGCTGTTAAACATTATCAAACAAATCAACAAACAATCATTTCTTTCGGTGAAAGGCATAAAATGTTACATTTTGTATTTATTGGGTTAAGTGAATGCTTCTTCTGTTAAGTATGCAAATATGAGACAAATTTTAATTATTGATGGGCACATGTGAAACTATGAGTGATGTAACTTACATATATTTAATGCATTGTTGGTTAAAGGATTAGTTTAAGGGTCAAGCAAGTTGATCTTTTATGAAAGAGAAATTTCAAAGAAACAAAATGGTGAAGAAAGCATTCAAGAATCTTATTCCGTCAAGCAGATATTAATTAGAAGTTTAAAGCTCTGTTGTATCTGTGTAGAAATGACTGGTATAGTAAGTTTTCTTGGTGCCCTCTCCTCACATTCTTAACAATTGTTGTTATTGTACTTTAAAGAACATTTGTTGAACTTTTTTGCCATTTTAATTAGTTTTTCTTGAACTTCCTTCCGGTAGTACATTATAATTATTCTTACTAAATTCTGTTCTACTTCTTTCCTGACCAATTGTCTTTAAAGCCACAAAATCGCATGACAACATATGATAAAATACATTACGTATAGACTTTTAGGAAGTCGATTTTGTGACATCACAGCTAGTTTGATTCAACCATTTCTACACAAACAATACAATACATTGAACTTTTAAATTCCTTTCTTGAATAAACTGGACTCGCTTGACCCCCGAACTAATCCTTTAAGAGAAGGTCTGACCTTCACTTTCCTATGAGTTATTTTATTTAATGTCTGTCATTTTTTAGAGAAAGCTTGAGTGAAGAGATTGATTCATATGAGTAGTTGCATAATCTAATTTACCTTAAGTTTGTTGAAACTTGATGTATTATATGTTCTATTTTGTTGCTGTAAGCATTGCCATGTTGTAAATATGAAAAGGCCGGTGGCCTATCAAGTAAATAAACTGAAATTGAATTGAATTTGTAACAAATTTTGCTCTTTTTATTTTCCTTTAGAATTGTAGAGACAATACAGCCGGCTATTACTGTGATGAGTGAGTAAAGAATCTCTTGTTTGTGGATGAATTGTTCTTGGATGTGTTTTAATTCTGAAATGTTGCGATATTGTTTTTATGACTGTTTGATGGTGTTTAGTTAAAGGTGTATGGACACGTAGAGAATTTATATTCACCAGAAAGAGCATTAACTTCTGAACAGAAGTAAATTACGTCAAAAGCACATGTTGCTTTCGAGTAATGGCTAATGTAGAAGTTGTGGTGTATAAAAAAGAGGACAACTTTCTTCAAATATCTCTCCTTAGTTTTAGTTGCCACCTATTCATGGATCTTATAGAGTGTTCATATCCCAGCATGCAATTTTACCATTTCAGGTTTTTGTAGTATTTCACCCTTATTCTACCAAGGGTGTCCAAAATACAGGTGGCATTTTAGAGAAATTGTTAGAAAGGGCTTTGTCACAAATTTCACTTAATATTTGTTATGTTACAACTTTATATTTAGTTAAAGCTAAGACTATGAATTTTATATTGATGTGCATAAGTTTTAGGTCAAACAAAGTTATGCATATGAGGTCACTAATTTGCATATCTTGTGTCATAAATTCTATATGATACTTTTACTATCTTGTGGTGAATGACAATGGTGGTGATGGTGATATAATTACCTCGCTTCAATCATTCTTTCTTTTTTTCAGATGCGCTGATGGATCCGTTGGTGATCCTTATAATCCTTCAGGATGTGTTTCAATCAGTGAGTATCATTCCATTGTGAAAGCATCACTTACCTATATGGTCATGGTTGCGGGTGGGTGTGGTGTGGTACCTATGCGGTCATGGTTGCAGCTGGGTGTGGTACCTATGTGGTCATGGTTGCAGGTGGGTGTGGTGTGGTACGTATACGGTACATAGATAGGATATGGTCTGCAGATAGGGTATGGTCTGTAGATGTGCCTTATAATCGTTGATGGTGATGTCACACATATCAGTGAGTGAAAATGACCTATTAATGAGGCTTGTCATTTTGGTTCTGATGCGATAGCATCAGGAACTTATGTGGTCATGATGGCATATTTGCATGTGTGTGTGTGTGTGTTTGTTTGTGAAGCCCAGCTCGTAAACACCGGATTCATGGCATATGTGGTACACAGATAGTCCATGGTCAGTAGATGTGCCCTATTGTTTTTCATGGTGTTGTCATGCATATTAATGTGTGGGCAGGGCCCAATGTAATAATCTTGAACTGTTCATATTTTAAAACTGTGCATCTGTTTTGTTTCATATTAGGTGTAATTAAGATGTTATCTGGTGTTTACATGTTCATGATGTAAAAACATTGAATTTCATTAATATGCATAGTGGGTGGGGCTGAATAACATTTTGCTGAAGAAAAGCTTGTAAACACAGTATCTCAAGAACGGTAAACTGGATTCATATCATATGTGGTACACAGATACCTCATGATCTGTAGATGTGCCCTATTGTTTTTGTAAGTGATATCATGCATATTCATGAGTAGGCGGGCCTTGATGTAAAAATCTGGATATGCTCATATTTTAACAATTATATGTATGCTTTGTTTCATATATGGTATAATAGTGTATACCTATTCATGGTATAAAAATGATGCAGTTTATTAAAAGAAGAAAGCATTCAAAAATCTTATTCTGTTTAAGGAGATATCTAAGTTTAAAGTTTGGTATCATTTGTGTAGAAACGACTGAAATCAGACTAGTTGTGCTGTCATAGCTGCAGATTCATGAAAGTCTCTAATATGTATTTATCTTATTTTGTCCTACGATTTTGTGGCTCTAAAACCATGGGATGTGACAAAAAGTAGTAAAACTGAATCCAGAAAGGGTATTTATAATATACCACCTGAAGAAAGCTTGAGGAAATAAGATTTAGGTAGTAAAAATTTAAATAAACTTTCTTTAAAATACTTGACAATCGTTAAGAATGTGAGGATGAAGACTTTCCATAGTAAACTTACTACATTTAAAGTTGAATATCTTCCTAATAGAATATGATTTTTGAGAGCTTTCTTCACCATTTTGTTTCTTTTGAAGTCTTTTCTTCATATAAGATGGACATGCCTGACCCTTAAACTAATCCTCTAATAATGCCTAAATTACAGATGCAAGGCCAACGATCACCATCATTAATGATCTTGAGGCAATTGTGGGAGAGCCATTCATAATAGACGTTGATGTTCAAGGGAAATACGAAAGCGTTAAGTGGTTTAAGCTTGAAAGAACAGAGATTAATATAGGAGGAGAAATACGAAGTAGCATCGTGGAGGATGCCTATCAACTTGAAAGAATAGATCTACGACAAGGCATTACTGTAGATGTAAACAACAATTTGCGGGTAAGTGACTATTCCATTACAGCTAGCTCTCAGACTAAACAAATACTGAAGTTGCCCAGCATACATCACAGATATGCATCAAAATTTGGTGATAAAAGTCGGAAATGGTCAGTTTTGTATGCAATTTTGATCAAATTCTCTGCTTCTTTCTTGGTTTAAAAGCAGTTCAACTCATGTAGTTTCTACATGTCCATGGACCATTAAATGATTCAAGATTATAAAAAAATGTATACTTCAGGGTGTTTATTAGATGTATAATAGTGATACTTCAAGTTAAATCCAGACTAGATCCATGAAGGCCCACAGGCCAGTGCCTATTCCCGGTTTCCTTAGCATAAGCTAATGAGAGGACATGTTAATAGTGATACTTTAAGTTAAATCCATACTAGATCCATGAAGGCCCACAGGCCGGTGCCTATTCCTGGTTTCCTTAGCATAAGCGAATGAGAGCACATGTTAATAGTGATACATTAAGTGAAATCCATACTAGATCCATGAAGGCCCACAGGCCGGTGCTTATCCCGGTTTCCTTAGCATAAGCTAATGAGAGCACATGTTAATAGTGATACTTTAAGTGAAATCCATACTAGATCCATGAAGGCCCACAGGCCGGTGCTTATCCTGGTTTCCTTAGCATAAGCTAATGAGAGGACATGTTAATAGTGATACTTTAAGTTAAATCCATACTAGATCCATGAAGGCCCACAGGCCGGTGCTTATCCCAGTTTCCTTAGCATAAGCGAATGAGAGCACATGTTAATAGTGATACTTTAAGTTAAATCCATACTAGATCCATGAAGGCCCACAGGCCGGTGCTTATCCTGGTTTCCATAGCGAATGAGAGCACATGTTAATAGTGATACTTTAAGTTAAATCCATACTAGATCCATGAAGGCCCACAGGCCGGTGCTTATCCTGGTTTCCTTAGCATAAGCTAATGAGAGCACATGTTAATAGTGATACTTTAAGTGAAATCCATACTAGATCCATGAAGGCCCACAGGCCGGTGCTTATCCCGGTTTCCTTAGCATAAGCGAATGAGAGCACATGTTAATAGTGATACTTTAAGTTAAATCCATACTAGATCCATGAAGGCCCACAGGCCAGTGCTTATCCCGGTTTCCTTAGCATAAGCGAATGAGAGCACATGTTAATAGTGATACTTTAAGTTAAATCCATACTAGATCCATGAAGGCCCACAGGCCGGTGCTTATCCTGGTTTCCATAGCGAATGAGAGCACATGTTAATAGTGATACTTTAAGTGAAATCCATACTAGATCCGTGAAGGCCCACAGGCCGGTGCTTATCCCGGTTTCCTTAGCATAAGCTAATGAGAGCACATGTTAATAGTGATACTTTAAGTTAAATCCATACTAGATCCATGAAGGCCCACAGGCCGGTGCTTATCCCGGTTTCCTTAGCATAAGCGAATGAGAGCACATGTTAATAGTGATACTTTAAGTTAAATCCATACTAGATCCATAAAGGCCCACAGGCCGGTGCTTATCCTGGTTTCCATAGCGAATGAGAGCACATATTAATAGTGACACTACATGACGCATAAACATTTGTTGTTGATTTTTTGCTAATTGAGGGCCATTAAAGAATAAATAATGCCTTTTCCTGCAGATAAATGAGGTCTTCCCATATGATGCTGGAGTCTATTTCATCATCGTTTACTCAGACCTTGCAAATGTCACTGCTGAAGTTCTACTCAATGTTTGTAAGTTTTTGTCTGGTTTACATGATTAGGTACCTAAAACATATGGCAACAATGCTACAGCCTATGCAGGACGCTTGCAAAGATTATATGGCAACAATGCTACAGCCTATGCAGGACGCTTGCAAAGATTATATGGCAACAATGCTACAGCCTATGCAGGACGCTTGCAAAGATTATATGGCAACAATGCTACAGCCTATGCAGGGCGCTTGCAAAGGTTATATGGCAACAATGCTACAGCCTATGCAGGACGCTTGCAAAGATTATATGGCAACAATGCTACAGCCTATGCAGGGCGCTTGCAAAGGTTATATGGCAACAATGCTACAGCCTATGCAGGACGCTTGCAAAGGTTATATGGCAACAATGCTACAGCCTATGCAGGGCGCTTGCAAAGGTTATATGGCAACAATGCTACAGCCTATGCAGGGCGCTTGCAAAGATTATATGGCAACAATGCTACAGCCTATGCAGGACGCTTGCAAAGGTTATATGGCAACAATGCTACAGCCTATGCAGGATGCTTGCAAAGGTTATATGGCAACAATGCTACAGCCTATGCAGGGCGCTTGCAAAGATTATATGGCAACAATGCTACAGCCTTTGCAGGACGCTTGCAAAGGTTATATGGCAACAATGCTACAGCCTATGCAGGACGCTTGCAAAGGTTATATGGCAACAATGCTACAGCCTTTGCAGGGCGCTTGCAAAGGTTATATGGCAACAATGCTACAGCCTTTGCAGGACGCTTGCAAAGATTATATGGCAACAATGCTACAGCCTATGCAGGACGCTTGCAAAGGTTATATGGCAACAATGCTACAGCCTTTGCAGGGCGCTTGCAAAGGTTATATGGCAACAATGCTACAGCCTATGCAGGACGCTTGCAAAGGTTATATGGCAACAATGCTACAGCCTATGCAGGGCGCTTGCAAAGGTTATATGGCAACAATGCTGCAGCCTATGCAGGACGCTTGCAAAGATTATATGGCAACAATGCTACAGCCTTTGCAGGGCGCTTGCAAAGGTTATATGGCAACAATGCTACAGCCTATGCAGGATGCTTGCAAAGATTATATGGCAACAATGCTACAGCCTATGCAGGACGCTTTCAAAGATTATATGGCAACAATGCTACAGCATATGCAGGGCGCTTGCAAAGATTATATGGCAACAATGCTACAGCCTATGCAGGACGCTTGCAAAGATTACATGGCAACAATGCTACAGCCTATGCAGGACGCTTGCAAAGATTATATGGCAACAATGCTACAGCCTATGCAGGGCGCTTGCAAAGATTATATGGCAACAATGCTACAGCCTATGCAGGGCGCTTGCAAAGATTATATGGCAACAATGCTACAGCCTATGCAGGACGCTTGCAAAGATTACATGGCAAAAATGCTACAGCCTATGCAGGGCGCTTGCAAAGGTTATATGGCAACAATGCTACAGCCTATGCAGGGCGCTTGCAAAGATTATATGGCAACAATGCTACAGCCTATGCAGGACGCTTGCAAAGATTACATGGCAACAATGCTACAGCCTATGCAGAGCGCTTGCAAAGGTTATATGGCAACAATGCTACAGCCTATGCAGGGCGCTTGCAAAGATTATATGGCAACAATGCTACAGCCTATGCAGGACGCTTGCAAAGATTATATGGCAACAATGCTACAGCCTATGCAGGGCGCTTGCAAAGATTATATGGCAACAATGCTACAGCCTATGCAGGGCGCTTGCAAAGATTATATGGCAACAATGCTACAGCCTATGCAGGACGCTTGCAAAGGTTATATGGCAACAATGCTACAGCCTATGCAGGATGCTTGCAAAGGTTATATGGCAACAATGCTACAGCCTATGCAGGACGCTTGCAAAGATTATATGGCAACAATGCTACAGCCTAAAGGTGCAGGGCGCTTTGCAAAGATTATATGGCAACAATGCTACAGCCTATGCAGGACGCTTGCAAAGGTTATATGGCAACAATGCTACAGCCTATGCAGGACGCTTGCAAAGGTTATATGGCAACAATGCTACAGCCTATGCAGGGCGCTTGCAAAGGTTATACGGCAACAATGCTACAGCCTATGCAGGACGCTTGCAAAGGTTATATGGCAACAATGCTACAGCCTATGCAGGGCGCTTGCAAAGATTATATGGCAACAATGCTACAGCCTATGCAGGACGCTTGCAAAGATTATATGGCAACAATGCTACAGCCTATGCAGGACGCTTGCAAAGATTATATGGCAACAATGCTACAGCCTATGCAGGACGCTTGCAAAGGTTATTGTCCTTGGTACCTCACTGAAAACTACTGCATAATTTCAACCAAATGAAAACATAAAATCAATGTTTATTCTGTTAGAAACTTAATATTGACCGTTTTACCACAAATTTACCTTTGAACCCCAACATTTGACAGAAAAAGTTGGCAGATAGTATGGCACATATACACTGCTTCAATTGCGCTGGTGAAAAGGTAATTTGCATAAATGTGTACATTGTCTTATGTGCACCATTGTATGGAGAGACAAGAATGGACCGATTATTCCATCAATTTTTGAGTTTCAAAGGTTCTTTTTTTGTAAATATGTACTTGGAAGTAGTTGAATTTTAGTTTAACATGCAGCATGGCACTTTTTACATTTCATTTTTATCTTAACTTACGTAGGTAATACAATTTGTTTTTATCCTTTTCTATTCTTTCTGGAGAATCCCCTGTACCCTTGTACCCTCGGGGTACTTATTTTGATTTACGCTTATGGTGATTTCTTTTCCCTCTGATAGTCACACCATAAGAACTTCATAATTTAGCACTAAATTCTATTATTAGAAGATGTTCCGTCATGTTCTTATTTACTTTATGCTTGAATTCCAGATACAAGGCCGGTGATCACCATCATTAACGAATATACAGCAGTGGTGGGAGAGCCACTAATAATACCCGTGGATGTTCAAGGAGATTATGAAAGCGTTGAGTGGTTTAAACTGGAACGAGTGGTAATTGATATGGGAGAAATGCAAAGTAGCATCGTGGAGGAGGGTAAACTTGAAAGAATAGATTTACGACCAGAAATTATTGTAGATGTCAACAACAATTTACGGGTAAGTGATAATTCAACTAGCTACCTCTCGGACAAAAGAAAATACTGTGGTTGTCCTATATACATCATAGATTTATGTAGAAACCAAATTTGATCAAATTCTTTGTTACTTTCATAATTTTCAAGCGGTTTATAAGCAATTTAACTGATGTTGCCTCTGAGTGAACTATTTAGCAATTCTAGGTTCAATATTCGATAGAAATATACATCCGGGGTATTGTTGGATGTATCTTAGTGATACTTAAAAGTTGCTACAATCTTGAACAAAATGTTGGCACAATTTAGTGCTATGAGAACTACATATGTTAGTGCTATGTTTCTTTTATGTTTTTTCCAATAATTGTACACCCTACTTCCTCCCCCTTTCGATGTTAGATTTATTTCTGTCTTAGCGTCATTCCCAGAAGAAGAAAAAAAAAAACTAACAACAGCCAACATTGAATGGGGAGGAGGAGAGGAGGTAGCCTAATATTGTGAGGTAGGGGAGGAGGAACTGGTGGCATCAATGAAATTATAACAATGTCCTAAAAAGTGTAAAATATTCATTACAAATGAATGAATAGGGATTGAAGAAGCAAGGGAAAACATTCCAGCATCTATGATTTCCAAATGTGGAATTATTTTCAATAGAAAAAGTAGGTTCATGAAAAGCATCACATATATTTACTAAGTGTATAAAGGCTCATCAGTCCAGTGCTTATTTCCTGGTTTCCATAAAGGCTCATTAGGCTGGTGCTTTATTCCCTGGTTTCCATTAAGGCTCATTAGGCTGGTGCTTTATTCCCTGGTTTCCATAAAGGCTCATTAGGCTGGTGCTTTATTCCCTGGTTTCCATAAAGGCTCAACAGGCCGGTGCTTTATTCCCTGGTATCCATAAAGTCTCATTAGGCCGGTGCTTATTCCCTGCTTTCCATAAGAGGCTCATCAGGCCGGTGCTTATTCCATAGTTTCCATAAAGGCTCATCAGGCGGGTGCTTTATTCCCTGGTTTCCATAAAGGCTCATCAGGCCGGTGCTTATTCCCTGGTTTCCATAAAGGCTCATCAGCAGGTGCTTCATTTCCTGGTTTCCATAAAGGCTCATCAGGCCAGTGCTTTATTCCCTTGTTTCCATAAAGGCTCATCAGTCCAGTGCTTATTCCCTGGTTTCCATAAAGTCTCATTAGGCTGGTGCTAATTCCCTGCTTTCCATAAAGGCTCATCAGGCCAGTGCTTTATTCCCTGGTTTCCATAAAGGCTCATCAGTCCAGTGCTTATTCCCTGGTTTCCCTAAAGGCTCATCAGGCCGGTGCTTATTCCATGGTTTCCATAAAGGCTCTTTAGGCCCGTGCTTATTCCATGGTTTCCATAAAAGCTCAACAGGCCAGTGCTTATTCCCTAGTTTCCATAAAGGCTCATCAGGCCAGTGCTTTATTATTCCCTGGTTTCCATGAAGGCTTATCAGGCCAGTGCTTACTCCCTAGTTTACATAAAAGCTCATCAAGCCGGTGCTTTATTCTCTGGTTTCCATAAAGACTCATCAGGCAGGTGCTTTATTCCCTGGTTTCCATAAAGGCTCACCAGGCCAGTGCTTATTCCTGGTTTCCATAAAGACTCATCAGGCCGGTGCTTATTCCCTGGTTTCCATAAAGGCTCATCAGGCCAGTGCTTTATTATTCCCTGGTTTCCATGAAGGCTCGTCAGGCCAGTGCTTATTCCCTGGTTTCCATAAAGGCTCATCAAGCTGGTGCTTTATTCTCTGGTTTTCATAAAGTCTCATCAGGCTGGTGCTTTATTCCCTGGTTTCCATTAAGTCTCATCAAGCCGGTGCTTTATTTCCTGGTTTCTATAAAGGCTCATCAGGCTGGTGCTTATTATGAAAAAAATAATGATACTACTTGATACATAAACAGTTGTTGTTGATTTCTTTATAATGGGGGGTCATTAAAGAATAGATCATTTATTTTCTTGAGAGAGAGATCATTTCTTTTCTTGCAGATAAATGAGGTCTCTATGTATGATACTGGATCCTATCTGTTCGTTGTTTACTGGAAGTTTAGAGATGTCACTGCTGAAGTTACGCTCAATGTTGTTTGTAAGTTTTCCTCTAGTGTTTATCTGTCTATGGTTCTTCAAAGCATAAAAGGGAGATCTGCAACATTACAGCCTATCCAGGATGCTCGCAAAAGTTTATTGACCTTTGGTATTTACTTGAAGATATGTCTTCGCATAGAAGTTAAGTCAGATCTCGTAGATACCCCTGTTTTTCTAGGAAGGTGAACTTTACTGGAAATACTGTATAATTTCACCAAATGAAAACAAAAATCAAACCTTTATTCCATTAGAAACATATTGACTGAAAATATGTCATGTATCAACTCTGCTTTATTTACGCAGGTGAAATGCTATTAATTTGCATAATGTCTGTTCTCTGTCTCACAAGCATGACTGTATGAAGAAACAAGATTAACCTTAATTTCAAATATGAATTTTCAAATATGAAATAAGTGCATTAACAGGGATCTTGGACTTCCCTAGCATCCACTTTTCGGGGAATAATGTACAGTTGATCTCCACTGCAGACTAAAGGAGCCAAACTCCATTATTCTGCAGCAAAGGAATTGTAGGGATAGTTTTTCGTGCCCTTAATTATTTTATTTTAAAATATGATAAAATATATATAGATATGATTGCATTTTTGGTTCTGATGTGATAGCATAAGGAACCTAAGTGGTCATTATGGGGTGGGTGTGTATGTATGTATGTTTGTGATGGCCAGCTCCTAAATGCTATATCGCAAGAATGATACACTGGATTTATGTCATATATGGTACATAAATAGCCCATGGTCAGTAGATGTGCCTTGTTGTTTTTAATAATGATGTCATGCATATTAATGAGTAGGTGGGGCTTATTGTAAAAATCTGGAACTGTTCATATTTTAACAACCACATGTCTGTTTTGTTTCATATTTAGTCTAGTTATGATGTTAGCTGGTGTGTAAATGTTCTTGACATAAAAATATGAAATTTCATTCATATGCGTAGTGGGCGGGGCTCAATATGAGTTTGCTGAAAAGAGCTTGTAAACACAGTATCTCAAGAATGATAAACTGGATTGATGTCATATTTGGTACACAGATAGCCCATGATCTGTAAATATGCCTATTGTTTTCGATGGTGATGTCATGCATATTAATGAGTAGCGGACTTAATGTAAAAATCTTGAAATGCTCATATTTTAACAGCCACATGTGTTTTTTTTTTTTAATATTTGGTATAATTATATTGTTAGCTGCTATGTAGACATTCATAACATTAAATCGTTAAATTTCATTGATATGCATAGTGGGTTGGGCTTAATATGATTTTGTGAATAAAAAACATGATATTTAAAAAAATTATGAAATGGATTCAAATCATGTGTAGCTCATGATCTGCAGATGTGATTTAATGTTCTTGGTGGTGATTTCATGCATATTAGTAAGTGGGCGGGGCTTAAAGTAAAAAGTTTGAAAAAGTGATGAATGAGCAACTGTGTGTTCATTTTGTGTCATATTGGGCATGATAATTGTGTTGATTATTGTGTACCTGCTTATGTTATTAACAGATGTCATTAATATGCATGGTGGGCGTGGCTTAATGTGAAAATGCTAAATGATGTAAGCACCATAAACGGTATATCAAATTTATGCTATATGTGGTACACAGATGTGTCATGGTCTGTACATATGTTCTAATGTTGTAGTAGTGATGTCATGAATGCTAATGAGTAGGCAGGGCTTACTGACAAATTCTTGAAAAAGGATAAATAAGCCATCATTTGTACATCATACTTGCTTTAAAGATGTTGCTAATTATTGTGCAAATGCTAATATTGTCAACATTTTTATTGATCTGCATGGTGAGTGTGGCTTATGAGTAAATATCATGGGAAAAATATTTGGTGATATGCAATGGCATGACAGTTAATACAAATTTTGCAAATCAATCAGCTTATGAAAAGCATCGGAACCACAAAACCTTTTGGTTCTAGTTATATCTTATTCATTAGTTTCATAATTCTCTAAGCAAGGTTGCAGGAAACCATGCTGTACGTTTCTGCAATTTTATTTAAGATTTTTACATTTTTTCTTATAGTGGCAAATACCTGTGACCCAGCTGGAACACTAGGACCAGTCAATGGTTTCTGTGAATGCAAGGTAATTTCTTCTTTTTACTGAATTTTTTTGGTAAAAAACAGTCTGGTTAGCTCAATTGGTGGAGCATTCGCTTTGAAGCCGGAAGGTCTTGGTTTGATTCCTGGTCATCTGGACCACTGACAGCATGACTGGACCACTGACAGCATGACTGGACCGCTGACAGCATGACTGGACCGCTGACAGCATGACCGGACCGCTGACAGCATGACCGCTGACAGCATGACCAGACCGCTGACAGCATGACCGGACCGCTGGACAGCATGACCGGACCGCTGGCAGCACGACCGACCCTGGCAGCATGACGGACCCTGGCAGCATGACGACCCTGGCAGCATGACCGACCCTGGCAGCACGACCGGACCCCTGGCAGCACGACCGGACCGCTGGCAGCACGACCGGACCGCTGGCAGCACGACCGGACCGCTGGCAGCACGACCGGACCGCTGGCAGCATGACCGGACCGCTGGCAGCATGACCGGACCGCTGGCAGCATGACCGGACCGCTGGCAGCATGACCGGACAGCTGGCAGCATGACCGGACCGCTGGCAGCATGACCGGACCGCTGGCAGCATGACCGGACCGCTGGCAGCACGACCGGACCGCTGGCAGCACGACCGGACCCCTGGCAGCACGACCGGACCCCTGGCAGCACGACCGGACCGCTGGCAGCACGACCGGACCGCTGGCAGCACGACCGGACCGCTGGCAGCATGACCGGACCGCTGGCAGCATGACCGGACAGCTGGCAGCATGACTTTAACAGCTGGCAGCATGACCGGACAACTGGCAGCATGACTCCTAACAGCTGGCAGCATGACCAGACAACTGGCAGCATGACCAGACAACTGGCAACATGACTCTAACAACATGACTGGACCACTGACAGCATTTCTGGAAGCCTGACAGTATGACTGGATAAATGACAGCATGACTAGATGACTGACAACATTACTGCATGGCTGACAGCATTACTGGACTGCTGACAGCATTACTGGACAACTGACAGCATTACTGGTGTTACTAAACAACTGACAAGGTGACTGAACCATTGATGGCATGCCTTTTCAATTAACTGGACAACTGACAACAGTACTGGATGACTGACAACATTACTTGACGGTTGACAGCATGACTGGGCCACTGACAGCATGACTGGTGTGACTGGACCAGTGGCAGGATGACTGAATGACTGACAATATTACTGCATGGCTGACAGCATTACTGGATGGCTGACACATTGGACAACTGGATGATTGCTGACAGACAACTGACTGGATGACTGACACATTACTGGAAGGTTGGCAGCATCACTGGACAACTGACAGCATGACTTGGTGTGACTAGACAACTGACAAGATGACTGAAACACTGATGGCATGACTGGGCAACTGACAGCATGACTGGACGACTGATAGCATGCCTGAATGACTGACAACATGACTCAACCACTGACAGCATTACAGGGCTGGCATGATGGGCCTGACCATGGCCACTGACAATGGCTGGATGACTGACCAGAGAGATTATATTAACCACTGATTACTGATTAATGGAAGGTGTCTCATTCTTATTATCTGTTGCAGCAATATGTTTATGGAGATTTCTGCGAACTTTGCATGCCAGGTTACTACAATCTGTTTGAGAACAACCCGGATGGATGCACGCCTTGCTTCTGCTCTGGGGTATCAAGAAATTGCAGTAGCTCTGATCTTTACCACTCTCAGGTAGGTTGAAGTAGCTCTGATCTTTACCATTCGCAGTTAGGTTGAAGTAGCTCTGATCTTTACCACTCTCAGGTAGGTTGAAGTAGCAGTGGGTGGACAGGTATGTATGTGGTGTGGTGTTAGGTCAGATGTGGTGAGTTAGGTTTGTCAGGTATGGTGTTACATGAGGGTGCTGTTAGTCAGCTATATAAGGATGTGCTGTTTAGGCTGTGTACAGTGCGGCGTTATATTAACATAACATAACAAGATTACGGGCTAAGAAGGGTTAGAGTCACCCCATAAAAAGCCCGAACTAACAACCACCACCACCAAAAAAAAATCAAAAAGCCCAGATTTAGTAAAAAAAACTTATTAATGTTGACCTTAAAATTGTGAACAGAATTGGAGCTAACTACCCACTTAGGCAAACATTTCCACACATTGACAACTCTTTGCGAAAAGCTAAAACACCAAATATCTATCTGTGAGAACTTTTTGGTCAACTTTAAACTGTTACCACATGTCACAAGAGGGTTAGCTGAAACATGCAAGAAATAACAGGAAGTCAAAGCATCACTACCAGATAGGAACTTAAAAACCTGAATCATATCGCCACGTACTCTTCTCAAGCCAAGCGTGGTCAAACCAAAAATTCGCAACCTAGATTCATAAGAGAGATTCCTTACTTCAAGAATAAGTCTAAAGGCTTTTCGCTGAACCTGCTCCAAAATGAACTTATCCTTCTCATAAAAGGGACTCCAAGCCTGAATACCATACTCAAGGTGAGGCCTGACTAACTGCTTATACAAATTCAGAACAACCTCTCTACCAAGAAAACAAAAACTTCTTCTACTCAAACCAAGCATCCTATTTGCCCTTGCAGCTGCTAAAGCACACTGTTTAGAAGGCTTCAAATTGCTAGTAATGACAACACCTAAATCCCTTTCTTGATCAACACAACCAAGATTTGAACCATCCATGCAGTAATCAAAAGCCAAATTGCTCTGACCAAAACAAATAACTTTGCATTTATCAACCAACATTGAATCACATCTGCCACATTTGGGAACAAGAAACTTAACTTATCCAGATCAGTTTGCAAAAGTGAAGATTCCCTAGCATCACCAACAATCCTGTACTGCTTCGTGTCATCAGCAAATTTACAAATTCTGGAGCCAAGGGAAACATCAATATCATTAATGAAGATTAAGAAAAGAAGCGGACCCAATACAGAACCCTGAGGAACACCCTTGTAACCTTCTTCCAATAACAATAACTCTTCGTGACCTGTCAACTAACCAAGAATAAATCCAATTGGTGCACTTTCCCTCCACAGCTCTTGTTTTCATCATATATGAAATCCTAATGGAACCTTATCAAATGCTTTTTGGAAATCTAGATAGATAACATCCACATTATAACCAGACTCAACTTGTTTAGTAACATTATCAAGAAACTCAAATAAATTAGAAGCACAAAACCTCTTAGGTAAGAACCCATGCTGTGACAAATTCAACAATTCATTGACCAGTAAAAGATCTAGTACAACATCCTTAACAATGGACTCCATGACCTTGCATCACTAGGAACAACACCAAGATCAAAGAACTTTGAAAAGATAATACTCAGGGGAATAGAAAATACAGAACACTCACGTAAGACAGCAGGATGTATACCATCTGGACCGGGTGCTTTATTTGAAATCAAATCCTTCAACTTCCTAGACACAACATTAACTAAAAAATCAACATTCTTAATGATACTAGAGAGTGCACACTAAGATAATCCACAACATCATCAGCAAGGGACTCCTTAGTAAAAACAGACACAAAGTCAGTCATTCGAAACCTCAGCCATATCCTGACCACTATTAATAGTGACACCATCATTACCCTGAGGGGGACCAACAACCTCCTTGTAATTTTTTGCCTTGAGCGAACATACGAATGAAACGACTTAGGATTCATCTTAACCTCTTTGGACAAATGTTTTTCAAAAAGCACTTTAGTGTCTTTTATTAAGTCCTTTGTGAACTTTTTATGATCCTTATACCTAACAAGCTCCACAGGGCACCCACTACATTTATAACAACGCCACAACTTCTTCTTTTTCAGAGCAGCTTGCAAAACCTCCTGAGACATCCACACTGGCCGATTATGCCTACAGCTTTCTTTAATGGGAAAACCTATCTACACATCCCAAAACTATAGTTCGGAAAACATCCCATGCTTTAGAAAAGTCTAATTCATGGAGCAAAGAAGTCCAATCAAATGACAAATTATCCTAAAGTGCAGCAAAGTCAGCATTCTTAAAATTTAAAACCAGTTTATTAGCTGGAGAAACCTTTGTGAAACAATACAGATCAAAAGTAATGAGGTCATGATCACTACACCCTCCCTACCTTACTGCTACTTATCACATTTCTAATCATACTTTCTTCACAACTGAAAATCAAATCCAGACAATTTCTACCACGTTGGGAAACAATACATGCTGGGTAAAAAAGCAGTCAGATACAGCTTCCAAAAAATCTTTACCATGTGGACCACTAGTACAAAGATTCCAATCAATGTCTGGAAAATTAAAGTCCCCCAAAACAATAAGCCCCATAGAGGCAACTTTCCTAAAGCAGTCAATCAATTTTTGATTGTTCTCAGGACTAGAATTTGGTGATCTATACACAACACCAACAACCACTGAACTACCCACATCGATATCAACAATGAGCTCACACCATAGGCAACTTGAAAAACCAAAAGAGAACTGAGCAGTCCTATCTATACAATTAAAACTATCTTTCACAAACAATAAAACACCACCTCCTCTACCATTGAGAGTATCTAATCTGAATATTTTGACCAAATTTAAAGAAATATAATGAGCCCCTCTGTGTGTACTGGTACGAAATAATTTTTGAGAAAAAGGAAATTTTATATATTTGCTGTGGAAGGAAATGTTTGAAAGGAAAATAGTGTGAGATATGATATACTGTATACTATTTTGTAAATTAGTTTTGTGCTACCTTGAACAAGTTTGTGTGTCATGTTATGCTTTGTTTATACCTTGTTATAATTCTGTTTTACACCCTTTAGATTCGTCTTGTATTTGATTCAACATCTGACCCCAAAAGCACCTCCCTCAGGAACGTACAGTCAGACATCAGACTTACATCAGGCTTTTTTATCTCTCCAAACAATAACGAGATTGCGTTTAATGACTTCGGTTCTTACAGTCCATCAGAAGTTTTCTTTTGGGAGTTGCCTCCGCGGTTCAAAGGAGACAGGGTATGTATAGTTCTCTGCCTTAAAGCAAATGTGTAATTTTATTTTTGGTTCCGATGTGATAGCATAAGGAACCTATGTAGTCATGCTGGCATGTGTATGTATGTATGTTCATATGTATGTATGTGTGTCTGTTAACAAGCTTGTAAACACGATATTCAAGAACAGTGCTGTGGGTTTATGTCATCTGTGGTATATGGATGTGTTGTGGTCTGTAGATGATCCCTATTGTTTTTGGTGCTGATGTCATGAATATGAATTAGTATGCGGGCTAAATGTAACATTCTGTTAACAAGCTTGTAAACACGATATTTTGAGAACCGTGTGGTGGATGTATGTTATATGTGGTATATGGATGTGCTGTTGTTTGTAGATGAGCCGTATTGATGTTGGTGGTGATGTCATGAATATTAACAAAACCTCGCAATACATTTTGTGTTTTAAGCCCAGACAATGTCTCAAATCTGTCAGGTCTATATTTTTGTATTGCTCACAACAGAAACTACAATCCATCACAAGCATTTAGCAATTACCCCAGGGATTTCTTATTTCTACAATCCACACAGTTCACCTTACTTTCCAAGGTCATAATCTGATATTAATAGTAAACAGATTTCACTGCAGCTGCACTGAATTTGACACTCAACACAAGGACAAAAGCATTCCCATGTGGTCTAAAAGTGTTTGGCTTGAAATTGTAATTTAAAAATAGGGTATTTAACAGTGAAAGACTGTCTACCAACTGTGGTGTAGCGGTTATCATACATGTCTGCAGACCACGAGGCCCTGGATTCAAGCCTGGGTTGGGTAGACATGCCAGTGCACCACAACTGGTTATCAAAGGCCGTGAACATTGACCTGGTTGTCAATGTTATGTCTGTCCGTATGTCGTACCTGTGTTCTTGTCCGGGTCGTATTAAGCATTTCGTGATAGCATTGTTACTATCATAACCGAATACGCAGGCGATGATTCCGTCATTGTAATTGTGTGTTCACTCACTGTTGTCAGAGAGAGGAGGAAGGGGAGGGGAGGGGGGGGGGGGTACAGAGAAGGTTTTTTTTGTTTATTGATGAGTGATTTTAAGTGATGTTTTTGTTCAACCTTGTAGGCTTTGAGGATTTTGGACTGAAAAGCTATTGCAACAGATATATATTCATCATGATTAAATTAGTAGGTGGGGCTAAATGTAAAATTCTGTTAACAAGCTTGTAAACACAATATCTCAAGAACAGTGAGTTAAATTTATGTTATACTTGGTGTATGGATGTGTTGTGGTTTGTAGATGGCCTCTATTGTTTTGGTGTGTATGTTAGAATATTAATTAGTGGCGGGTCTAAATGTGAAATTTTGTTAACACGCTTGTAAACACAATATCTCAAGATCATTAAGGTAATTTTATGCCATATTTGGTATAGTGTGTCTTGTGGTCTGCAGATGATCCCTATTGTTTTTGGTGCTGATGTCATAAATATTAATGACAAGGTGGGACTAATTAAAATTCTGTTTATGCTCATATTTCCACAAACCCATGTCAGATTAAAATCAAACTTGGTATGATGCTCTTAATAAAAGCAAGGATGATACAGAATCCCATAGAATGTTGAGTTGCTGACTTCATCATTATTCATGTCCGGCACTAAACGTGTAAAAACACAACATTTAAAGATATATGTTAATTTTTTTATTTTGTATTATTGCTTCTAGTCCAAAGTTAGCATTGGAACCATGTGGGATTTCTCCCTCTGGTTAGTGTTTTATCCATGACTTTAACCACGTTTAAGAAGTACTTGACCGCATTAATGTTACTGTTGTAAATGTTCACTGGTCATGTATATGCACATATACAAGTCAAAATGAATTGTGAATACTTGGGTCAGGATTAAAAGTAGACTGACTTTACCTGAATTTGATTTTTCAGTGCTTTGACCAATGAACTGCTGGGTGAATTTTCTCTTTGTCACCCAACTTATCAGCTGCACCTACTAGAGGATAAGTTGTAAGCAGCAATGACGTGCGAATTACCTTCATGTATAATAAATGTATGATTACCATTTCAATGCTTGGTACCATCACCTGCAGGAATTGAGCAGATGGCTAAGAATCTCCCAGTATTTGATTGGTCGATAAGATTCCCCAAGTATACGATTGGTTCATTATTGACATTGCAAATTTAGGCCATGTGACATAATTTAAATACTTATTGACAGACTTCGTCTGGTTGTAATATGTTCAGTGATTCTTTTTGTTAGCCAGGTTCATCCCTCCTGTGTAAGATGTAGAAGCACACAGTTAAAGACTGATGTAATTGTCATGATGTGCGATTTATTTATTTCTAGGTCTCGTCCTACGGTGGCACCCTGGGATTCACGATTTATTACACACTCGAAGATGGTGGCCAACAAAGTAGAGATACAGCCCTAGTGGAGCTCTTTGTAAGTTAAATTGTGTCTCTATTATCTATTTTACACACTTGATTATGTTTTCACTCAATGAAATTGAAATATGCTATGATTATGAATATAATGATATGTTATGACTATGAATATAATATGTTATGAATTCAATATGTTATTATAATATGTTATTATAATATAATATGTTATTATGAATATAATATGTTATTATATAATATGTTATTATATATAATATGATTATATAATATGTTATTATGAATATAGTATCTTATAATTATGAATATAATATGTTATGATTATGAATATACTATGTTAAAAATGTAATATGTTATTATGAATATAATATGTTATTATGAATATAGTATGTTATTATGAATATGATATGTTATTATTATGAATATAAAATGTTATTATTATAAATATAATATGTTATGATTATGAATATATATGTTATGATTATGTATATAATATGTTATGATTATGAATATAATATGTTATGATTATGAATATAATATGTTATGTTTGGAGCCATTATGTATGACAGCTAAGACCATTATGGCAGAATAATGATATAGGAGCTTTCAGCATGGTATTTAAAGAACGAATTTGAAATTAAGTAATACTAATTTGCATATCCCATTTTATCAAGGCCTCAAAGCGTTGTAATAAGTTCACAACAATACCAAAAATGATGAATAAAGATAGCTTGTCAAAAGATGTTTAAAAGAACTAACAGATTATGTTGTGAATCAAAGATGGTAGATAAATCCACAGAGATGAATGTTCTCATTCACCTTTTCAGTTACAAAGAAGAAATTATATAATTTTGAAGATTTGCTTTATTTTTTCACTCCCAGGAAATGACATCACCCTTTACACAGGGACACACTGATACGTCCACGTGAAACCACAAGGGTAGAAATCACATTGACAGAGGTAAGCACTATTTCTGAAATTTTTTGTTCTGCTTTGTCTTATTAAGTAATCAATTGATTGGATCTTCCAGACTATTTGAGTAATTTTTCATTTGGGCGGCCATTTTTCTTTTCAACAGGACAACTTTGAGAGGAGAGACGGAGCACCTGCCACACGAGAACATTTCTTGATGACCTTAAGTGACCTTGAACATATTCTAATCAGAGCGACGTTCAGCAGAGATATGAGAGACATCCGACTAAGTGACATCACACTAGACACTGGTGGTAAGATTTCAAAATGCCTCGTCAGTCGTATGTAGCCAGGGTTAATAGGAGAATGTGTTTAGTTAGAAATACCACATTAATATTGGAGCAGAGGTACACTTACAAAATTATTATTTATTTTTTTTTTGACTGAAACACACATTTATACAGTTAAAATAGCAGCTTACAGCCAAATCAAACTCTTGCTTTTTTTGACTACTTTTCATAATCTTTGGAATGCTTTCTCAGTGCCCATATATTGAGCCCTGATTTTTTTTTTTTTTTGCTGCTTTTCACAACCTTTGGGATTCTTTCTCAGTGCTCAAATGTTGAGCCCTGTGCAACTTGCCTTTTGACCCCTACCCTCTCTAGTCTGTAATAAATAAGGTGAATAAATGGAAAAACAAACAAAATAATGTTATTTCATTTGATGTTTTTCAGATTCCTAAACCAATCATTTGAAGAAAAGTTTGTGGATGCTTTAAGATTTATTATCTCCTCATAGATAACAGATTTTTCCATAAGTTATGATCTTTCTGATTGTCAAGTTGCTTTGTTATATATTATTCAAGTGATTTTCCCTAACCTCGCCCTTTAAACAGAACAAGATGTTCTATCATACAGTTTATAAATCACTGATTTCTTTTCCCCCTTTTGTAGTTCCCCAGAACACTGGTGGACCACGAGCTATGGCTGTTGAAGATTGCAGATGTCCACCTGGCTACAAGGGTTCGTCTTGTGAGGTAAGAGATCATATTGAAATACTACTTTCAAAATGAATGTTTAATCACCTTATTAGGTAAGGGCCCACAATGTAAGCACAATGTTTAATCACCTTATTAGGTAAGGGCCCACAATATAAGCAGAACCTTATTAGGTAAGGGCCCACAATGTAAGCAGAATGTTTAATCACCTTATTAGGTAAGGGCACACAATGTAAGCAGAATGTTTAATCACCTTATTAGGTAAGGGCACACAATAAAGCAGGTTTAATCACCTTATTAGGTAAGGGCACACAATGTAAGCAGAATGTTTAATCACCTTATTAGGTAAGGGCTCACAATGTAAGCAGAATGTTTAATCACCTTATTAGGTAAGGGCACACAATGTAAGCAGAATGTTTAATCACCTTATTAGGTAAGGGCTCACAATGTAAGCAGAATGTTTAATCACCTTATTAGGTAAGGGCCACAATATAAGCAGAATGTTTAATCACCTTATTAGGTAAGGGCACACAATAAGCAAATGTTTATAATGTTTAATCACCTTATTAGGTAAGGGCACACAATGTAAGCATAATGTTTAATCACCTTATTAGGTAAGGGCAATCACAATATAAGCAGAATGTTTAATCACCTTATTAGGTAAGGGCTCACAATGTAAGCAGAATGTTTAATCACCTTATTAGGTAAGGGCACACAATGTAAGCAGAATGTTTAATAATCACCAGAATGTTTATTAGGTAAGGGCTCACAATGTAATATAAGCAGAATGTTTAATCACCTTATTAGGTAAGGGCTCACAATGTAAGCAGAATGTTTAATCACCTTATTAGGTAAGGGCCCACAATGTAAGCAGAATGTTTAATCACCTTATTAGGTAAGGGCACACAATGTAAGCAGAATGTTTAATCACCTTATTAGGTAAGGGCCCACAATGTAAGCAGAATGTTTAATCACCTTATTAGGTAAGGGCACACAATGTAAGCAGAATGTTTAATCACCTTATTAGGTAAGGGCACACAATATAAGCAGAATGTTTAATCACCTTATTAGGTAAAGGCCCACAATGTAAGTTTAATCACCTTATTAGTTAAGGGCACACAATATAAGCAGAATGTTTAATCACCTTATTAGGTAAGGGCACACAATATAAGCAGAATGTTTAATCACCTTATTAGGTAAGGGCACACAATATAAGCAGAATGTTTAATCACCTTATTAGGTAAGGGCACACAATGTAAGCAGAATGTTTAATCACCTTATTAGGTAAGGGCTCACAATGTAAGCAGAATGTTTAATCACCTTATTAGGTAAGGTAAATGTTTAATCACCTTATTAGGTAAGGGCACAATATAAGCAGAATGTTTAATCACCTTATTAGGTAAGGGCACACAATGTAAGCAGAATGTTTAATCACCTTATTAGGTAAGGGCACACAATATAAGCAGAATGTTTAATCACCTTATTAGGTAAGGGCACACAATATAAGCAGAATGTTTAATCACCTTATTAGGTAAATATAAGGGCACACAATTTATTAGGTAAGGGCACACAATGTAAGCAGAATGTTTAATCACCTTATTAGGTAAGGGCACACAATGTAAGCAGAATGTTTAATCACCTTATTAGGTAAGGGCACACAATGTAAGCAGAATGTTTAATCACCTTATTAGGTAAGGGCACACAATGTAAGCAGAATGTTTAATCACCTTATTAGGTAAGGGCCACAATGCAGAATGTTTAATCACCTTATTAGGTAAGGGCACACAATGTAAGCAGAATGTTTAATCACCTTATTAGGTAAGGGCCCACAATATAAGCAGAATGTTTAATCACCTTATTAGGTAAGGGCTCACAATGTAAGCAGAATGTTTAATCACTTTATTAGGTAAGGGCACACAATGTAAGCAGAATGTTTAATCACCTTATTAGGTAAGGGCTCACAATGTAAGCCGAATGTTTAATCACCTTATTAGGTAAGGGCACACAATATAAGCAGAATGTTTAATCACCTTATTAGATAAGGGCACACAATGTAAGCAGAATGTTTAATCACCTTATTAGGTAAGGGCTCACACTGTAAGCAGAATGTTTAATCACCTTATTAGGTAAGGGCCCACAATATAAGCAGAATGTTTAATCACTTTATTAGGTAAGGGCACACAATATAAGCAGAATGTTTAATCACCTTATTAGGTAAGGGCACACAATATATGCAGAATGTTTAATCACCTTATTAGGTAAGGGCCCATAATATAAGCAGAATGTTTAATCACCTTATTAGGTAAGGGCCCACAATGTAAGCAGAATGTTTAATCACCTTATTAGGTAAGGGCCCACAATATAAGCAGAATGTTTAATCACCTTATTAGGTAAGGGCCCACAATATAAGCAGAATGTTTAATCACCTTATTAGGTAAGGGCTCACAATGTAAGCAGAATGTTTAATCACCTTATTAGGTAAGGGCACACAATGTATTAGGTAAGAATGTTTAATCACCTTATTAGGTAAGGGCACACAATGTAAGCAGAATGTTTAATCACCTTATTAGGTAAGGGCACACAATGTAAGCAGAATGTTTAATCACCTTATTAGGTAAGGGCTCACAATGTAAGCAGAATGTTTAATCACCTTATTAGGTAAGGGCCCACAATATAAGCAGAATGTTTAATCACTTTATTAGGTAAGGGCTCACAATGTAAGCATAATGTTTAATCACCTTATTAGGTAAGGGCACACAATGTAATGGCAGAACCTTATTAGGTAAGGGCCCACAATGTAAGCAGAATGTTTAATCACCTTATTAGGTAAGGGCTCACAATGTAAGCAGAATGTTTAATCACCTTATTAGGTAAGGGCACACAATGTAAGCAGGATGTTTAATCACCTTATTAGGTAAGGGCACACAATATAAGCAGAATGTTTAATCACCTTATTAGGTAAGGGCTCACAATGTAAGCAGAATGTTTAATCACCTTATTAGGTAAGGGCCCATAATATAGGCAGAATGTTTAATCACTTTATTAGGTAAGGGCTCACAATGTAAGCATAATGTTTAATCACCTTATTAGGTAAGGGCCCACAATGTAAGCAGAATGTTTAATCACCTTATTAGGTAAGGGCTCACAATGTAAGCAGAATGTTTAATCACCTTATTAGGTAAGGGCACACAATATAAGCAGAATATTTAATCACCTTAATAGGTTCAGGCACACAATGTAAGCAGAAAAAAATCCACTGCATTTTTTGCCTTAAGAATGAAAATTTGTGTTCCAAATTCCAATGTGCCAATAAAGGGGATCAGATTCCTAACAGCGCCCATCCAGATAAAAAATTTAAAAAGCCATTAGCTATGGAAGTAAGGGAATCCAAACAGAGGATTTTGTGTATTATATTAAAGGATTAGTTTAGGGGTGAAGCAAGTCTCATCTTAAATGAAAGAGGACTTCAATTGAAACAAAATAGGGAGAAAGCATTGAAAAAGCTTATTATGGAGAAATCTAAATTTAAAGTTTGGTATCATATGTGAAGAAATGACTGAATTCAGACTAGTTGTGATGTTATAGCCTCAGATTCCTCAGTCTTTATGTATTCTATCATATTTTGTTTTGTGATTTTGTATCTTAATAGTCATGGGATATGTCAAAAAAGTAGTAAAACTGAATCTTGGAATGGTATTTATAATATACTACCTGAAGAAAGTTAAACAGTTAAATAAACATTTTTTAAAATACATAAACAATTGTTAAGAATATGAGGATGAAGATGTCAATCTTCCATAGTAGGCTTACTACACCAGTCATTCCTACACAGATGAGACAAAGCTTTAATCTGAGGGGATTAACCCTTAAAGTGCTGGTAGAGTAAGGGTTAATCAACCCGCGACAAGTATGCCAACTTGCGTCCCTGGTGGGCGGCCCACTGGGTCACTGAAGCGGAATGTGCCCAACTTTGCTGCTCAGAAGACAGGACCCTTCAATGATTAGCCTGTGCTTAACCCTTACTCTACCATGCGGCGAGATTATCGCCGCTTTGGGTGCCCCATCTTTGGCCCCACCTCCTAGGTGCATTTTCAAAGAAAAAAAGTGCTGTAAAAGTGCCGGTAGAGTAAGGGTTAATCAACCCACGACAAATGTGCCAACTCAAAAAATATATGCAGCATGGTCCCGGTGGGCAGCCCGCCGGGTCACTGAAGCAGAATGAGCCCAACTTTGCTGCTTGGAAAATAGAGGACCCTTCAATAATTAGCCTGTGCTTAACCCTTACTCTACCACACAGCGATGTAGCCGTTTTGGGTGCCCCGCCTTCCAGGCGCATTTTCAAAAAAGTGCTGGTAGAATAAGGGTAATGCTTAAAAGAACAGAGATTGCTTTACCACTGAACAAATCCTTTCAGAGTTTTATCAGGTTTTTCTCTCTGTGATATGTGTTATTCTTCTGCTATTCCACATAACTAATTCTGTGGAAAAAGTCTGCATGTGTACCATAGTCATTAGCATGTATATTAAATAGAGCATCAAAAATTGTGTGAAAGTTAATTTTATAATGAAATATTGCTTTGTTTTACTTTAAAGCATCTACATTTCTTGTATCATAGGATTGTGCTCCCGGCTACACCCGTTCTGGTGGAGGACTTTACCTTGGTTTGTGTATGCCATGTGACTGCAATGGACATAGTAACAATTGTGACCCTGAGACCGGAGTTTGTTATGTAAGAAACAAATTAATGCAATTAATTTTTTTGATTAATTTATTATTATTATTGTTATTTTTTTTTCAATAATTAAATTTATGTAAGTAAATTGTTTTTATTATGTTACACTAAAGAAGTCAAAAAGCTACTTAGCTTTCTGATACTTTTGAAGAATTCTCATAAAGATTTTTTCAGTTGGTTGACAATCCAAGAAACCAAGTCCTTTCTGGCCATCAAGAGAAATAAAACTCTTTTTTTCCACAGAATTGAAACAAAACATGTCATATTTAACAATCCTGCATCAATAAAATAAATTTACTGCTAAAAACATCTTTGTAAATTCCAAGTGAATCATCTGCCATACATATATGATCCGACCCTGTTTTAGTCCTTTGTTGCAAAACTTTTCCTTTTCTAATCAATGGCGGCGTCCTACTCGCAGAATTAGACTACCTTGGACTTGTGATTGATAGACTCCCAGTTCCAAGAACTAAGCATAGCAAAGAATTGACCCTCTCTTGTCAATGACAAAATGGTGCAACTCTCTTTTCTTCGTGGAGAGGGTATAATAAACAACCTCATTCTCCTCATGAAATCAAACCATGATATATTATTATGGTTTGATATAAGTATGATATATTATTATGGTTTGATATAACTATGATATATTATTATGGTTTGATATAACTGATATATTATTATGGTTTGATATAAGTATGATATATTATTATGGTTTGATATAACTGTGATATATTATTATGGTTTGATATAACTGATATATTATTATGGTTTGATATAACTGATATATTATTATGGTTTGATATAACTATGATATATTACTATGGTTTGATATAACTATGATATATTATTATTTTTAGGCTTGCCAACACAATTCCTATGGTGATTATTGTGAATCTTGCTTACCTGGTTACTATGGCGACTCTACTTCTGGGACAAATACAGATTGCAGACAATGTGAATGTCCACTCAGTATTCCCTAGCAACCAGTAAGTATCTCTGTGGTTAACTTTCTGGGAGTGATGAAGGAGGCATGTGTTCATCTTCCTTGTTGACATGGTTTGTCTAGTATGTATCTGAAACAGTGCTAAAGAATAGTTTATCAGTCAAATATGTCTAACCATAGGCGGGATTTGCCTATTGGAAGTGTGTGTGGAGATGAAGATGGTGAAGGGGGGAGGGGGGTATAGTCAAAAGTGGGGGAGGGGGATCACACTAAGGTACAAAAAGTCCCCCCATACAAAATATATAAATTTGAAAAAGGGGAAGGGAAAGTTCTCCCCAAATTCTGCTCCTGTGTCCCAACCTAGAAAGTACAAAGACCAACAACTGAAGATATTGCAAACTTTTATTGAAAATGGCTAGTGCAGAAAGTACTATAGAAGAGTGATGTCATTTTCTCACTTTTGTTTCAAATGTACCTTGACATGTAAGGACATGGTGTAGAGTGTGTTATTTGGGTGTTGAGTGTATTATTTTGGTGTTGGGTATATTATTTGGTGTAGAGTATTATTTAGGTGTAGGGTGTATTATTTAGGTGTAGAGTATTATTTAGGTGTAGAGTGTATTATTTTGTAGGTGTAGAGTGTATTATTTAGGTGTAGAGTATTATTTAGGTGTAGAGTATTATTTAGGTGTAGAGTATCATTTAGGTATAGAGTGTATTATTTGGTGTAGAGTATTATTCAGGTATAGAGTGTATTATTTAGGTGTAGAGTGTATTATTTAGGTGTAGAGTATTATTTAGGTGTAGAGTGTATTATTTAGGTGTAGAGTGTATTATTTAGTGTAGAGTATTTTATTTGGTGTAAAGTGTTTTATTTAGGTGTAAAGTGTATTATTTAGGTGTAGAATGTATTATTTATGTGTAGAGTGTATTATTTGGTGTAGAATGTATTATTTATGTGTAGAGTGTATTATTTGGTGTAGAGTGTTATTTGGTGTAGTGTTTTATTTAGGTGTAGAGTGTTTTATTTAGGTGTAGAGTGTACTATTTAGGTGTAGAGTGTATTATTTAGGTGTAGAGTGTATTAACATGTGAAGTAGAGTGTATTATTTAGGTGTAGAGTGTATTATTTAGGTATAGAGTGTATTATTAAGGTGTAGAGTATTATTTGGTGTAGAGTGTTTTATTTAGGTGTAGAGTAATATTTAGGTATAGAGTGTATTATTTGGTATAGAGTGTATTATTTAGGTGTAGAGTATTATTTAGATTAGAGTGTATTATTTAGGTGTAGAGTGTATTATTTGGTATAGAATGTATTGTTTAGGTATAGAGTGTAATATTTAGGTATAGATTGTATTATTTAGGTGAGTGTATTATTTGGTATAGAGTGTATTATTTGGTATAGAGTGTATTATTTGGTATAGAGTGTATTGTTTAGGTGTAGAGTGTATTATTTGGTGTAGAGTGTATTATTTGGTATAGAGTGTTTATTTAGGTGTAGAGTGTATTATTTGGTATAGAGTGTATTATTTAGTGTAGAGTATTATTAGGTGTAGATTACTTTATTTAGGTGTAGGGTGTATTATTTGGTGTAGAGTGCTTTATTTAGGTGTAGAGTATTATTAGGTGTAGAGTGTATTATTTGGTGTAGTGTTTTATTTAGGTTTATGTTTTATTTAGGTGTAGAGAATATTATTTGGTGTAGAGTGTATTATTTAGGTGTATATTATTTGGTGTAGAGTGTATTTATTTAGGTGTATAGAGTGTATTTATTTAGGTGTAGAGTGTATTAGGTTAGAGTGTATATTTAGGTGTAGAGTGTTTATTTAGGTGTAGAGTGTATTATTTAGGTGTAGGGTGTATTATTTGGTGTAGAGTGCTTTATTTAGGTGTAGAGTGTATTATTTAGGTGTAGTTTAAATTAGGTGTATTATTTGGTATAGAGTGTATTGTTTAGGTGTATAGTATAATTATTTGCTTTATTTAGAGTGTATTATTTAGGTATAGAGTGTTTTATTTAGGTGTAGAGAGTATTATTTTGGTGTAGAGTATATTATTTGGTATAGAGTGTATTATTTAGGTATAGAGTGTATTATTTTGGTATAGAGTGTATTATTTAGTGTAGAGTATTATTTTTGTTTCTTTATTTTAAGGTTGTAGTATGTCTGTATGAAAATTTATATAAATATATTTGCAGTGGAAAGAAATGTCTCACAGATTGTTATACTTAAATTGTTGTGTCAGTTTTCTTAGTTTGGTTGTTTTTAATTACAAAGGTTTGTAAAAATTAGAACAGAAAATACAAATTTTTGGAAATTTTGAGCCTTGATGTCAATACTACAAACTAAACTTGTCACACTGTCACGTTTATGTCCCCAACTCATGTTGTTGATATCTCTATGTAAGAAAGATTGTGTTACCTATTTCTCCTGCAGATATGTTGAAATTAAGCTTTTTCCTGCAAATATGTTGAGTAAAGCTTTTTCCTGCAGATATGTTAAAATAAAGCTTTTTCCTGCAAATATCTTGAAATAAAGATTTTTCCTGCAAATATGTTGAAATAAAGAATTTTCCTGCAGATATGTTGAAATAAAGAATTTTCCTGCAGATATGTTGAAATAAAGATTTTTCCTGCAAATATCTTGAAATAAAGATTTTTCCTGCAAATATGTTGAAATAAAGAATTTTCCTGCAGATATGTTGAAATAAAGATTTTTCCTGCAAATATGTTGAAATAAAGTTTGAATTGATTGCAAAAAGTGAGATTGGGTACTCTTCTTTTTCACAGGTTTTCTGACTCTTGCACTTTCAATCCAAGGATTGGTTATGCTTCCTGTGATTTCTGCCCTCGAGGTTATGAGGGAGATCGGTGTGAAAGGTAAGTGGGGAATAATCATTTTAATGATAAAACGAAAAGAAAGAAATGTTTATTTTTACCAATGATGTTGATTGCATGGGAATTGGTTGGTACTTTATTTGCATTTTTGTTCCAAAATACAGACAGTGGTACATCCATAGCACTTTTTAAACTTTTTTCAAAAGTTTAAAAAGTGCCCTTTCAAAAAAGTCAAGTGCCTATTTAGAGATGGAATATGCCCTTTGAACAATGAAACACTTTTTCTTCAAAGATTTTATATCTGATCTCTTCATTAAAGAAAATAACAAAAATATCACCCTAAAAAAAATCAATATACTATTATCAATTATCTCTATTGAACTATTTCCCAATTTTGAACTTTTCATACTTTAGAAAGCCATCGCCTCTGCCTACCTTTTTTTTCTCAGCATATAACTTGTATAATTCTTTAAAATAGGACCTTTCTAGAGTGTGAGAGCCACCCCTAATTTCATTAGTGGGGCATCTTTGAAATGGGCCATGCAGAGCAAAACTTACCATTTGGACCCGGGCCATTATCATGACATAAACTGATGTGCCCTTCCTCATCTTCTTTGTAGACTTTGAAAGGTGCCTTGTTACAGAGATAAAGAAAAGGTGCCCCGTTGTAAAGATAAAGAAAAGGTGCCCTGTTACAGAAATAAAGAGAGGTGCCCCATTACAGAGATAAAGAAAAGGTGCCCCAGTACAGAGATAAAAAGGTGCCCCATTACAGAAATAAAAAAAGGTGCCCCGTTATAGAGATAAAAAAGGTGCTCCGTTACAGAGATAAAGAAAAGGTGCTCCAGTACAGAGATAAAAAAGGTGCCCCAGTACAGAAATAAAGAAAAGGTGCTCCGTTACAGAGATAAAAGAAAAGGTGCTTCATTACAGAGATTAAAAAGGTGCCCCCTATAGAGATAACAAAAGGTGCCCCATAACACAGATAAAAAAGGTGCCCCATTACAGAGATAAAGAACAGGTGCTGCAGTACAGAGATAAAAAAAAGGGCCCCAGTACAGAAATAAAGAAAGGTGCCCTGTTACAGAGATAAAGAAAAGGTGCCCCGTTATAGAGATAAAAAAGGTACTCCGTTACAGAGATAAAGAAAAGGTGCTCCAGTACAGAGATAAAGAAAAGGTGCTCCAGTACAGAGATAAAAAAGGTGCCCCAGTACAGAGATAAAGAAAAGGTGCCCCGTCACAGAGATAAAGAAAGGTGCCCCAATACAGAGATAAAAAAGGTGCCCCGTTACAGAGATAAAGAAAGGTGCCCCATAACACAAATAAAAAAGGTGCCCCATTACAGATATAAAGAAAAGGTGCTCCAGTACAGAGATAAAAAAGGGCCCCAGTACAGAAATAAAGAAAAGTGCCCTGTTACAGAGATAAAGAAAGGTGCCCCAGTACAGAGATAAAAAAGGTTCCCCAGTTCAGAGATAAAGAAAGGTGCCTCGTTACAGATAAAAGAAAAGGTGCTTCATTACAGAGATTAAAAAGGTGCCCTGTATAGAGATAAAGAAAAGGTGCCCCGTTACAGAGATAAAGAAAGGTGCCCCGTTACAGAGATAAGGAAAAGGTGCTTCATTACAGAGATTGGAAAGGTGCCCCAGTGCAGAGATAAAGAAAAGGTGCTCCAGTACAGAGATAAAAAAAAGGTCCCCAGTACAGAAATAAAGAAAGGTGCCCTGTTACAGAGATAAAGAAAAGGTGCCCCGTTATAGAGATAAAAAAAGGTGCTCCATTACAGAGATAAAGAAAAGGTGCTCCAGTACAGAGATAGAAAAGGTGCCCCAGTACAGAGATAAAGAAAAGGTGCCCCGTCACAGAGATAAAGAAAGGTGCCCCAATACAGAGATAAAAAAGGTGCCCCGTTACAGAGATAAAAAAAGGTGCCCCATAACACAGATAAAAAAGGTGCCCCATTACAGAGATAAAGAAAAGGTGCTCCAGTACAGAGATAAAAAAGGGCCCCAGTACAGAAATAAAGAAAGGTACCCTGTTACAGAGATAAAGAAAGGTGCCCCAGTACAGAGATAAAAAAGGTTCCCCAGTTCAGAGATAAAGAAAGGTGCCTCGTTACAGAGATAAAAGAAAAGGTGCTTCATTACAGAGATTGGAAAGGTGCCCCTGAACAGAGATAAAGAAAAGTTGCTCATTACAGAGATAAAGAGGGGTGCCCTGTTACAGAGATAAAAAGGTGCCCTGTTACAGAAATAAAGAAAAGGTGCCTATTACAGAGATTAAAAAAGTTGCCCCAGTACAGAGATAAAAAAAGGGGCCTTGTTACAGAGATTAAAAAAGGTGCCCTGTTACAGAGATAAAGAAAAGGTGCCCCATTACAGAGATAAAGAAAAGGTGCCCTTTACAGAGATAAAGAAAGTGTTATTTTAAGTATTAAGATATATTTAAGTCCCTTCTTGTTATAATTGATCTTTTTACTGACAGATTGAAGAAAGTAACACAAACATCAAACAAAACACCTCATATTTCACTCATTGAGCGCCTTTAATTTGGGTTCTGGAAAAAACATACAATGGGGACCCTTGCCACTGACTTGTTAAAGACTGGGTGTGAATTTGGGCCATCTGGTCTAATTTATATATACTGATTTACCGAGTTACATTAAGTCTTAGCAAAAAAAGATGGCCTCCTTGATAATTCTAAGGACCCCTTATTTGATTTTCACATTATTTTAGACATTAAAATGAATATATTTTGATTCATGACCACTACAATTGGCTAAACATGATCTATCAGTCTAAGTCCTTCCAATTTCAAGACTTGATCTATACATTTTCCAATTTTTGGAGATTTTGGTCTAAAAGTGTTATATTTTACCAATATGTTGGACCAAAATATCTTGAATTTTTGAAGCTGTAAATTAAAAAAAGGGATAGGTCCCAAGTAGTATTCAGACTGATTGAAGTTTTGACATTTTACAGTGGTGGGGGGGGAGGGGGTTGACCTTATAAAGCTATACTGCTGTGCTACATGCTTTGAAAATACACTAGTTGGAAAGTGCTCCTTGGATCTTGTGCCCCCAGATTTAAACATCTTTTGCCGCCTCTGGGTACATCAATAAAAACCATGTAAATTTACACCTGCTTATACACTTAATGAAAGATAGACGAGTACAAAGCAGTTAATTTCTAAAGGTTTTGAGAAATCTGAGGCTGTGATGTCACAACTAGTCTGATTTCAGTCGTTTCTACACAAATGATATCAAACTTTAAACTTAATATGTTCTTAATGTAATACAATTCTTGAATGCTTTCTCCTCCATTTTGACTCCTGCCTTTAATGTCAGGCTTTTATTTTGGGGACAGTGAAAAAAACCATGATTTATGTTTCAGATTCGTAAAATTAATGTTACATTTTACTGACGCCTCTTTTTAATTTCAAACTTTTCATTTGGAAAATGGCAAACTTACTATGAACTTTTAGCAACAATACGTACTTTTTAGTTTGGTAGTAGAAAGAGAAACTGCGTTATTAAAGCTTTCTTTGTGTTTTTGTCTTAGATGTGCTCCTGGCTATGTGGGAAACCCACTTGTTCCAGGCGACAGATGTGTCGAAGATAACAGAAGTGAGATATTATTTGCTTATTTTGTTTCAAACTTTTCTGTATCTTGTTTGACTAAAGAAGAATTGGTTTGATTTTTTTCTTAAGAAATTGTGGCCTGCCATTAATATTCACATTAAGCATTTGCTATGGTCATCTTTGGTTTTCTTCCTTAAGATAATATTTCTTGATTCGAACACCCTTGGTTGTACTTTTTTTGATTACCACTTTATGGTAATTATTCTTTCCTCTTTTAATCACACCACAAAAATGAATAATTAAGCAGCGATTATATTGTTATGAATATCTTCCATGATGTTCTAATTGATTTAATGCTTGTGTTATAGATACGATAAGGCCAACAGTCACCATCACTAATGAACTAACAGCAGTCCTGGGACAGTCAATAGTGATAAGTGTTGAGATAGAAGGAGAATACGATAGTATCGAGTGGGTCAGACGGGATGGAAGATCTTTGCGATCTGGCATTACTGTACAGGTGGACAACAGTTTAAGGGTAAGGCTCAACTCAATTTACACTGCTCTGTGTCTCCAGTTTATATACAAAGTGGATTTTGGGAATTTGTTGTTGTTTGAGTTTTACTGAATTTCATCAATAACTTTAGGAGAAGGCTTCTATGATTATTTTTCCACCAAGTATGTGAGAAAAAAATGCTTTTGGAAATTTGTGTTGACTTTAATGAAAAATCATTTTTGGGTTGCGATGCTAATAGCATAAGGAAGCTATGCTGATGTGTGTATGTATGTGGGTGTGTATTTATGTGTGTCTGTGACAACAAGCTTGTAAGCATGATATCTCAAGAAACATACACCAAATACTTGTTATATGTGGTGCATGGTCCGTAGATGTGTTTTTGGTGGTGATGTTATGCATATTAATGAGTGGGTGGGATTTAATGTAAATATCTTGAAATCTCATATTTTTACAACCATTTAGTGTAGTTATGTTGTTAGCTAGTGTGTACATGTCCATGGTACAACAATGGTGAATTCATTAATATGCATAGTGGGTGGAGCTTAACATGATTTTGTTTGAAAGAGCTTGTAAGCACAGTATCACAAGATTGGTAAACTGGATTCACATTATATTTGGTACACAGATAGCCCATGATCTGTAAATGTGCCCTATTATTTTTGGTGGTGATGTCATGCATATAAATGAGTGGGCAGGGCTTAATGGTAAAATCTTGAAATGCTTATATTTTAACAATCACATGTCTGTTTTGTTTCACATTTTGTAGAATTATGATGTTAGCTAGTTTGTACGTGTTCATATTATTATCATTAAAAAAATCATTGAAATGTATTAATATTTATGGTGGGCGGGACTTAATATGATTTTGCTGAAAAGAGCTTGTAAACAAGATATCACAAGAACAATTCATGTCATGTCAAATATTTCATGTCATGTAATCTGAACCACAAAATCTTTTGGTTCTGGTTATGAAATACTGGTTATGTTTACAAGATAGATCAGGGTAAATTATGATGCAGAAAAAGCTTAGGATGTGGGAAATTGTTTATTAAGACTTAAACAAATCCTAGTGTAGCAGAATGTGTTCTTGTAATACAACTTTTAAGATTTTTTGATGATTTTATAAATTCAAAATGTAGCTGAAAATATTCTTGGTAAATTGTCGTTTTCAAAATGGTATTTTAGTCGAAGAATGAAAATAATAATCTAAGAAACGCCTAGTGAACTTCATTAATCTCTTTTGAGTAATTTACTGCATACTAGGATCTTTCAAGGGGTAGGTGTATCTTTTAAGGAATAGGAGTATCTTTCAAGGGTGTGGGTTTCTTTCAAGGGTGGGTGTCTTTTAAGGGGGGTGGGGTGGGGTATCTTCAAGGGGTGAGGGTATCTTTCAAGGGGTGGGGGTATCTTTCAAGGGGTGGGGGTATCTTACAAAGGGTGGGGTATCTTTCAAGGGGTGGGTGTCTTTCAAGGGGTGGGGTATCTTTTAAGGGGTGAGGGTATCTTTCAGGGGTAGGGGTGTCTTTCAAGGTGTGGGGTGTCTTTCAAGAGGTGGGTGTCTTTCAAGGGGTGGGGTATCTTTCAAGGGGGTGGGGGGTATCTTTCAAGGGGTGGGGGTATCTTTCAAGGGGGTGGGGTATCTGTCAAAGGGTGGGTGTCTTTCAAGGGTGGGGGTATCTTTCAAGGGGTATGGGTATCTTTCAAGGGGTGGGGGTATCTTTTAAGGGGTGGGGGTATATTTCAAGGGGTGGGGGTATCTTTCAAGGGGTAGGGGTAATGAGGGCACATAAGCAAGTCCTGCTCATTTTCTTCAGTTTGTTTTAAGAAAAGTTTAACATACTAGAATGTAATTTTTTTGTCAGATGCCACAATTGAATCAATGATTTGTTCTCGTACAGATAAATGAGGTCAGAACCTCTGATGGTGGAGTGTATCTTTGCATCGTTTACTGGGAGTTTGGAAGTTTTACTGCTGAAGCTCGTCTCAATGTTGTTTGTGAGTTTTTGTATGATTTGAAATGATGGCATATGTATATAATCCTGAATATTTGGATCTCGAAATCCCAAAAGCTGTAAAATGTTCAATTGTATAATGCGGTTATTTCCCCGTCTGTAGAGTAGACCTTTCACATTACTTACCTTTGATCTGTGTCGAAACTTACGCGGGTCCAATCCGTGTCGACTTGGTAAAATTACTTACCTTTGATCCGTGTCGAAACTTACACGGGTCCAATCCGTGTCGACTTGGTGAAATTACTTTCCTTTATTCCGTGTCAAAACTTACACGGGTCCAATCTGTGTCGACTTGGTGAAATTACTTACCTTTGATCCGTGTCGAAACTTACACAGGTCCAATCCGTGTCGACTTGGTAAAATTACTTACCTTTAATCCTTGTCGAAAGTTACACGGGTCCAATCTGTGTTGACTTGGTAAAATTACTTTCCTTTATTCCGTGTCGAAACTTAAACGGGTCTAATCCGTGTTGACTTGGTAAAATTACTTGCCTTTAATCCGTCTCGAAACTTACACGGGTTTAATCTTGTGTCGACTTGGTAAAATTACTTACCCTTAATTCGTGTCAAAACTTACACGGGTCCAATCTGTGTCGACTTGGTAAAATTACTTACCTTTGATCCGTGTCGAAACTTACATGGGTCCAATCTGTGCCGACTTGGTTAAATTACTTACCTTTGATCCGTGTCAAAACTTACACAGGTCCAATCTGTGTCGACTTGATAAAATTACTTGCCTTCGATCCGTGTTGAAACTTACACGGGTCTAATCCGTGTCGACTTGGTAAAATTACCTTCCTTTGATCCATGTCGAAACTTACACGGGTCCAATCTGTGTCGACTTGGTAAAATTACTTACCTTTGATTCGTGTCAAAACTTACACGGGTCCAATCCGTGTCGACTTGGTAAAATTACTTTCCTTTGATCCGTGTCGAAACTTACACAGGTCCAATCTGTGTCGAATTGGTAAAATTAATTACCTTTGATCTGTGTCCAAACTTACACAGGTCTAATCTGTGTCGACTTGGTAAAACTACTTACCTTTGATCCGTGCAGAAACTTACACGGGTCCAATCTGTGTCCACTTGGTAAAATTACTTACCTTTGATCTGTGTCGAAACTTACACGGGTCCAATCTGTGTGGACATGGTAAAATTACTTACCCTTAATCCGTGTCAAAACTTACACGGGTCTAATCTGTGTCGTCTTGGTAAAATTACTTACCTTTGATCCGTGTCAAATTTACACGGGTCCAATCTGTGTCGGCTTGGTGAAATTAATTACCTCTAATCCGTGTCAAAACTTACACAAGTCTAATCCGTGTCGACTTGGTAAAATTACTTACCTTTAATCCTTGTCAAATTTTGCATGAGTCCAATCCATGTCGACTTGGTAAAATTACTTACCTTTGATCCATGTCGACTTGGTAAAATTACTTACCTTTGATCCATGTGAAAACTTACACAGGTCTAATCCGTGTGGACTTGGTAAAATTACTTACCTTTAATCCGTGTCAAATCTTACTTGAGTCCAATCCATGTCGACTTGGTAAAATTACTTACCTTTAATCCATGTGAAAACTTACACGGGTCTAATCCGTGTGGACTTGGTAAAATTACTCACCTTTAATCCGTGTCAAATCTACATGAGTCCAAATCGTGTAAACTTGGTAAAATTACTTACCTTTAATCCGTGTCAAATCTTACTTGAGTCCAATCCATGTCGACTTGGTAAAATTACTTACCTTTAATCCATGTGAAAACTTACACGGGTCTAATCCGTGTGGACTTGGTAAAATTACTCACCTTTAATCCGTGTCAAATCTACATGAGTCCAAATCGTGTAAACTTGGTAAAATTACTTACCTTTAATCGGTGTTGACACTCACACGGGTCCAATCCATATCGACTTGGTAAAATTTTAACACGGTTTATTCTGCGTTCACACTGCTCAACGATAAACACAGGTCATTTTTGACATATGTATTTGATTGATCGTTTTGGAATTCTCAACACGGGTTGAAAGCTCTCAAAGCTCAGAGTTATTTTTGACACAGTTCAAGCACTTACACGGGTCAACGCTGTGTTGAAAAGGTCAGTCTAGATTACATGGGTGGGACCTGTGTCCAATACAAAAAAAATCTGTCATGTGAAAAGGCCATTTATTATTTCAATAGATTATTAAACAAAGTAAATAAAGTTTTCTGTACTTGACACATTTACTAAAAGAAGAAACTGTTTTATGCAATCTCCCTTCCTGACACCCGGAGGAAACATTGCTTTCTGTTAGTCAAAAGTATATGGAAGTGGGGATACAGCATTGGCTGAAAAACCATCATAGTAGCAAAACTTTTCATCCAAATCGGTTAAACATTCACCATTTAACAGCACTAATGAATTTCAAGCATCAATTTGCATATTGTATCCAAATTGTGTGACATATTACTGGGTGACCTGTGTGACATATTACTGGGTGACCTGTGTCACATATTAGTGGGTGACCTGTGTGACATATTACTGCGTGACCTGTGTGACATATTACTGTGTGACCTGTGTGACATATTGCTGTGTGACCTGTGTGACATATTACTGGGTGACCTGTGTGACATATTGCTGTGTGACCTGTGTGACATATTACTAGGTGACCTGTGTGACATATTACTGGGTGACCTGTTACTGGGTGACCTGTGTGACTTATTACTGGGTGACCTGTGTGACTTATTACTGGTGACCTGTGTGACATATTACTGGGTGACCTGTGTGACATATTACTGGCCGACGTTTTTCTTTTATAAGCTTGTTTTCTAAATTTGATCTTAAAGTGGTGGCAGCAAATTCTGACCTGAAGTGTTTGAGTTTTTGCCATGCCCCTAATAAAATTCTAGCTGTAATCGACAAATGTAACGAACAAGAAAGCAATCAATGGAGTTGCTGATCTCATTACCTTAAGCATACAGCATATAGTGGGGAAATATCTAACAAGAAAGCAATCCATGGAGTTGCTGTTCTCATCACCTTCAACATTCAGCATAGTGGGGGAAATAGCTAATAATAATAACTATGAGGGAAAGGGGTCACTAGCTCTGTAACCTTTGAACTTTTGACCCCAGAGTTTACAGGACAGAAGTCCATGTACCATGTGATACAAACATAGGATTGGTATAGGTCTTCCACTTTTTTCAAAGTGAACAACAATTGTACAAATAAGTACATAATTACCCCCTAAAATCACATATTTGACCTCTGACCCTTGACCCTTATTACTCAAACAACTTCTGAAATTGTTCACAAATATTGTATATACCCTACTGTATGACACCGTTCATGCTCACCTTACACTTACCATTCCATAACTATAGGGAAAATAGTTCTTTTACCTTTTGACCCCAGAGTCTATGGGACACAAATTCATGTACCAAGGTATAGTGAGTTTAAGATGGCACAAAATGTTGCATAAAAGCACTTGTTTGGCCTTTGACCTCCAATTATTTCTAATCTTTTAAACCCTACCAACCTATGCAATTAATAAAGATATCAAATAATTCCTTCAAAAGATACAGCCATCACCAACAAAAAAAAAAACATTCAACCTGTGACTTGATTTATTGACCCTAGAGTTTATGGGACACAAGCTCGTGTACCACAGTATCATGATACAAACATAGAACTGGTATAGGTCTTGCCTATTTCGGTATTACAAGTGGTACAAAAATGTACAAATTAGTACATAATTACACCCTAAAATCACATATTGGACCTCTGACCCTTGACCCTAAGTTTTTGAGTTATAAGCAACACAAAAGTAATATGTACATACATACACATACACACAAACCCACGGACGGATGCAAAAATCACCAAATTCTGTCCAGTTCAAAAAAACTTATGACTCCTAACTTCTGATATTAGATAGCCCACCAGCCCCTTTAATATCAAGGGGGTGGCCATGTAGTGTAGGAGGTACAGGCAGTTATTTGCCTATACAGCAAAGTGACTACAATATCTCATCCACACGAATATGTATATGTGGGTGATGAGATAATTACATCAAGATTTTGAGCTGTACCCCAGTCATACATCAAAAGTCATACATCAAAGTCATACATCAAAAGTCATACATCAAAAGTCATACATCAAAAAGTCATACATCAAAAGTCATACATCAAAGTCATACATCAAAGTCATACATCAAAAAGTCATACATCAAAGTCATACATCAAAAAGTCATACATCAAAAGTCATACATCAAAAAGTCATACATCAAAAGTCATACATCAAAAGTCATACATCAAAAGTCATACATCAAAAAGTCATACATCAAAGGTCATACATCAAAAAGTCATACATCAAAAGTCATACATCAAAAAGTCATACATCAAAAGTCATACATCAAAAGTCATACATCAAAAGTCATACATCAAAAGTCATACATCAAAAGTCATACATCAAAAGTCATACATCAAAAGTCATACATCAAAAGTCATACATCAAAGTCATACATCAAAAGCATACATCAAAAGTCATACATCAAAAGTCATACATCAAAAGTCATACATCAAAAAGTCATACATCAAAAGTCATGCATCAAAGTCATACATTAAAAGTCATACATCAAAAGTCATACATCAAAAAGTCATACATCAAAAGTCATGCATCAAAGTCATACATTAAAAGTCATACATCAAAAGTCATACATCAAAGTCATACATCAAAAAGTCATACAACAAAAGTCATACATCAAAAGTCATACATTAAAATTTATACATCAAAAGTCATACATCAAAAGTCATACATCAAAGGTCATACATCAAAGTCATACATCAGTCATACATCAAAAGTCATACATCAAAGGTCATACATCAAAAGTCATACATCAAAAGTCATACATCAAAAGTCATACATCAAAAGTCATACATCAAAAGTCATACATCAAAAAGTCATACATCAAAAGTCATGCATCAAAGTCGTACATTAAAAGTCATACATCAAAAGTCATACATCAAAAAGTCATACATCAAAGGTCATACATCAAAGTCATACATCAAAAGTCATACATCAAAAAGTCATACATCAAAGTCATACATCAAAGTCATACATCAAAAAGTCATACATCAAAGGTCATACATCAAAGGTCATACATCAAAGTCATACATCAAAGTCATACATCAAAGTCATACATCAAAGTCATACATCAAAAGTCATACATCAAAAGTCATACATCAAAGGTCATACATCAAAGGTCATACATCAAAGGTCATACATCAAAGTCATACATCAAAAGTCATGCATCAAAGTCATACATCAAAAGTCATACATCAAAAGTCATACATCAAAGTCATACATCAAAAGTCATACATCAAAAAGTCATACATCAAAAGTCATACATCAAAGTCATACATCAAAAGTCATACATCAAAAGTCATACATCAAAGGTCATACATCAAAGGTCATACATCAAAGTCATACATCAAAAGTCATGCATCAAAGTCATACATCAAAAGTCATACATCAAAAGTCATACATCAAAGGTCATACATCAAAGGTCATACATCAAAGTCATACATCAAAAGTCATACATCAAAGTCATACATCAAAAGTCATACATCAAAAGTCATACATCAAAAGTCATACATCAAAAAGTCATACATCAAAAGTCATGCATCAAAGTCATACATTAAAAGTCATACATCAAAAGTCATACATCAAAGTCATACATCAAAAAGTCATACAACAAAAGTCATACATCAAAAGTCATACATTAAAATTTATACATCAAAAGTCATACATCAAAAGTCATACATCAAAGGTCATACATCAAAGTCATACATCAGTCATACATCAAAAGTCATACATCAAAGGTCATACATCAAAAGTCATACATCAAAAGTCATACATCAAAAGTCATACATCAAAAGTCATACATCAAAAAGTCATACATCAAAAGTCATGCATCAAAGTCATACATTAAAAGTCATACATCAAAAAGTCATACATCAAAAGTCATGCATCAAAAAGTCATACATCAAAAGTCATGCATCAAAGTCATACATTAAGAGTCATACATCAAAAGTCATACATCAAAGTCATACATCAAAAAGTCATACAACAAAAGTCATACATCAAAAGTCATACATTAAAATTTATACATCAAAAGTCATACATCAAAAGTCATACATCAAAGGTCATACATCAAAGTCATACATCAGTCATACATCAAAAGTCATACATCAAAGTCATACATCAAAGGTCATACATCAGTCATACATCAAAAGTCATACATCAAAGTCATACATCAGTCATACATCAAAAGTCATACATCAAAAGTCATACATCAAAGGTCATACATCAAAGTCATACATCAAAAAGTCATACAACAAAAGTCATACATCAAAAGTCATACATTAAAATTTATACATCAAAAGTCATACATCAAAAGTCATACATCAAAGGTCATACATCAAAGTCATACATCAGTCATACATCAAAAGTCATACATCAAAGGTCATACATCAAAAGTCATACATCAAAAGTCATACATCAAAAGTCATACATCAAAAGTCATACATCAAAAGTCATACATCAAAAAGTCATACATCAAAAGTCATGCATCAAAGTCATACATTAAAAGTCATACATCAAAGTCATACATCAAAGTCATACATCAAAAAGTCATACATCAAAAAGTCATACATCAAAAGTCATACATCAAAAGTCATACATTAAAATGTATACATCAAAAGTCATACATCAAAGGTCATACATCAAAGTCATACATCAAAAGTCATACATCAAAAGTCATACATCAAAAGTCATACATCAAAAGTCATGCATCAAAGTCATACATTAAAAGTCATACATCAAAGTCATACATCAAAGTCATACATCAAAAGTCATACATCAAAAAGTCATACATCAAAAGTCATACATCAAAAGTCATACATTAAAATGTATACATCAAAAGTCATACATCAAAAGTCATACATCAAAAGTCATACATCAAAGGTCATACATCAAAGTCATACATCAAAAGTCATCCATCAAAGTCATACATCAAAAAGTCATACATCAAAAAGTCATACATCAAAAGTCATACATCAAAAGTCATACATTAAAATTTATACATCAAAAGTCATACATCAAAGGTCATACATCAAAGTCATACATCAAAAGTCATACATCAAAAGTCATACATCAAAAGTCATACATCAAAGGTCATACATCAAAAGTCATACATCAAAAGTCATACATCAAAAGTCATACATCAAAAGTCATACATCAAAAAGTCATACATCAAAAAGTCATACATCAAAAGTCATACATCAAAATTTATACATCAAAAGTCATACATCAAAAGTCATACATCAAAGGTCATACATCAAAGTCATACATCAAAAGTCATACATCAAAAGTCATACATCAAAAAGTCATACATCAAAGTCATACATCAAAGTCATACATCAAAAGTCATACATCAAAAGTCATACATCAAAAGTCATACATTAAAATTTATACATCAAAAGTCATACATCAAAGGTCATACATCAAAGTCATACATCAAAAGTCATACATCAAAAGTCATACATCAAAAAGTCATACATCAAAAAGTCATACATCAAAAGTCATACATTAAAATTTATACATCAAAAGTCATACATCAAAAGTCATACATCAAAGGTCATACATCAAAGTCATACATCAAAAGTCATACATCAAAAGTCATACATCAAAGGTCATACATCAAAGTCATACATCAAAAGTCATACATCAAAAGTCATACATCAAAAGTCATACATCAAAAGTCATACATTAAAATTTATACATCAAAAGTCATACATCAAAGGTCATACATCAAAGTCATACATCAAAGTCATACATCAAAAGTCATACATCAAAAGTCATACATCAAAAAAGTCATACATCAAAAGTCATACATCAAAGGTCATACATCAAAGTCATACATCAAAAGTCATACATCAAAAAGTCATACATCAAAGGTCATACATCAAAGTCATACATCAAAGTCATACATGAAAAGTCATACATCAAAAGTCATACATCAAAAAGTCATACATCAAAAGTCATACATCAAAGGTCATACATCAAAGTCATACATCAAAAGTCATACATCAAAAAGTCATACATCAAAGGTCATACATCAAAGGTCATACATCAAAAGTCATACATCAAAGTCATACATCAAAAGTCATACATCAAAAGTCATACATCAAAAGTCATACATCAAAAGTCATACATCAAAAGTCATACATCAAAGTCATACATCAAAGTCATACATCAAAAGTCATACATCAAAAGTCATACATCAAAAGTCATACATCAAAGGTCATACATCAAAGTCATACATCAAAAGTCATACATCAAAAGTCATACATCAAAGTCATACATCAAAAGTCATACATCAAAGTCATACATCAAAAGTCATGCATCAAAAGTCATACATCAAAAGTCATACATCAAAAGTCATACATCAAAAGTCATACATCAAAAGTCATACATCAAAGTCATACATCAAAAGTCATACATCAAAGGTCATACATCAAAGGTCATACATCAAAGTCATACATCAAAGTCATACATCAAAGGTCATACATCAAAGTCATACATCAAAAAGTCATACATCAAAAGTCATACATCAAAGGTCATACATCAAAGTCATACATCAGTCATACATCAAAAGTCATACATCAAAGTCATACATCAAAAGTCATACATCAAAAGTCATACATCAAAGGTCATACATCAAAGTCATACATCAAAAAGTCATACAACAAAAGTCATACATTAAAATTTATACATCAAAAGTCATACATCAAAAGTCATACATCAAAAGTCATACATCAAAGGTCATACATCAAAGTCATACATCAGTCATACATCAAAAGTCATACATCTAAGGTCATACATCAAAAGTCATACATCAAAAGTCATACATCAAAAGTCATACATCAAAAGTCATACATCAAAAGTCATACATCAAAAAGTCATACATCAAAAGTCATGCATCAAAGTCATACATTAAAAGTCATACATCAAAGTCATACATCAAAGTCATACATCAAAAAGTCATACATCAAAAAGTCATACATCAAAAGTCATACATCAAAAGTCATACATTAAAATTTATACATCAAAAGTCATACATCAAAGGTCATACATCAAAGTCATACATCAAAGTCATACATCAAAAGTCATACATCAAAGGTCATACATCAAAGTCATACATCAAAAGTCATACATCAAAGTCATACATCAAAAGTCATACATCAAAAAGTCATACATCAAAAGTCATACATCAAAAGTCATACATTAAAATTATACATCAAAAGTCATACATCAAAGGTCATACATCAAAGTCATACATCAAAAGTCATACATCAAAAGTCATACATCAAAAGTCATACATCAAAGGTCATACATCAAAGTCATACATCAAAAGTCATACATCAAAAGTCATACATCAAAAAGTCATACATCAAAAGTCATACATCAAAATTTATACATCAAAAGTCATACATCAAAAGTCATACATCAAAGGTCATACATCAAAGTCATACATCAAAAGTCATACATCAAAAGTCATACATCAAAAAGTCATACATCAAAAAGTCATACATCAAAAAGTCATACATCAAAAAGTCATACATCAAAAGTCATACATCAAAAGTCATACATCAAAGGTCATACATCAAAAAGTCATACATCAAAAGTCATACATCAAAAGTCATACATCAAAAAGTCATACATCAAAAGTCATACATCAAAAGTCATACATTAAAATTTATACATCAAAAGTCATACATCAAAAGTCATACATCAAAGGTCATACATCAAAGTCATACATCAAAAGTCATACATCAAAAGTCATACATCAAAGGTCATACATCAAAGTCATACATCAAAAGTCATACATCAAAAGTCATACATCAAAAGTCATACATCAAAAGTCATACATTAAAATTTATACATCAAAGGTCATACATCAAAGTCATACATCAAAGTCATACATCAAAAGTCATACATCAAAAGTCATACATCAAAAAGTCATACATCAAAAGTCATACATCAAAGGTCATACATCAAAGTCATACATCAAAAGTCATACATCAAAAAGTCATATATCAAAGGTCATACATCAAAGTCATACATCAAAGTCATACATCAAAAGTCATACATCAAAGTCATACATCAAATAAGTCATACATCAAAAGTCATACATCAAAGTCATACATTAAAAGTCATACATCAAAAGTCATACATCAAAAAGTCATACATCAAAGGTCATACATCAAAGTCATACATCAAAGTCATACATTAAAAGTCATGCATCAAAAGTCATACATCAAAAGTCATACATCAAAAGTCATACATCAAAAGTCATACATCAAAGTCATACATCAAAAAGTCATACATCAAAAGTCATACATCAAAGGTCATACATCAAAGGTCATACATCAAAAGTCATACATCAAAAGTCATACATCAAAGTCATACATCAAATAAGTCATACATCAAAAGTCATACATCAAAAGTCATACATCAAAGTCATACATCAAAAAGTCATACATCAAAAAGTCAAACATCAAAAAGTCAAACTGATCAAACTTTGATCAGCCACAACTCGAAAACTAAAAGCGCTACTTTTAAAATTCAAAAACTGATCTGCTGAGATTTGTGTACTCGTTCAACCAGTACAGAAATAGCTACATGTTCATAGACCTTCCAACCTCCATTTTTCAGCATCATCCATTCAAGTTATCATCGAAGAACCAAGAAACCTGCGCGTCAATGTCGGTGAAACCATCACTTTCTACTGCAGAGGTATCAGCGAGGTAGGTTTTTCTTTTTTGCCCTTTTACTCTTGGAAAATAAAAACGATTCAAATTTAGATGTTACTTTTGTGGCTTTACCATTCAGTGTTTTTGTGAATATTACCAATAGTATTTGCCAAGTGAATGAAATCAATTTCATACCTTATAATATTTTACGTTGCATTTCATTTGCTCCATTCTTTTAAAAATAGTCTGAAATGACTTCAGATGTTTCATGCTTTGGACTATGGTGATGCATGGGCTCATCTGTGCTTTCATCATACCATTGAGAATGATCATCAACAGTTTTTACCATTTGTGTTTATTGTTTGAAAAACTAAATTTCATCATAAATGGTGATCACAACACATTGAGCCTGACTGAAAGATAATCTCTCCTGGCTACTATTATTCATCAATTGGTGCAGCTAAGCTTTCATAAGGGGTGTTACAACAAATATTATTATTCATCAAGTGGTGCAGCTAGGCTTTCACTAGGGGTGTTACAACAAATACAATTTTCCAAATCATGATTGCCTTTTCTCCATCTTTTTCACTGCAAATTTCCAAAAGCTTCCCCCTCCCTCAAAAAAAGAAAAAAATTGTTTATCTTTTATCTCCAGTAAATGATCAGTTGATTATAAAATTTGGCAATTTTTATTGAAATACTATGGCAGGAATGTGTGGGGTCAATCCCCATTGCCCCCCCATTGGCACCCCCCCCTCATTGGCACCCCCTCATTGGCCCCCCATCCCCCATTGCTTCCTCCCCCCTCCCCTCTCCCCCCATTGGCACACTAATGATTCAATTTATAATTTTCAATGGGTGAAGGAAAATATATTAAGGCTCTGAAATAAAAGAAATCATGATCGTATTCCTTACATCGTAGGAAAGCTTGATGATATGGTATGATCATGAAAGGGTACCGCTGTATCACTTTTATCAACAAATTTGTATTCAAATATTTGTTTGTCTGAAGTCAAGACTTGTCTCTATTCCTCAGGTTCAGTGTGTTTGGTAGCCAGAAATGCTTGCTTTCAAATTGCCAAAATGTTATATTTGTTGCAAAATGTATTTTTTATTTTCATATGAATTTTTCTTTTCAGTTACCCCAAGATCAGGTAAAAAGAAAATGTCGTTTGTCATAAATTATGAGTCAGGTCTGTCGTTTGTCATAATATATGAGTCAGGTCTTATCGTGTCTCTTAATCGCCTTTTCCCTCAGCTTAAGTTCTAATTGCATTTTTGTCTTGTTTTAGCTACTAAAATGATTTTAATGATTTCTGTGATCTGGTCATGCTATGGATATGTGATACTACAAAATTTTAAGAAGAATGAGTACAAATTTGCTTTGAATAATTCCTTTAGAGATTTGATTTTTTGTTCTTTTTTCGAAGGGGTATTTTTTAACAAAGAATATGGTTGGTATTCTGGGAAAATGTTTAGTAATGAATAAAAGCTTCTGAAAGGTTTCATGGTCAGAAAGCAAATTGAAATGTAAAATTTGTATCAAATGCTCAAGGAAGCATTTTTTGCAGTTTTTTGATGTAATTTTTGCCTGTCAGGAAGTAGAGGAATAGAAAAACAAGTTTGTGAGATTGAATCACACTTCATTGATTCCTGGTATGACCAGATTGAACTAGATCCCTGGTATGACTAGATTGAAGTAGATTCAGTGTGTCAAAAAATATGTAATGTTCAAATCTTGCAATAAAAAAAAATGTGTAAAATTTAAGTAAGACAGAAGAATTGGTTGCATTTTTCTATGGGAAAGTTTTGGTGAGAATTTGAATATGGGTCCAAACCTTAGTGCTTTTTATGCAAAATAATGGCAAAAGAAAAACAAAGAAAGAAAGTAGGGGAAAATCTTTACCTAGTTTCCCGTAATGACTACTTAAATAAGAGTACGCCATGGAAGTTCATGTAAAATATCATATTGGTTGCCAGGGATATTGGAAGGCAAATGTGAAATTTCTGATAACTAAGCACTTACAGAAGAAAAATATTTTCAAAATTGCTATGATTTAAGCCTATGCTGTGATTCAAGCCTATGCTATAATGCAAGCCTGTGCTACAATTCAAGCCTATGCTATGATTCAAGCCTATGCTACGATTCAAGCCTATGCTACGATTCAAGCCTATGCTATGATTCAAGTCTTTGCTATGATTCAAGCCTATGCTGCAATTCAAGTCTATGCTATGATTCAAGTCAAGCCTATGCTATGATTCAAGCCTATGCTACGATTCAAGCCTATGCTACGATTCAAGCCTATGCTACGATTTTGTTTGTTAAGAGTAGCTAGCACCAAAAGACAATTCAGTTTAATAGCTCTCTCTGGTGCTCTCTAAAATGCTGGTGACAAAAATAATTCAAGATTGCAAAAGGCAGTAAAATCTCATAATATAATTGGTTGTGTTTTTAGCCAATGAGAGGAATAGAGAAAGAAGTGATAATTATTCAGGAAAAATGCATGCTTAAATATCCCCCGCGTGGCTTGATTCTTTCTATAAAGGCCCTAAAATGAAGACTCAGTTTCTTGCTAATATTTTCAACAAATGTGTTCCAATACATTAAAGGTTGAGTCTACCACCTTCATAACAGCTGCAGCACAAAATACTTTCTTATCACTTCCATGGTGTTTACAAAGTGTCAAACAGAACTCTAATTCTATCAAATTGTTCTAAATAAAAATAATGGCAAAATTGTCCTAAATATAATTATTCCATCTGCTAGTTTTTATCATGTCCTATTGAATATTTTTAAGTATGAATGCAATTTTTTTTATTTGTTTATTCAAATCAAAGAATGATGCATGATGGGAAAAATGACAAAGCATTTTGAAAATAGGAAAACAGTTGAAAAAATTAATCAAGATTGATTTTTATTCTCAAAGCATGGTAATTGATTAATTTTAAGATACACCTCAGTTGATATTGATTTGATTTCGATTTTGTTTGAAATTCTTCACAACTTTGTGAAGTAGGAATAAAAGCATATATTTTGCATTTTAAAAATCTGAATTGACAAGCAGTAGCTGTTTTGTTAGCTCTTAGCTTATGTATTTTACTATTTTTTAAATTAAAATTTGCAATGATATAGTGATTGTTTAAATGAGCTAAAAAACAAAAACAAAATCACATGTCATTCGCAAAATTGATAATATGTGTGAATATGTATATATAAAGCCTAACTAATGATCAAGAAAATATCTATTACCGCTTTTTGACAAATTAATCTAATATGAACTCTCTTTCGCTTCTGCTGTCAATTTCACACCAAATGTAATTGTCTTACATCAAATCTATTTCTTTTCAGATTATCTTTTATTAATATATTTTAACAAACTTGTAAAAAAATGGTAGTTTTATCTGAGAATTACAGTAAAAAAAGTGTATTAGTTTATACCATTAAAATTGTATTTAAATTCTTATCCTTTGAAATATAAGGAATTGTAAATGAGTTGTTTGAAGCGAAAAAATTGAAATTATTTGAAGGAAAAAAGCATATATACAATTTCATAACACTAGTACTATTGTTTCATTAGGTAGCATTCTTCAACTATTTTAATACTTTCACACTTAATCTTGAATCTTGACTCAAACCTTAGACTACAGATGATGCATGCTGTGTTGAGCTATCTTTAGTTTTAGAGCTTTCAATAACACACAGGTATGCATCGACTTTAGAATGTCAGATAGCTAAAGTTGTATGGACGTGAAATTCTCCATAATAACCTATTTGAAATAGTACTTGTGCTTATTTGAAAGAGTAGCCAATCTGAGTAGAAAAGTTCTTTGAATTTAAAAAAAAAGAAAAAAGGTGGTTTCATCAAGCTATGGCTGATCCAGGAACTCCCACCATATGCAAAGTTATGAAGTTGAGGGCATTCCCAAGATGATGATTTAACATCTATTAAAGGGTGAATCCTCACCCAGATAATTGCTTGATACATCCCCAGTGAATATGATACATGCTACTGATGTGAGGTCCACACTGGTAAAAAATGTCAAGTGGAAAATGCATAAGTTTCAGTACAAATCTTCACCTTTTTTTTTTTTCTTGGATAATTTCTTTCATGTCCATACACATTTAGCTTGTATCTTAATATAAACCACTTAAGTTCTCATTAGGGCAGTTTAACTTACCCGTGTGTTCTCTTGCACATTAAACCAATCATTTGCAATAACTAAAGATACTCTATTTTCTCTGGAACACAAAGCTGAATCCTTGCATGTCTTAATTTCTGTGCATGATCTAATAGAATTAGGGATTCCACCAGGGTTGGAAAAATACTATATAAAAAAAAAAAAAAAAAATTTGCTTATTATTTATACAACTTGGCTAGTAAATACGATGAAACCAGTGCCTCTACTCGCCAAGCATTTTATCTCTTCACCAACACTTTTATCTAAAATTTCAAAATGTTTGCAATGCTAGTATGCCTCTTCATTGCCCTTTTCCTGGGCCTGACTTCATGACCGTAGGTCCATGAAAAGATAGCACGGCATCTCAAAGTTGGCGGCTAACAGCCAAATTTTGAATTATATTTTGAATTTGAATGAAAAAACCACCTTGTGTGTGTGTGTGTGGAGGACACAGGGCAAACGCCTTTGGAGGGAGTACGACACATGAAGGTTTAAAAGAAAGTTTTGAGAGAAACAATTTGTTGAGGATGATGTCGGCTGTTATTTCCTTTTGGGGTTCTTGAAAAGAAAACAATGTATTTGTTGCATATGTTGAATGGCATGTAGAAAAAGTGCATGCAATAACTAGGAGAATGATCTGTAGGCTAAGCAATTGATATGGGGTATGGTAGAGATGCCAAGACTCTTATTAACTAAAAGAATGATCTGTAGGTTAAGCAGTTGATATAGGGTATGGTAGAGATGCCAAGACTCTTATTAACTAAGAGAATGATCTTTAGGTTAGGCAATTGGTATGGGGTATGGTAGAGATGCCAAGACTCTTATTAACTAAAAGAATGATCTGTAGGTTAAGCAGTTGATATGGGGTATGGTAGAGATGCCAAGACTCTTATTAACTAAGAGAATATTCTTTAGGTTAAGCAATTGATATGGGGTATGGTAGAGATGCCAAGACTCTTATTAACTAAGAGAATGTTCTTTAGGTTAAGCAATTGGTATGGGGTATGGTAGAGATGCCAAGACTCTTATTAACTAAGAGAATGATCTTTAGGTTAAGCAATTGATATGGGGTATGGTAGAGATGCCAAGAGAATGATCTGTAGGTTAGGCAATTGGTATGGGGTATGGTAGAGATGCCAAGACTCTTTTTAACTAAGAGAATGATCTGTAGGTTAAGCAATTGATATGGGGTATGGTAGAGATGCCAAGACTCTTATTAACTAAGAGAATGATCTGTAGGTTAGGCAGTTGATATGGGGTATGGTAGAGATGCCAAGACTCTTATTAACTAAGAGAATGATCTGTAGGTAAAGCAATTGGTATGGGGTATGGTAGAGATGCCAAGACTCTTATTAACTAAGAGAATGATCTGTAGGTTAGGCAGTTGATATGGGGTATGGTAGAGATGCCAAGACTCTTATTAACTAAGAGAATGTTCTATAGGTTAAGCAATTGATATGGGGTATGGTAGAGATGCCAAGACTCTTATTAACTAAGAGAATGATCTGTAGGTTAGGCAGTTGATATGGGGTATGGTAGAGATGCCAAGACTCTTTTTAACTAAGAGAATGATCGGTAGGTTAAGCAATTGATATGGGGTATGGTAGAGATGCCAAGACTCTTATTAACTAAGAGAATGATCTTTAGGTTAAGCAATTGATATGGGGTATGGTAGAGATGCCAAGACTCTTATTAACTAAGAGAATGATCTGTAGGTTAAGCGATTGGTATTAGCTATGGTAGAGATGCCAAGACTCTTATTAACTAAGAGCATGATCTTTAGGTTAGGCAATTGATATGGGGTATGGTAGAGATGACAAGACTCTTATTAACTAAGAGAATGTTCTCTAGGTTAAGCAATTGATATGGGGTATGGTAGAGATGCCAAGACTCTTATTAACTAAGAGAATGATCGGTAGGTTAAGCAATTGGTATGGGGTATGGTAGAGATGCCAAGACTCTTATTAACTAAGAGAATGATCTGTAGGTTAAACAATTGGTATGGGGTATGGTAGAGATGCCAATACTCTTATTAACTAAGAGAATGTTCTTTAGGTTTAGCAATTGATATGGGGTATGGTAGAGATGCCAAGACTCTTATTAACTAACAGAATGATCTGTAGGTTAAGCAATTGGTATGGGGTATGGTAGAGATGCCAAGACTCTTATTAACTAAGAGAATGATCGGTAGGTTAAGCAATTGGTATGGGGTATGGTAGAGATGCCAAGACTCTTATTAACTAAGAGAATGTTCTTTAGGTTTAGCAATTGATATGGGGTATGGTAGAGATGCCAAGACTCTTATTAACTAAGAGAATGATCTGTAGGTTAAGCAATTGGTATGGGGTATGGTAGAGATGCCAAGACTCTTATTAACTAAGAGAATGTTCTTTAGGTTTAGCAATTGATATGGGGTATGGTAGAGATGCCAAGACTCTTATTAACTAAGAGAATGATCTGTAGGTTAAGCAATTGATATGGGGTATGGTAGAGATGCCAAGACTCTTTTTAACTAAGAGAATGTTCTTTAGGTTAAGCAATTGGTATGGGGTATGGTAGAGATGCCAAGAGAATGATCTGTAGGTTAGGCAGTTGATATGGGGTATGGTAGAGATGCCAAGACTCTTATTAACTAAGAGAATGATCTGTAGGTTAAGCAATTGGTATGGGGTATGGTAGAGATGCCAAGAGAATGATCTGTAGGTTAGGCAATTGGTATGGGGTATGGTAGAGATGCCAAGACTCTTTTTAACTAAGAGAATGATCTGTAGATTAAGCAATTGATATGGGGTATGGTAGAGATGCCAAGACTCTTATTAACTAAGAGAATGATCTGTAGGTTAGGCAGTTGATATGGGGTATGGTAGAGATGCCAAGACTCTTATTAACTAAGAGAATGATCTGTAGGTAAAGCAATTGGTATGGGGTATGGTAGAGATGCCAAGACTCTTATTAACTAAGAGAATGATCTGTAGGTTAGGCAATTGATATGGGGTATGGTAGAGATGCCAAGACTCTTTTTAACTAAGAGAATGATCGGTAGGTTAAGCAATTGATATGGGGTATGGTAGAGATGCCAAGACTCTTATTAAGTAAGAGAATGATCTTTAGGTTAAGCAATTGGTATGGGGTATGGTAGAGATGCCAAGACTCTTATTAACTAAGAGAATGATCTTTAGGTTAAGCAATTGATATGGGGTATGGTAGAGATGCCAAGACTCTTATTAACTAAGAGAATGATCTGTAGGTTAAGCGATTGGTATTAGCTATGGTAGAGATGCCAGGACTCTTATTAACTAAGAGCATGATCTTTAGGTTAGGCAATTGATATGGGGTATGGTAGAGATGACAAGACTCTTATTAACTAAGAGAATGTTCTCTAGGTTAAGCAATTGATATGGGGTATGGTAGAGATGCCAAGACTCTTATTAACTAAGAGAATGATCGGTAGGTTAAGCAATTGGTATGGGGTATGGTAGAGATGCCAAGACTCTTATTAACTAAGAGAATGATCTGTAGGTTAAGCAATTGGTATGGGGTATGGTAGAGATGCCAAGACTCTTATTAACTAAGAGAATGTTCTTTAGGTTTAGCAATTGATATGGGGTATGGTAGAGATGCCAAGACTCTTATTAACTAAGAGAATGATCTGTAGGTTAAGCAATTGATATGGGGTATGGTAGAGATGCCAAGACTCTTATTAACTAAGAGAATGATCGGTAGGTTAGGCAATTGATATGGGGTATGGTAGAGATGCCAAGACTCTTTTTAACTAAGAGAATGTTCTTTAGGTTAAGCAATTGGTATGGGGTATGGTAGAGATGCCAAGACTCTTATTAACTAAGAGAATGTTCTTTAGCTTAAGCAATTGGTATGGGGTATGGTAGAGATGCCAAGAGAATGATCTGTAGGTTAGGCAATTGGTATGGGGTATGGTAGAGATGCCAAGACTCTTATTAATTAAGAGAATGATCTGTAGGTTAAGCAATTGATATGGAGTATGGTAGAGATGCTAAGACTCTTTTTAACTAAGAGCATGATCTTTAGGTTAGGCAATTGATATGGGGTATGGTAGAGATGCCAAGACTCTTATTAACTAAGAGAATGATCTGTAGGTTAGGCAATTGGTATGGGGTATGGTAGAGATGCCAAGACTCTTATTAACTAAGAGAATGATCTGTAGGTTAAGCAATTGGTATGGGGTATGGTAGAGATGCCAAGACTCTTATTAAGTAAGAGAATGATCTGTAGGTTAGGCAGTTGATATGGGGTATGGTAGAGATGCCAAGACTCTTATTAACTAAGAGAATGATCTGTAGGTTAAGCAATTGATATGGGGTATGGTAGAGATGCCAAGACTCTTATTAACTAAGAGAATGATCTGTAGGTTAAGCAATTGATATGGGGTATGGTAGAGATGCCAAGACTCTTATTAACTAAGAGAATGATCTGTAGGTTAAGCAATTGATATGGGGTATGGTAGAGATGCCAAGACTCTTATTAACTAAGAGAATGATCTTTAGGTTAAGCAATTGGTATGGGGTATGGTAGAGATGCCAAGACTCTTATTAATTAAGAGAATGATCTGTAGGTTAGGCAATTGGTATGGGGTATGGTAGAGATGCCAAGACTCTTATTAACTAAGAGAATGATCTTTAGGTTAAGCAATTGGTATGGGGTATGGTAGAGATGCCAAGACTCTTATTAAGTAAGAGAATGATCGGTAGGTTAAGCAATTGATATGGGGTATGGTAGAGATGCCAAGACTCTTATTAAGTAAGAGAATGATCGGTAGGTTAAGCAATTGATATGGGGTATGGTAGAGATGCCAAGACTCTTATTAACTAAGAGAATGATCGGTAGGTTAAGCAATTGGTATGGGGTATGGTAGAGATGCCAAGACTCTTATTAACTAAGAGAATGATCTGTAGGTTAAGCAATTGGTATGGGGTATGGTAGAGATGCCAAGACTCTTATTAACTAAGAGAATGTTCTTTAGGTTTAGCAATTGATATGGGGTATGGTAGAGATGCCAAGACTCTTATTAACTAAGAGAATGATCTGTAGGTTAAGCAATTGATATGGGGTATGGTAGAGATGCCAAGACTCTTATTAACTAAGAGAATGATCGGTAGGTTAGGCAATTGATATGGGGTATGGTAGAGATGCCAAGACTCTTTTTAACTAAGAGAATGTTCTTTAGGTTAAGCAATTGGTATGGGGTATGGTAGAGATGCCAAGACTCTTATTAACTAAGAGAATGTTCTTTAGCTTAAGCAATTGGTATGGGGTATGGTAGAGATGCCAAGAGAATGATCTGTAGGTTAGGCAATTGGTATGGGGTATGGTAGAGATGCCAAGACTCTTATTAATTAAGAGAATGATCTGTAGGTTAAGCAATTGATATGGAGTATGGTAGAGATGCTAAGACTCTTTTTAACTAAAAGCATGATCTTTAGGTTAGGCAATTGATATGGGGTATGGTAGAGATGCCAAGACTCTTATTAACTAAGAGAATGATCTGTAGGTTAGGCAATTGGTATGGGGTATGGTAGAGATGCCAAGACTCTTATTAACTAAGAGAATGATCTGTAGGTTAAGCAATTGGTATGGGGTATGGTAGAGATGCCAAGACTCTTATTAAGTAAGAGAATGATCTGTAGGTTAGGCAGTTGATATGGGGTATGGTAGAGATGCCAAGACTCTTATTAACTAAGAGAATGATCTGTAGGTTAAGCAATTGATATGGGGTATGGTAGAGATGCCAAGACTCTTATTAACTAAGAGAATGATCTGTAGGTTAAGCAATTGATATGGGGTATGGTAGAGATGCCAAGACTCTTATTAACTAAGAGAATGATCTTTAGGTTAAGCAATTGGTATGGGGTATGGTAGAGATGCCAAGACTCTTATTAACTAAGAGAATGATCGGTAGGTTAGGCAATTGATATGGGGTATGGTAGAGATGCCAAGACTCTTTTTAACTAATAGAATGTTCTTTAGGTTAAGCAATTGGTATGGGGTATGGTAGAGATGCCAAGACTCTTATTAACTAAGAGAATGTTCTTTAGCTTAAGCAATTGGTATGGGGTATGGTAGAGATGCCAAGAGAATGATCTGTAGGTTAGGCAATTGGTATGGTAGAGATGCCAAGACTCTTATTAATTAAGAGAATGATCTGTAGGTTAAGCAATTGATATGGAGTATGGTAGAGATGCTAAGACTCTTTTTAACTAAGAGCATGATCTTTAGGTTAGGCAATTGATATGGGGTATGGTAGAGATGCCAAGACTCTTATTAACTAAGAGAATGATCTGTAGGTTAGGCAATTGGTATGGGGTATGGTAGAGATGCCAAGACTCTTATTAACTAAGAGAATGATCTGTAGGTTAAGCAATTGGTATGGGGTATGGTAGAGATGCCAAGACTCTTATTAAGTAAGAGAATGATCTGTAGGTTAGGCAGTTGATATGGGGTATGGTAGAGATGCCAAGACTCTTATTAACTAAGAGAATGATCTGTAGGTTAAGCAATTGATATGGGGTATGGTAGAGATGCCAAGACTCTTATTAACTAAGAGAATGATCTGTAGGTTAAGCAATTGATATGGGGTATGGTAGAGATGCCAAGACTCTTATTAACTAAGAGAATGATCTGTAGGTTAAGCAATTGATATGGGGTATGGTAGAGATGCCAAGACTCTTATTAACTAAGAGAATGATCTTTAGGTTAAGCAATTGGTATGGGGTATGGTAGAGATGCCAAGACTCTTATTAATTAAGAGAATGATCTGTAGGTTAGGCAATTGGTATGGGGTATGGTAGAGATGCCAAGACTCTTATTAACTAAGAGAATGATCTTTAGGTTAAGCAATTGGTATGGGGTATGGTAGAGATGCCAAGACTCTTATTAAGTAAGAGAATGATCGGTAGGTTAAGCAATTGATATGGGGTATGGTAGAGATGCCAAGACTCTTATTAAGTAAGAGAATGATCGGTAGGTTAAGCAATTGATATGGGGTATGGTAGAGATGCCAAGACTCTTATTAAGTAAGAGAATGATCGGTAGGTTAAGCAATTGATATGGGGTATGGTAGAGATGCCAAGACTCTTATTAATTAAGAGAATGATCTGTAGGTTAGGCAATTGGTATGGGGTATGGTAGAGATGCCAAGACTCTTATTAAGTAAGAGAATGATCGGTAGGTTAAGCAATTGATATGGGGTATGGTAGAGATGCCAAGACTCTTTTTAACTAAGAGAATGATCTTTAGGTTAAGCAATTGGTATGGGGTATGGTAGAGATGCCAAGACTCTTATTAATTAAGAGAATGATCTGTAGGTTAGGCAATTGGTATGGGGTATGGTAGAGATGCCAAGACTCTTAGTAACTAAGAGAATGTTCTTTAGGTTAAACAATTGGTATGGGGTATGGTAGAGATGCCAAGACTCTTATTAATTAAGAGAATGATCTGTAGGTTAGGCAATTGGTATGGGGTATGGTAGAGATGCCAAGACTCTTATTAACTAAGAGAATGATCTTTAGGTTAAGCAATTGGTATGGGGTATGGTAGAGATGCCAAGACTCTTATTAACTAAGAGAATGATCTGTAGGTTAAGCAATTGGTATGGGGTATGGTAGAGATGCCAAGAGAATGATCTGTAGGTTAGGCAGTTGATATGGGGTATGGTAGAGATGCCAAGACTCTTATTAACTAAGAGAATGATCTGTAGGTTAAGCAATTGATATGGGGTATGGTAGAGATGCCAAGACTCTTATTAACTAAGAGAATGTTCTCTAGGTTAAGCAATTGATATTAGCTATGGTAGAGATGCCAAGACTCTTATTAACTAAGAGAATGATCTGTAGGTTAAGCAATTGATATGGGGTATGGTAGAGATGCCAAGACTCTTATTAACTAAGAGAATGTTCTGTAGGTTAAGCAATTGATATGGGGTATGGTAGAGATGCCAAGACTCTTATTAACTAAGAGAATGATCTTTAGGTTAAGCAATTAATATGGGATATGGTAGAGATGCCAAGACTCTTTGTTAAATTCAGCTGATGTCCTTGCAAGAATTATGGCAGAAGAAAAACATAAAGCATTAGCTCAGTCATATGTTATCAATTTTCTAGAAGCTGAAGAAAATTGTGTATCAGTAATGGAAATAATCAGTTCTTAACAGGGCTATTTGCTTGTTTCATAAGAGAAAACAATTTAGCCAATGTCATCCATATGCGTGACTTACCAATGTGTGTTGACGATTTGGAGCTTTGGTAGTTCAGTGTTCGGAGTGCTATTTTGCACTAGGTTGAATTGTGATAAAAAAAAAAAATCTTTATTTTAAATTATTGATACACGCACACTGGGTCAATGAGAAGACGTACTTGCACAATAAGAAAGAATTGACAGTATATGAATTCAACATGTCATTTCAGTCACGAGAGTCATCTTGACCTGACTTCAATTTGTTTAAAGGAAAGTTAGTTCCATGTGTAATATATGTGTCCTCTCACAAACTTTTGTTTCCCATGTATAAGATATGTCATCACATAGTCCGTATTTTATTTATCAATCCAGCTATATGTTGTTGAGGGACCACCCATCCATGATTACTCCTTCAGTGTTTTGTCACATCAGAAATGTTTTTTGTCAATGTTCGTGTACATACGAGAGATATCGTTTCTCATCGGTCTTTTATGGAAGAGGAAGATATTGAGTTACCAATCAGTAAAGGGTTCATGGGTGAACATCATTCCCTGTGGTCCCTTTGCCAGAGATTGGTTCATTTAGTGGATGAGGTGACAGTCAAGTCTGATGGGATGAGTGACAGTCAAGTCTGATGGGGTGAGTGACAGTCAAGTCTGATGGGGTGAGTGACAGTCAAGTCTGATGGGGTGAGTGACAGTCAAGTCTGATGGGGTGAGTGACAGTCAAGTCTGATGGGGTGAGTGACAGTCAAGTCTGATGGGATGAGTGACAGTCAAGCCTGATGGGGTGAGTGACAGTCAAGCCTGATGGGGTGAGTGACAGTCAAGTCTGATGGGGTGAGTGACAGTCAAGTCTGATGGGGTGAGTGACAGTCAAGTCTGATGGGGTGAGTGACAGTCAAGTCTGATGGGGTGAGTGACAGTCAAGTCTGATGGGGTGAGTGACAGTCAAGTCTGATGGGGTTATGAACTGCACATGGTTCCCATGACGCGAGGGATTGCTTAAGTCCATCAACTCTGCTCATGCACATTTTTCATATTTAAAAACTAAAGAGAAAAGAATCAACAAAGGGATGCAGTATTTTCCTTCTAAAATTTTAAAAATAAGTTGGAAAAGCATTTTCTCTATGAAATAGTGAAAGAACCTCTATAATCTATGCAAATTAGGGGGGTCTTCTCTCGACCAATCAAATTGCAGAAAATAAACTTAGAAGTGCATGAATCAACAATACCAGTTGCCCCTCAAATCTTCATTACAAGCACATAAGAACTTACAACATTTGAGGTACGTCAAATAACGGGATATGTAATTTGTGAGTCAATGGAAACATGTCAAATAATGGGATATGTAATTTGTGAGTCAATGTAAACATGTCAAATAATGGGATATGTAATTTGTGAGTCAATGTAAACATTTTAGTTGTAATTTCAGTAACATATATGTACCTTGAAAATATATCTTAAACATCGATGTGTCGTCATAAACAGAAAATCAGTCTTCTAAGCCCCTTTTTGTCTGCTGAGTTCAATTCTAACATCATGACATACAACACAAAATTGACCGGGAGAAATAAAGCCACTCCTGTGCGGGAGGGAATATTATCCTTAAAGTTGCAAACTTGCCAGAAAGTGCAGGAATCCTGGTACCTGAACCAATCCTGGTACCTGAACTAATCCCTGTACCTAAACCAATCCTGGTACCTGAACCAATCCTGGTACCTGAACCAATCCGGTTACCTGAACCAATCCTGGTGCCTGAACCAATCCTGGTACCTGTTCCAATCCTGGTGCCTGAACCAATCCTGGTACCTTAACCAATCCTGGTACCTGAACCAATCCTGGTACCTGAACTATGAACTTTTTATTTCCTGTAAAAAAGATACACTTTACTCTTAACCCTTTTTACTTCACCACACGCAATAGTATCGCCGTTTTCAAACCACCTTTTTCTCAAAATAAAATCAGGACTTTACCAAAGTCCTGTGGAGTAATCTTGGTATCATTTTAAAGTACTCGGATATTTCTTTCACAAAATGTTAACTTTTTTATAGGGGTAATAATACAGAATTTTGAGAAAAATTTGCTTGAAAAAGGGTAAAACTCAAAAATTGGCAAAAAATGTTTTGTTTTTTTCCCTTTTAAATCTTACAATAACCTTAAGATCATATTTTTAAGATCATATTTTTGCTTTAAAATCAAACGTGCAAGTCCTAAGACATGATAGTATTGGTTTCTGGTCTAATTTTTATAATCCCTACCTGCAATCTTTTGTTCTGGAGAAATTTTAACAAAATTTCATGAATTTCTGCCATTTTTGACCCCTTTTTTTCTTAGAAATATTGTGAACCAAAACTGCACATCGCATATTCTTCGTTGAATCTTCGTATGTAAATACAGGCAAGGTCCAAATATTTACTATTTAAACCTTTTCCTATAATGATTAAATTTCACCACATCATTTAAAATGATCTTGTGGTGCAGTGGATATGAACATGGCCAGCACGCGAGCGCACCGGTTTTGAGTCCCCCCGTGACTACCGCGTTATAATTTTTCTGCTGCAGTTTTCAGGGATCATTTGACTAGAATCATTTTTGGTATTTTTTCATCTTTCCTTTCTAAAAATTCTAGATTAGCATCATTGGAAAGAAAATTTTATAACGAATCTAAATATGTAACACAAATCTCTGTTTTCAATACTGACAAGAAGTTTTACTTGTGCAAAGATTGGCCATTTGTTGACCAAATTTAGTCAAAAATTGCTTAAATTGCATATTTTTGCCCAATATGTCCTAATTTGGCTTTCATTACTCAAAAGAAATATCTTATCTTCCATTCCAACCAAAATTGTAAAGAAAGGAATGTTGTCAAAAACGCATATGAAAATTGGACATGCATTTTTCAAAGTCCAGGTAGAGGAAGGGTTAAAAAATTAGTTTAGGGGTCAAGCAAGTCTATCTTTTAGGAAAGAGGACTTTAAAAAGAAACAAAGTGGTGAAGAAAGCATCTAAAAATCTTATTCCGTATATGAGATAATTAAGTTTAAAGTTTGGTATCATTTGTGTAGAAACGACTGAAATCAGACTAGTTGTGATATCATATCCTCAGATTCCTCAAAGTTTTTATGTACAGTATTCTATCATATTTTGTCCTGCGAATATTGTGGCTTAAAAACCATTGAATATGCCAGGAAAGTAGTCACACATATTCTTGTAAGGGTAATTATAATTTTCTTCCCGAATAAAGTTTGAGGAAAAATAATTCAAATAGTAAGAAACTTATATAAATTTTCTTTAAAATACATTAACAATTGTTATTAGCTTTCAGGGTATTAGTCGATAGATACCAGGTTTTGACCAATGATTGGGCAGTGTGATGTCTAGTATTTGTTCTTGTATCATGAATATTCATGTTCATGAATATTCATGTTTCTTCATTAGTATTCATGTGCTTCACAATTAATGTATCAAACAGCCTTGACATAAATACATTATCTACCTACTTTTACCTGTTGGCTTGTTATAGAGCCTAAAGGTGTAATACTTTGTTTGTCAACAGACTGAGTGTTTTGATTGTATGTCCTGTAGTCTCCCAAATTAACATAATTTGAGAAGAGATAAATGTGGCCTCCTTAACTGATATGGACTCGTTGGTCCGATAGTTGATAGATTTTTAGAACAGGTTTGAACTATCTGAAGTCTTTTTCTTGTTGTACCCACTGATTATTGGCTGCCAAGTTTGTGCATCATACTGTCATCACTCCTGGTAAATGTCATCAATCCTGGTAAATGTCTTGGTATCCTTTGTGTTGTCATGTTTCATTCCAACTGGTCTTTCTACAAATTTGTTGGGTTGTCTTTTAGCAGACTTTGGTATGATATTTTGTGGATTATATATTCGTGACATATGATGTGTGAAAGCTGTTTATCATATCTGTTATGAATATGCAACAACAGCATATCAAAGAGAATGTTCCTCTGAACCTCAAAATGATTTCACGATTACAAACTTTCATCTGAAATTGTTTCGACTTTCTTTTATCCAACCCATTTCTCCAGTGTGAAGATTTCCTGTTTGATCGTGACAGTTTCCAATCCCATAGTTGCCTAATAATTAGTATTAATGCACTTTTAACATCTTATTTATCTTATTACTAGATCATAATTATCAGACTAAGTATTTACTAAGACTATTAATTTTGCCATCCCTCACATGTGTCATTGATTTGATACTCTGTATTTTTAATTTTGCTCTATAATGGTCTGTTGTCTACATTTTATGTCTTTGTCTGCAATCAAACAATTTTTACATGTGCCAGTTTGTTTGAAGATGAAAGGTAATCATCGTAATCTTTTAACCAGTTGATCTACCAGTTTAAATCCTGTAACCACTTGATTTACCAATTGAATTATTTTTGCTACCAATTTCTATGGTTGGACACTTTTGACAGCTGTGCCTAATTTCCTAGAAGTAAGTAAAAGTCATTAAAACAGCAAAGCATTAACTGTTGTACCTTTTTCTAACTAAACTGTATTCAGCTGCATAAAACCAGCCAAATAAGATTGACGTTAATTAAATCTAACCTAACAAATTTGAGGCTTGGTGGTATTAGTAGGGAGCAAACATCAGTCATGGAGCATTGAATTACCCTGGGATCCCTTGGATTCCATCATACGGCGTGGGGAAGGGGGAGGTGGGATTTTTGAAAATAATGTTAAAGAAGGTGCATAAAGTTCCTAATGCTACTCTAATAAAGCATTTTTCAATGCAATAACATTTTTGAATAAAAGCAGTATATCAGTGGCTAAACAATAATATAGATTAAAAATTTTATGCATCATATTTACCACCAAGTAGCTGTTTCAAATATTGTATTTTTGAGCTTCTTGTTATGTTTTACCAATCTGTTTGATTTAGAATGAGACATGGTGGTAAACGGCATATCATTGTTTTTAGGGAGAGGGGTGGGAAGGGGGTGAAGGGAGGTGGTGGAGGAGGAGTGGAGGGTTTTAGGGAATAGGTTTTTTGTGTTGGGGTATGAATTTGTTTTGCGGTATTGTCTTTAAATTTGATGAAGTAGAAAGAAGGATTTGTGCTACTCATAAATATTTTGAATCAACTTCTAATTTGATCAAACATTTACATACTGTGGTCAGTTAAAAATTACAACAGCACAAGAATTAAAAAGAATTAGAAAGATACAGATTTTTTTATTTTTAAAGAAGTATGTATTTGCCCAAATCAAATGAGCTACATTGGTTGATAGTTCATAATAGTTTCTAGATAGATAATGATTGTTTTCACATATAAAAATTCTAATTCTATTTTTTTTGCAATTTTGATAATAACTTTCAAATAGAGCACATTCGTTGTAGTGTGGATGAAAGATGGACGAGCCCTTCCAAGGAGGGCGACAGACTTCATGGGAATACTCACCATTGTGGATGCAATGCTCGAGGATTCTGGTACTTACAGGTGCACGGCTTCCAACCAATATGACTATGTGTCTGACGTTGCCACAGTTGTTGTGGAATGTAAGTCGTGTTACAAGTTAAATGTATTATTGTTGGTGAATCCCATAGGATAAAGAGAGGGGCACTTTGTGTACACTTAGAATTGAAATTACAGGGGGAATTATTGGTTGGATCAACTAATCTATGCCAAGGTTTTGATGTCATGTGCCAAAGAAATAGCAAACCCACTTTGTAATTGGGGGAAATCTTATGAAAGGGGGAATTTGGGGAAACACTCTACCCCTCACTGATTGGAGGGGCAAAATGTGTTCTTTTATTTGTGTTATTTGATCAATCATAGGAACTTTGGGAAAAGACTGCACAATTGACCAATTAGATATTCATAAGAAATAATTGCAGCTAATTTTGAACATTCACATGGTTACCAATACAATTACATTCACAGAAAGTTTATTCAAATATTTTAGAGACTCAAGAATAATACTCACAGTTCTTCCGAGTGTTCCGTTAATGAAAATATAAAATGAGTAGAACAAGCCTGCACTGTTCAAGATTTAAGTCACATTTGGAAAAAGGAAGATTCCATTTTAGATACTTGATGTTGAAAGAAAGAAAAAAAAAAGGAGAAATATATAATTGCAGTTGATTTGAATATTTGAATGACAGGTTACTGATATCATCACATACATGACATGTTTATTTTAATATTCTAGAGACTCCAGAATAATGCAGATGAGTGCTCCATTAATAAAATGCTGAAGACAGCTGTCTGCACTGCACTGTTTTAGATTTAGGTGAAGCTAAAATATTTATTTTACTTTATCCAAACATTGAGATGTACGACCAGGAAAACTGTTGTTAGTAATAACTGAGAGTTATGAATTAATCCATCTCTGAAACATTGCTAACGTACGTAAAGTCTAGTAATTCAGAGCAATGGTAGAGATTGCACATCGTGATGCATTTATTAGAATCAATTTGATCATTCAGAGAGATCACTGATTGTCATTGTTTTTTCTGCAGTACAAGACTATGCTTGTTACATCCCATACAGTAATGTATAAAGATTCCTCTTACTGATTGTTGTTATGTTTCTGCAGCACAAGAGGTGGAACCATTTGATGTGAGAATCTCACCAAGGTTCTTGACGGTGGTTGAGGGTGAGAGGGCCGAGTTCAGTTGTACTGCAAGTGGTGTTCCTGAACCGGTAATCAGGTGGTCCGGCGGAGAGAATGGTGCACTCAACTCAGAGGCGATAATCCAAAATGGCGTCTTGATCATCCCAGAGGCACGAAGAACCGATGAAGGAGAATATTTCTGTGAAGTAAAGAATTCTGCTGGGATGTCGTCAGTCAGGACAATTTTATATGTTACTGGTATGTTATACTGTGGTTCGTTCTTATCTTACAGTGGTGGAGAATATGCATGCTATATGATAGAGGGCAATGGAAGGAAACAAAATTGCTAAGGAAGTATTTTGAAATATTTTTCTGTTAATCCAGGAATGCTTTGCTCTAAAACAGATTCTTTCAAGTTTTTTTATACTATTGCACTGCTTAGTTTAGCCTCTCTTTAAAGTAAAGTTGAAATAAGTTACCTTTTTTGGTACAAAATGACCGTCGCTGTTGACATGCTGACAAATCACACAATCAATCTGTTATAGAGACTACAGGATGTTAAAGCGCCAACAGCTGTGCCCAAGTATTAATCAATCTGTTATGGAGACTACAGGATGTTAAAGCACCAACAGCTGTGCCCAAGAATGAATCAATCTGTTATGGAGACTACAGGGTGTTAAAGCACCGAGACTACAGGATGTTAAAGCACCAACAGCTGTGCCCAAGAATTAATCAATCTGTTATGGAGACTACAGGGTGTTAAAGCACCGAGACTACAGAATGTTAAAGCACCAACAGCTGTGCCCAAGAATTAATCAATCTGTTATGGAGACTACAGGATGTTAAAGCACCAACAGCTGTGCCCAAGAATGAATCAATCTGTTATGGAGACTACAGGGTGTTAAAGCACCGAGACTACAGGATGTTAAAGCACCAACAGCTGTGCCCAAGAATTAATCAATCTGTTATGGAGACTACAGGGTGTTAAAGCACCAGACTACAGAATGTTAAAGCACCAACAGCTGTGCTGTGCAAGAATTAATCAATCTGTTATGGAGACTACAGGATGTTAAAGCATCAACAGCTGTGCCCAAGAATTAATCAATCTGTTATGGAGACTACAGGATGTTAAAGCACCAACAGCTGTGCCCAAGAATTAATCAATCTGTTATGGAGACTACAGGATGTTAAAGCACCAACAGCTGTGCCCAAAAATTAATCAATCTGTTATAGAGACTACAGGATGTTAAAGCACCAACAGCTGTGCCCAAGAGTTAATCAATCTGTTATACAGACTACAGGATGTTAAAGCACCAACAGCTGTGCCCAAGTATTAATCAATCTGTTATGGAGACTACAGGATGTTAAAGCACCTACAGCTGTGCCCAAGAATTAATCAATCTGTTATGGAGTCTACAGGATGTTAAAGCACCAACAGCTGTGCCCAAAATTAATCAATCTGTTATAAAGACTACAGGATGTTAAAGCACCAACAGCTGTGCCCAAGAATTAATCAATCTGCTATGGAGACTACAGGATGTTAAAGCACCAACAGCTGTGCCCAAGAATTAATCAATCTGTTATAGAGACTACAGGATGTTAAAGCACCAACAGCTGTGCCCAAGAATTAATCAATCTGTTATGGAGACTACAGGATGTTAAAGCACCAACAGCTGTGCCCAAGAATTAATCAATCTGCTATGGAGACTACAGGATGTTAAAGCACCAACAGCTGTGCCCAAGAATTAATCAATCTGTTATAGAGACTACAGGATGTTAAAGCACCAACAGCTGTGCCCAAGAATTAATCAATCTGTTATGGAGACTATAGGATGTTAAAGCACCAACAGCTGTGCCCAAGAATTAATCATTGTGTTATGGAGACTACAGGGTGTTAAAGCACCGAGACTACAGGATGTTAAAGCACCAACAGCTGTGCCCAAGAATTAATCAATCTGTTATGGAGACTACAGGATATTAAAGCACCAACAGCTGTGCCCAAGAATTAATCAATCTGTTATGAAGACTACAGGATGTTAAAGCACCAACAGCTGTGCCCAAGAATTAATCAATCTGTTATGGAGACTATAGGATGTTAAAGCACCTACAGCTGTGCCCAAGAATTAATCATTGTGTTAGGGAGACTACAGGATGTTAAAGCACCAACAGCTGTGCCCAAGAATTAATCAATCTGTTATGAAGACTACAGGATGTTAAAGCACCAACAGCTGTGCCCAAGAATTAATCAATCTGTTATGAAGACTACAGGGTGTTAAAGGACCTACAGCTGTGCCCAAGAATTAATCAATCTGTTATGGAGACTATAGGATGTTAAAGCACCTACAGCTGTGCCCAAGAATTAATCATTGTGTTAGGGAGACTACAGGATGTTAAAGCACCAACAGCTGTGCCCAAGAATTAATCAATCTGTTATGAAGACTACAGGATGTTAAAGCACCAACAGCTGTGCCCAAGAATTAATCAATCTGTTATGAAGACTACAGGGTGTTAAAGGACCTACAGCTGTGCCCAAGAATTAATCAATCTGTTATGAAGACTACAGGATGTTAAAGCACCAACAGCTGTGCTTAAGAATTAATCAATCTGTTATGAAGACTACAGGATGTTAAAGCACCAACAGCTGTGCCCAAGAATTAATCAATCTGTTATAAAGACTACAGGGTGTTAAAGGACCTACAGCTGTGCCCAAGAATTAATCAATCTGCTATGAAGACTACAGGATGTTAAAGCACCAACAGCTGTGCTTAAGAATTAATCATTCTGTTATAGAGACTACAGGATTTTAAAGCACCAACAGCTGTGCCCAAGTATTAATCAATCTGTTATAGAGACTACAGGATGTTAAAGCACCAACAGCTGTGCCCAAGAATTAATCAATCTGTTATGGAGACTACAGGATGTTAAAGTATCAACAGCTGTGCCCAAGAATTACTGTATAAGACTAGAAGTGGTATTGCTGCCTTCTCATTCCACAGACGCCTGTGTGTATTTCATTGATATACCATATTCCATGTAATAAGCACCTGGGCCACTAACAAAATGGAATTACACTACTTTTAAGGCCCAAAGATTCTTCCTAATAAGCGCCCATGCTTCGGGCCGCGTACAGTGTGCTATTCGGACTGCATTGTGTGAACTGGTTCTATACTAGCCCCACAATAACCACCACAAAATCATTGTCAGCATCAGACGCAGAATAAGCAAATAATGTAGCCAAACTATTTTTAAATCTTCAAATTAATCAAATAGATTATGTTATCAGTCATGTTGGGTGGGCGCTTATTAGAGCAGAGGTGCTTAATACGTGGAATACGGTATATTGATGAACTCACACCCTACAGTAACATCATGTTAGTTATTGCTATGCCACCAGTTCATAATTGTATTGGGGCAAAAGAGACATCTGAAGTATCAGCAATTTCAACTTTACATTTCAGAGAATGAGAAGTTATACCTGTAATATCAGCTGATCAAGGCAGCGGTTTGTTGATACCATAAAGTCCACTACCAAAGAGATAATTTTGATAAGATTCATAATACATGATCTGATTTACAACAGTTGTGAAAACTTGTCATAATGAAACTATTTATTTTCTCTCCTTTATTTCACAGCATCTAAAACACCTCAGATTACGGTCAACCCTGGGGTTTTGTCCGTAAATGCTAATGAAAGGGCATCGTTTTATTGTGCAGCGACAGGTGACCCACCACCAGAGAGAACATGGACTCGCTTGGACGGACCAATGAGTGCAGATGCAGTCATACAAGGTGGCTACCTCATATTTTACAATCCGACAGCTGCTGACTCAGGGACCTACCAATGTACTGCCGTGAACAATCTTGGTTCAGATTCATACGTTGCAACCTTGACTGTGATTTGTGAGTTTTTTTACCACTGACAAACGGGTAGCAGAGATAATGATTCTTTCTTATTCGTTGTCTGTTTGTTTTTTTGTTCAGTGGTCTGCCGTGCCACCTGGTATGATACAAGATAAATAGAAATGTGGTGAAACTTCTTCCATATCTTATTCTGTTCAGAAATATTCAATTTCAAAAGTGTATCAAATTTTCTGTTCAGGAGATATTTAATTTCAAAAGTGTATCAAATTTTCTGTTCAGAAGATATTCAATTTCGAAGTGTTTCAAATTTTCTGTTCAGGAGATACTCAATTTGCAAAGTGTATCAAATTCAGGAGATATTCAATTTCAAAAGTGTATCAAATTTTATGTTCAGGAGATATTCAATTTCAAAAGTGTATTAAATTTTCTATTCAAAAGTATATCAAATTTTCTGTTCAGGAAATATTCAATTTTAAAAGTGTATCAAATTTTCTGTTCAGGAGATATTCAATTTCAAAAGTGTATCAAATTTTCTGTTCAGGAAATATTCAATTTCAAAAGTGTATCAAATTTTCTGTTCAGGAGATATTCAATTTCAAAAGTGTATCAAATTTTCTGTTCAGGAGATATTCAATTTCAAAAGTGTATCAAATGTTCTGTTCAGGAGATATTCAATATCAAAAGTTGAAAATACCAGTTGTAATAGGTCTAAAACTGATAAGTTGTGTTGCAGCCTCTATTTCTTACCACTTAATGTTTTTAAAAGTATTGAGAATTAATCTAACTTTTTTCACTAATTGAACATATCGTTCAAAGCTTTCTTTGGATGGTAAATCGTAGTTTCTGTGGATTGTGTTGTAGTTCTTACCTTTCTTTGGATGGTAAATCGTAGTTTCTGTGGATTGTGTTGTAGTTCTTACCTTTCTTTGGATGGTAAATCCTAGTTTCTGTGGATTGTGTTGTAGTTCTTACCTTTGTTTGGATGGTAAATCCTAGTTTCTGTGGATTGTGTTTTAGTTCTTACCTTTCTTTGGATGGTAAATCGTAGTTTCTGTGGATTGTGTTTTAGTTCTTACCTTTCTTTGGATGGTAAATCCTAATTTCTGTGGATTGTGTTGTAGTTCTTACCTTTGTTTGGATGGTAAATCGTAGTTTCTGTGGATTGTGTTGTAGTTCTTACCTTTGTTTGGATGGTAAATCGTAGTTTCTGTGGATTGTGCTTAATAGTTCTTACCTTTCTTTGGATGGTAAATCGTAGGTTCTGTGGATTGTGTTTTAGTTCTAACCTTTCTTTGGATGGTAAATCCTAGTTTTTGTGGATTGTGTTGTAAGTCTTACCTTTCTTTGGATGGTAAATCCTAGTTTCTGTGGATTGTGTTGTAGTCCTTACCTTTCTTTGGATGGTAAATCCTAGTTTCTGTGGATTGTGTTGTAGTTCTTACCTTTCTTTGGATGGTAAATCCTAATTTCTGTGGATTGTGCTTAATAGTTCTTACCTTTCTTTGGATGGTAAATCGTAGTTTCTGTGGATTGTGTTGTAGTTCTTACCTTTCTTTGGATGGTAAATCCTAGTTTCTGTGGATAGTGTTGTAGTTCTTACCTTTCTTTGGATGGTAAATCCTAGTTTCTGTGGATTGTGTTGTAATTCTTACCTTTCTTTGGATGGTAAATCCTAGTTTCTGTGGATTGTGTTGCAGTTCTTACCTTTCTTTGGATGGTAAATCCTAGTTTCTGTGGATTGTGTTGTAGTTCTTACCTTTCTTTGGATGGTAAATCCTAGTTTCTGTGGATTGTGTTGTAGTTCTTACCTTTGTTTGGATGGTAAATCCTAGTTTCTGTGGATTGTGTTTTAGTTCTTACCTTTCTTTGGATGGTAAATCGTAGTTTCTGTGGATTGTGTTTTAGTTCTTACCTTTCTTTGGATGGTAAATCGTAGTTTCTGTGGATTGTGTTGTAGTTCTTACCTTTCTTTGGATGGTAAATCCTAATTTCTGTGGATTGTGTTGTAGTTCTTACCTTTGTTTGGATGGTAAATCGTTTCTGTTTCTGTGGATTGTGCTTAATAGTTCTTACCTTTCTTTGGATGGTAAATCGTAGGTTCTGTGGATTGTGTTTTAGTTCTAACCTTTCTTTGGATGGTAAATCCTAGTTTTTGTGGATTGTGTTGTAAGTCTTACCTTTCTTTGGATGGTAAATCCTAGTTTCTGTGGATTGTGTTGTAGTCCTTACCTTTCTTTGGATGGTAAATCGTAGTTTCTGTGGATTGTGTTGTAGTTCTTACCTTTCTTTGGATGGTAAATCCTAATTTCTGTGGATTGTGCTTAATAGTTCTTACCTTTCTTTGGATGGTAAATCGTAGTTTCTGTGGATTGTGTTGTAGTTCTTACCTTTCTTTGGATGGTAAATCCTAGTTTCTGTGGATAGTGTTGTAGTTCTTACCTTTCTTTGGATGGTAAATCCTAGTTTCTGTGGATTGTGTTGTAGTTCTTACCTTTCTTTGGATGGTAAATCCTAGTTTCTGTGGATTGTGTTGCAGTTCTTACCTTTCTTTGGATGGTAAATCCTAGTTTCTGTGGATTGTGTTGTAGTTCTTACCTTTCTTTGGATGGTAAATCCTAGTTTCTGTGGATTGTATTTTAGTTCTTACCTTTCTTTGGATGGTGAATCCTAGTTTCTGTAGATAGTGTTGTAGTTCTTTCCTGATACATCCAATGTTTCTCAAGGAGGAATGTAATGAAATAATCACAATATTGAGGAGTATGAGTCAAAACTAGTCTGATTTCAGTCATTTCTACTCCAATGAGATGGAACTTTTTAACTTGAATATTGCCTTAAGGGAGTAATGTTTTTTTAAGGCATTTTCTTTCCCGCTTTTTTGGGGCCATCTTAATCTGAGAATCTTCAAAGAAATGCAATACATTGTAATATTTCTCGTAAGAAAACACATTTTTGACATTTGTCGCAACCTTTATTGAAAGTTATTATAAAGATTGATAACAAAAATGAAGCCTAAAAAATGTAGGCAAAAAACCAGACCCCCTGTGTACATGTAGGTCAACAGGGCAAACCAAATCTCTGGGGCAACCACGGATTTAATAATTAACAAATCCCTGGGAAAAGATCAAACTACCAGGTAAGTTCCTGAAAGTACCAAAAGTTTTCGCACCAGGTAAATCCTGGGATCTTCAAGAGTTCATTACATAACAAATCCCTGGGAAAACCAAACCCCTAGGCCCCCTGTGTAGGTAAACAAGGCAACCAAACATTTAAGAAATGACAGAAAGTGCTTTTGAAAAATACATTAAATACCACTTACTTCCTGAGCCAGGCAACTGTTCACCTCAGTATATCTATACTACAGAAAATGGGTTGGGTGTGCAGCAAACACAAATTTGCATGAAAAAGGATTGCGAAGTGGTGCCTGTCAGGAGAAGGGGCTTGCTTTATTTAGGTAATATAATTGCAGATGTTATTGGCAACAGCAGTGCCATTTTACATGCTAAAGCACTCACAAAGTTTCCTGATTCTTGCAAAAGACTAAAATCCAAATTTCTAAAATATACAAGACGTGATGGGACTTTTTGTTCTACAGTAACTTTACCATTAAATTACCTGGAAATATCAGTCATCTCAGAAACTTGTTTAAAGGGTGATCTATCTAAGAATTCTGGTTGCCAAATTTATGTTTTTATCCTTGTGATTCTGAGCTTCTTTTGTGCTTTCTTTATTACTATAGCGACGGGTGTAGCACCATATATTGATGTCGTGTCTCGTGATGTCCAAGTTTCCCAGGGGTCAACACTTATCTTGACCTGCAATGTCACAGGAACACCACCACCTACGATTACTTGGTCCAGGTCATCTGGACGTCCATTTGGTAGAAACATGCAGGTAGGTCCTTTTTTATTGGCTCGTTCCAGAGGAAGAAAGGGAAGGGGGGGTGCATAAACAGAGAACAACACCACCTACAATTACTTGGTCCAGGTTATCTGGATATCCATTTGGTAAGGTCCTTTTGTATTGGCTTGTTCTATAGGCGGGGAGGGGTGGGGGTGCATAAACACAAACACCACCACCTACGATTACTTGGTCCAGGTCATCTGGACGTCCATTTGGTAGTGACATGCAGGTAAGGTCCATTTTTATCGGCTCGTTCTATGGGAGAAGGGACAGAGGAAAGGGGGGAAGGGGGGTGGGGATGCATAAATACAACATCAAATTAGCATACCAAAAATCACAAATCGCATTAATATTAAAAATCATAAATCGCAATAATATTAAAAAGCAAAATCACCATGCACAAAATGGGTAGAATATTCCCCCTCTCCCCACATAATCCTGCCTAAGGCTAATTGGTCTGTATCAATGTATTGTTAGATAGGCAATATCAATATTTTTCAAATAGTGACAATGTATTGTATCTTTCAGACTCGAGACTAGTTTTATTTTCTTTCAAGGTAAGAACTTTGGAGACTATAATTAAAATGTATTTTAGAAATTGGAATGAAATGCCATAGAGAGGCACAGTCAATCTCTCCTTTGCCAATTTGGTTGTCTTGCATTGTATTTGCATTGTATTGCAATTTTTGATGGAACTTGCACGTATTGTTTGCAGATTCGAGGTATAGTCTTGAGGATAGCTGACATTCAATTGGAAGACCGTGACGTTTACAGCTGCACGGCTGTAAACCCTTTTGGACAGGTCTCCGCCAACTTTTACGTGGAAGTTGAACGTAAGTGTGACTTTCTGTTTATTAATGGTTTATGAAAAAGATGTACAACAGTATTTTATGTGAGATGGATTATTACATTTGTGTACTCTTTCATTGTGTACTCTTTCATTGATTTTTCAGTTTGATTAGGGTTCAGTATTTTGGTTGACCAAAAGGAGTGTTCCTGTAAATGTTTATTTTCATATAGTCCTATGGTAGAGGACTACTACAAAAAACACTTTGGTGTAAAAATTATCTTAATATCTTTTTCCGTTGTGGAGTTATTGCATTTCAAAGATCCCTCGAGTGTGTTGGAAAGTGACCTCACAGTGTACAGTGTGATGTCATAAGGCAGATCCAAGACAATTCTTAATTTCTTATGTATTTACTTAAAAGTGTAAAGTTCATCAGTGGATTGGCAAAACATGTTCTTATTAAGTTATGTTATACCTCTTCTCAATAATTAAACAAAAAAAAACCTCCAGTAATTTCGGAAGAGGCAATTAGTTTTCAAAGAAATACGCACCAAATTGTCTTGTATCTGCCTTTATGACATCACACTTTACACTGTGAGGTCACTTTTTCACACACAGGCAATCTTTCAAATACAATAACTTCTATTAACAGAAAAAGATATCAATATGATTTTTAAACCAAACTGCTTCTTCCATAGCCCTCTATCACATATATGAAAATAAAAATCAACCAGAATATAATCTTTACAGCTTATAACAACAGGGTTGCATGTTAGATGGAATAATGCCTCTAAAATCTTTGATTAAGATATGCAGATATTGTAATTGAAAAATAAATATTATATTGTATCATGTGGAACTTGTATGCATGTAGAAAAATATATAGATCCCATTGTGATTAAAAGATTAAAAACACATTTTTTTTCTTGGGCTGAAAAAGGAACAAACCTGTCACATACATGTGCAATTTATGTATCTCAATTTTCAGAAAGACATATTTTTACTGGAGAAGAAAAAAGAAAAGAACTTTATGTTAACATTTCAGTCAAAATGTTATTTCATTTAATAGATTTTAAAACAAATGGCTTTTATCATTATGATCTTATAAATGATATTATTTTAAGTTTGTAGTTCAAGAAGACTAGGTGCACATACCAAAGGGTTTTAAATTCCATCCAGTTCTTCTCCCCAGTTGGGTAACACAAGCGGACTAATAGGGCCAGGATCAGCACAATTAAATAGGACACTTATTTCACGTATCTGATCAGCTTATTATGTAAGCACTTCAGACAGACGGAATGATTTGCAAACTTCCTTATATTCATGTCATAGTCTGTTAAAATATTAGCCGTTTCATTACACATATAGATTGTATCTAATATATTATATTATGCCAAGTTTGTGATGCTAGAAGGCCAGATGCACTGTAGTATGATACATGTGCACTGAATGCTAGAAGGCCAGATGCACTGTAGTATGATACAAAAGCACTGAATTGATATTAAATTATTGTAGGGACAGGAGCCTGGAGCACCACAGAACTGGGACTTGAGATGACACATTTGAAGTCTTTATCTGCTTATATAAGCAGTTTGGGAGTCTGCAATGGTTATAGGATCTCAATGTACAATTATTCATTGTGTATACTTAATTAACCAAATGAATAGTTGGTCTATTTTTTCTCATTAATATACTATAATTTTTGTACAATTGAATTAAAAAATGTCTTATTCTGTTTGTTTCTGCTGTCCATTCCAGCTTCAGGTAACAAAACCCACACATTCTCAAGTTTGCTTTTGAATATCAATCTTTAAAGCTTCAATGCCTGTATCTTTCCTTGCCACGGTGCTTCACTTTTTTTTTTTTTTTAAATGCTTTATTTACATTTTCAAATGAATTTTTAGCTTTTTAAGCAATATTTTATAATCTTCCGTGGTTGTTTCTTCCCTAACTTGTCATTTTCCTTGGTTTAAAGCATGGGTTCATTGGTCACATATCCATCTTATATGAAAGAGTGTGTTAAAAGTATTAATAGAGAACACACCATACACTGTCTTTTATCTGTGCAAACACCCACCATGTACGGTGTCCTTTATCTGTGCAAACACTGTACATATACAGTGTATTTTATCTGTGTGAACACAGTGTTTCCACACACTATTTTCAATGGCACAGCACTCATCCTATGATCAATGTATCGTACCAACGCATTTACCAGATTGAAGGGCAAAAATAGAAGAATTGGGGCAGCATTCAGCTTTCAGTTTGGAGTTGGTACCTCCAAGTTATATCACTATAAAACATCAAGTCGATTAAAGTATCAAAATACCAGTTAGTGACGTAAGGAAAACGGGTTGATTGGTGAAAGAATTTATGATGCTTTAGTGAGTTTTAGTGTTTAAAAAACATTTTTATTTGTTCAAGTTTAGGACCATTCTTTTCAAACAAATGTACTTTTTCTCTGTGATCTAAAAACATTTTGCCTCAACAGTAATCACATTGTAGTGTGAATATCTCCTATACCAGATATACCATAATAGCCCCTGCATTAAGTTCAGTCTTAAATAGCTTAGCAGTGAAAGAGTTAAAGCTTGAATATTTTTGTTAATTTAGTTGATAAGATGTGTAACAACCATAGGATGTGCTTAGAGGCTGCTTCAGCATGTTGTGGTGTAGTATCAGGACTTACCACCACAAAAAATTTTGAAGAAATTATTTTCAAGTAGCAAGGAAAAAAAAATTGAAGCAGCAATTTTTTTAATTAGCAAAGAAATGAATTAATATCTGTTAGGAAAGTGAGGTTGTGACATCACTCTTCTACTAACTAAACTTTCTACACTTTGCAGACAAATTTGTCACATTTTTATAACTGAACGGCACAAAATATCACCGTAGTTTCTTTACGTCACCTCTGGCATACAAGGTGACTTGTTTGAGCTCCAAATAACTCATCTCATTTGGTTTTCTGTGAATATGATTGATTCATATTGTATTACTAATCTTACCTAGAAACTATAAGTTTGGTGTGAAAAATGTATCGTTTGAAGGTTTGCTGAAGAAGTATATGTTCCAAGTCTATGAATTCGTGAAATAAAATGTATGTCTTGCACAGCTTGATGATTTTTCACAACATATTTGATGTTTGGCAGCCATTGTAAATTTGATTTCCTCTAATATTTGATATGGTGTGAATCTAAAATTGTTAAGTATGAACTGTGTAATTATATTTAAATTCAGACTTTTATGCCAGTTTGAAAGTGAATTTGACGGGAAAATGATGAACTTCAGGAATTCGAATATTTTTTGCGGCATCAACTTTTATTTTGAATAATTAGGTGCATTAACCCTGTTGGAATTATTTACATCATTTTTGCTCTCTTGTAGAGCAACTAGATAAACAGCACAGACCATGAAAAGGCCATACATGGTAAATTTTGTATCCTTGGTTGGGGAAAACTATAAACAAATTGTATCCTGACAGAATTATTTTAAATACCACCATGAAGAAAACCAAAATAGATATGAGAAAAATGACTGAAACGATCCATTGTTACTTGTTTATACTATGTCAGATTTGATTGACATGTGTGTCAAATTTGATTGACACGTATATCAAATTTGATTACGCTTTTGTGTCTGTATTGTAAGTGACCAACATTGTGTAATTGAGCTGTTTATGTGAACAAAGTTGGAAAAAATCTACCGTTCCGTCGGTTATAACATCAGGAAAATCAAGAATTCGTGGGAAGAAGATTTCTTGAGTAAACAAGAATATCTGTGGTAAATATGTGCTCTATAAATGTCCTTCATGTAATTGTGCAATGAAAAGTACATTAAATTGCGAAAGAGGGAAGTATATAAAAATGTATTCATTACATTAATATTATTTCTGTCACGATTTTTCGTGGAAAGATTTATGAAAACTTTATTCAGGACCGTTTGGAAATTTTATGATTAATTCCAAGTCTGTATGTGAAAGAGAAGGAAAGAGATCTTTAGATTAATAGATTACCGATAGATTAACGATAGATGAATGATAGATTAACAATAGATTAACGATTTTGCTTTTGCTGTAACTTGCACTGCACAAGCACAAGAAATATCACTTAAAAATGTTTTTGGGGTGGCATGAAAGAAATATATTTTTGCTAAATTTAGATAAATCACACCCTTTAAGAATTTAACATGTTGTTAATAATTCAAAAAACCATTTATTCATAACAATGCATGCCCCAAAACAAACAAGGATGCGAATTAAAAGCACTTGAATCTGATGTGGTTCTCCTTCCTCTCTTATAAGATGCTGTGTTTTGCACCTTTCAGTTTACCTTCCCATGAAGTGCACCATTTGTTCATCCTCTCGGGCACTATTGGAAATGCCATCAGTCAATACACCCTTTCACAGTTTCGTCTGCCATTTTGAATTGCAAGTAAACAAACAACAATTTCACTGTTCTCGCGTGATGTACAATGTGTGTATTTCTGCATGTTGTGCGATAATACTACACAAACCAAGAGTGTATTTTCTTCTATGCTCGTTGTTTGTTTACTATTCCCTAAGTTGGTTGTTTTGTTTACTCGCAACTTGAATATACATGTCCTTGTGCCTATGAGCAGACTGGAACTGTGAAAGGGTGTATAGATAATGAACATCAGATACAATTTGAATTATAAATAAAGACAGCTAGAATAGTCAATAAATAATACAAAAACTTCTTTAACCAATTTGCTATTTGGTCATTTCATGATCTTGTAATAGCAATGAGAAAACCATATTAAATCTTACAGGAATTTAGAATGATTCAATTCTGGTGCTTTTGACATCAGCACATGCTGCAATATGTACAATATTGTTTAGATATAAACTAGACATTGCAATTGTAAAATGCAAAAATAGCTTTAAATCTTGTCAAGCATTTTTAGAAATTTACTATTTGAAATCCTGAGAATGTATGCACATTTTTAATGTCAAATGACTAAAAAAAAATTGTAAATTCAATGCTTTTTTAACCTTTTGATACTATAGTTTTGTAGAAAACAGCCAACTTTCCACTTAGTCATAGGGCCAGGCTGTATTTCACTTTCCAATCAAAGAAAGGAATGATATTTTTCTTGCTTGTTTCTTTCCTCTTTCTTGTATCTAACCATTTGTGATTGGGTTATTGCTCTGGTGTATATCATAACAGCTTTCAGTGCAGTGGAGTGTCGCTTCTATTTACCAGGTAACAGGGATGGCATGTATAATGAATGACCTTCGAACTTCGGTCAAATTCAGACTAGCTGGATAAATAGCAATACAGTAGAATGGTTTTTGTTTAAAGTGCCTGTGATTTCACACATCAATAGAATTTTATGTGTTGAATGCAAATCATAGAAAATTGTTTATCTTCAAATTTTCCAAATTTAAAGCCAGAAGACAAAAGCATGTATTGTTTCTTTTGCTTGAGCTTTTTTTGCATATCTCAAAACCTAGTATTTCTGTGTACATTTTTTGATATTTTTGACCATTTCTTTGCAAGATATATGTGTGAAGATGCGTAGATCATGGGCGGCGGAGCTAGGGTTGGATATGGGGGGGGACTTCAGCCCCCAATAATTTCAGGTGAACATGTGTTATCATGTTACCAACCTCATTAGCCTCCAATATTGTTGTCACATGTCACTTGACTGCATTAGTTCCCCCTTCCACCCCCCAATATTTTATATCTTGAATGCTCTGCCATCCCTGGTAGATCAAAAGACTTTTGGAGCCATGTGAAAGTTAACAGTGGAAGATTTATTTTAGGTCCTTTTGTTTTTTGTTTTATTACTTTTGTTTTTACGTAGATGAGTAAAATGTTGTTGTCCAAAGTGAAAATGGTCCTTTGTGGACGATTGATAGTTTTCTTCTATTTCTAGTTTGTGTAGAAATACTTCTTATTTGCTGAGATTTTTTCTAGATTTGTAAAACGTTGTCTATCTTGGTCGCACAAAGGTATGTAACAAGTGATTTAATCTAACCATTGCCACTGATGCGTTATCACACATTTGGAAGCATAAACAAATGCTTTCACAAGTTTGACCAATTTTGGCGTATCATAACGAAGAATAAAATAGTATAATATTTTGTATTCAAATTGTGCAAAAGTAGCAGTCTTTCCGTGGCTAAAAAAAGTCATTGCTTAAAAATCTGGACCTTTCAACAAATTTCTTGACCTTTTAGAAATTTTTTGGACCCGTTAACCTTTTGGGGAGCCATTGGGTTGACAACTCCTTGGTTACAACCTTGAATATATCCTTACTTTCATTTAGTTACTGGAATTAATTAAGTTTGCCCAATGCATACTTGATTCTTATTTCACTGGAATTGTAGATGTTTAAATGTTTCCATTTTTGGTTCTGATGCTAATAGCATAAGAAACCTATGCAGTCATGCTGACATGTGTGTGTGTATGTATGTGTGTCTGTGACAGCCAGCTTGTAAGCACGATATTTCAAGAAGCATACAATGGATTCATGTCATATGTGGTACACAGATAGCCCATGGTCCCTAGATGTGCCCTATTGTTTTTGGTGGTGATGTTTTGCATATTAATGAGTGGGCGGGGTTTAATGTAAATATCTTGAAATCTTCATTTTTACAACCACATGTCTGCTGTGTATCATATTTGGTGTAGTTATGTTGTTAGTTAGTGTGTACATGTTCATGGTACCAAAATGTTGAATTTCATTAATATGCATAGTGGGCGGGGCTTAAAATGATTTTGTTGAAAAAAACTTGTAAGCACGGTATCTCAAGAACAGTGAACTCGATTCATGTCATATTTGGAACACATATATATTTGGAATACAGAACAGTAGATGTGCCCTATTGTTTTTGGTGGTGATGTCGTGCATATTAGTGAGTCGGGGTTAATGTCAAAATCTTGAAATGCTCATATTTTAACAATCACTTATCTGATTGATTTTATATTTCGTATAATTATGTTGTTAGCTAGTGTGTATGAGTTCATTGTATAAAACTGTTGAATTTCATTAATATGCGTAGTAGGCGGGGCTTAATATGGTTTGCTAAAAAGATCTTGTAAACACGGTACATCTCAAAAAGGACAAAACTGAATTCACGTCATGTGCTGTACAGAGATAACCCATAGTCTGTAGATGTATGTGCCCTGTTGTTTTTGGTAGTGATGTCATGCATATTAATGAGTAGGTAGGGCTGAATGTAAAATCTTGAAATGCTCATATTTTAACAATCACATGTTTGTTTTGTTTTACATTTTGTAGAATTATGATGTTAGCTAGTCTGTACGTGTTCATTTTATAAAAACAATAATATGTATAGTGGGTGGGGCTTAATATGATTTTGCTGAAAAGAGCTTGTAAACACGATATCTCAAGAAAATTTAATGTCCTGTCAGTATTTCATGATATGCAGTGACATTAACAGTTAATACAAAATCAATCAGCATGAGGAGAAGAACAAAAAAAAGCGCTGGAACCACAGAATCTTTTGGTTCTGGTACTGGTTTAAGACCCCTTTCCACCCCCTTCACCTCCCCTCCTCTCCCCTCCCCTCTGCTTCCCCCTCCACTCTGCTTCCCTTCCCCCTCCCCTCTACTTTATCTCCCCCCCTTCCCCTTTCCAATTCTTTAATTTTAAAATTTTGATCTTTGTATAATTCAAAAGAAATTAATTCAATATTAGATTTACTTTCATGGTCATTTTGTCATAGCCTTCCCCCTCCTTTTTCCACTCCTCCCATTTCCCTACCTTTCCCTCCCCTCCTGTTCCCCTCTCATCCCCTTCTCCATTCCCTTCCCTTCCCCCTCCCCTTCCCCTTCACTCCCTTCCATTCTGCTCCCCTTTCCATTCCCCTTCCCTTTCCAATTTCTGTAATGTTAAAACTTTGATATATGTATAATTGAAAGAAAATGCATTCAATATTTGATTTACTTTAATGGTCATTTTGTCATAGCAGCAGCTTGGCAAGCAAGTGGGCCCAGGGTCTTCATTCACCACAACTGGTTTATCAATGGCCATGGACATTTCTATATAATCTCAAAGTCTTGAGAAGGGATGTAAAATGCCAAATTCTACCTACTTGTTTGATAAGTAAAATAAAAATGCTTGTAAATATTACTGATGTTACCATGCTTTCACAGATATTGTTTAAAATGTATGGTTGGTTTTTGTATATATGCAGTTCATGGTATTAGATGGTCACCTTAGATTGATATAAACAGGTGCTGGGCAATATCTGTCATTTGCTTGCAAAAAGCTTATCAATGCCTAATAATTACCCTGTATTGTAGCCTAAAAGATGCCAATTGGCTGCCTGGTGTGCATTTTTATTAATACTAATTTACATATAGATTTTGATAATGGTGTGAAATAACAATGTTATCATCGTATGTTACTTGTATCACAAGATATTTAATGAGGAGATTATCATGTGGGAATAAGGGGTAGTTGGAGTCTGAAGAAGATAAATGTGTTTTTTAGTGCCGGTTGAAATTTGAAATATCTCTTTTCACTCTGCTGCAAAATTTCCCCTACCAATGTTTCTTCAAATTATACAAATTGTTCAAGTGATCGTTTCTTGCCTGTTTTGACATCAGGGCGAATGTACAAAAGTAGCTTTTCGTTTGACCTAGTGACGAATATTTAATTGTAAATCACCCTGATTAACAAAAATCTGTTTTTTGCTTTTGTGATTTGTATTCATTGTTTACAGTTTAAATGATTTATTTGTTATAGAAAATGAGAAAAGGAAACATAAATAATAGTAATATGCACTTAAAGACATTAGTCACTATGTCAAAATGACAAAAGGAAACATAGATAATAGTAATATGCACATAAAAACATTAGTCACTATGTCAAAATGACAAAAGAACCTCTCTCAGTTGAACTTATGTTGGTCGCTATATCAAAACAGAGACAATTTGTGCACAAAGTTCCTCCATGCCTTTGAGGTCTCATTTGTTTATACACATCATTGGCGCAAGCAGATGATACTTCTTTTCTGTTCAGATTAGACAAAACCCTGTCAAGCAAGTAAATATGGTGACTCCTTTGAATGCAATTAGTAAGAGTGACAAAACCCTGTCAAGCAAGTAAATATGGTGACTCCTTTGAATGCAATTAGTAAGAGTGACAAAACCCTGTCAAGCGAGTAAATATGATGACTTCTTTGAATGCATTTAGGAAAAGTGACAAAACCCTGTCTAGCAAGTAAATATGATGACTTCTTTAAATGCAATTAAAAAGAGTGACAAAACCCTGTCTAGCAAGTAAATATGATGACTTCTTTAAATGCAATTAAAAAGAGTGACAAAACCCTGTCTAGCAAGTAAATATGATGACTTCTTTAAATGCAATTAAAAAGAGTGACGAAACCCTGTCTAGCAAGTAAATATAATGACTCTTTTGAATGCAATTAGGAAGAGTGACAAAACCCTGTCAAGCAAGTAAATATGATGACTCCTTCGAATGCATTTAGAAAGAGTGTCAAAACCCTGTCACGCGAGTAAATATGATGACTCCTTTGAATGCAGTTAGGAAGAGTGACAAAACCCTGTCAAGCAAGTAAATATGATGACTCCTTTGAATGCAATTAGGAAGAGTGACAAAACCCTGTTATGGGAGTAAATATGATGACTCCTTTGAATGCACTGAGGAAGAGTGACAAAACCCTGTCAAGCAAGTAAATATGATGACTCCTTTGAATGCAGTTAGGAAGAGTGACAAAACCCTGTCAAGCAAGTGAATATGACGACTCCTTTGAATGCACTTAGGAAGAGTGACAAAACCCTGTCAAGCAAGTAAATATGATGACTCCTTTGAATGCAGTTAGGAAGAGTGACAAAACCCTGTCACGCAAGTAAATATGATGACTCCTTTGAATGCAATTAGGAAGAGTGACAAAACCCTGTTACGCGAGTAAATATGATGACTCCTTTGAATGCAATTAGGAAGAGTGACAAAACCCTGTCAAGCAAGTAAATATGATGACTCCTTTGAATGCAATTAGGAAGAGTGACAAAACCCTGTCAAGCAAGTAAATATGATGACTCCTTCGAATGCATTTAGAAAGAGTGTCAAAACCCAATCACGCGAGTAAATATGATGACTCCTTTGAATGCAGTTAGGAAGAGTGTCAAAACCCTGTCAAGCAAGTAAATATGATGACTCCTTTGAATGCAATTAGGAAGAGTGACAAAACCCTGTCAAGCAAGTAAATATGATGACTCCTTTGAATGCAATCAGGAAGAGTGACAAAACCCTGTCAAGCAAGTAAATATGATGACTCCTTTGAATGCATTTAGGAAGAGCGTCAATCTTTTTAGGTTCCAACTTTTTTTTTGCATATTTGTATAATCTAAACCAGCAATCATGCAATGGATCACTGAATCAATTAATTCAAGCTGCTAGTCAGTATTTTTTAGAATTCCTTTTGACGTGTCACTCTCTCGTTTAATCACACAGGACGTGAGATGGTCCAGATTGAAGTTAATCCCTTGCCAACCCGAGCATTGATCTCTGGGTCCAATATACAGTTCTTGTGCACGGCGACAGCAGGTCAGCCACAGCCACGGGTCACATGGTCAAGGGCTGGTGGAGAACCATTTTCATCGAATACAGTGGTAAGCTGCATAAAGGTTACCTTTAAATTAAGATCTCTTGCGCAACAAAGCTTTCTTTTGTAAGGTTATATGGATGGGTAGCGCTATTAGAAGAATGGCACAAAGGATTCAGATGCGCCAAAACCTATGGAAATAACAAAACATGGTTTAAATTAGTTGGAATTGACCATCAGTTGGAATTGACCATCAGGTGGAATTGACCATCAGGTGGAATTGACCATCAGGTGGAATTGACCATTAGTTGGGATTTGCAATTAGTTGGAATTGACCATCAGGTGGAATTGACCATATTTGGAATTGGCAATGAGTTGGAATTGACCATTAGTAGGAATTGACCATTAGGTGAAATTGACCATTAGTTGGAATTGACAATTAGTTGGAATTGACCATTAATTAGAATTGGCAATTTGTTGGAATTGACTATTAGTTGGAACTGACAATTAGTTGGAATTGACCGTTAGTTGCAATTAACTGTAATTGGAATTGACCTTTAGTTGGAATTGACCGTTAGTTGGAATTGACCGTTAGTTGGAATTGACCGTTAGTTGGAATTGACCGTTAGTTGGAATTGATCGTTAGTTGGAATTGACCGTTAGTTGGAATTGATCGTTAGTTGGAATTGACCGTTAGTTGGAATTGACCTATTTGCCAACATTTTTTAACTTTCAGGTCTAAATATGAAAAACCTTTATAAATTATGAGAGACGTTTTAAAAATGATTTACAAAAGAAAATGTCAAGGTGCTGTGTAATACATCAGAAATTTGCATATTTATTCCTGTTATTTCAAAATACTGTAACATTGTAGGTTTTTTTTTGCAAGTTGAAGGTTTTTTGATAGATTTCAAATCAATTGAGTTAAATGTTGCCAATACACACATCCACATTCCCTTAAACTTTGGTGGACAGATAGACGCAATAATGATCTAATTCCTCATTTTTATCAATTTAGTCAAATGTTGCCTCTACACATCCACATTTCCTTAAACGTTGGGGAACAGGTAGACGCAATGATCATGTAATCCTTCATTTTTCAGGTTGAGAATGGCGCTCTCCGAATCATGGGCATAACATCTGCAGACCAGGGTGTCTATATATGCACTGGTGTCAATGAGGTGGGATCAGCACAGATTTCTCTTACCCTTATAGTTGAAGGTAAGGACATGTAGTTCTTCAGGGTTTTATTGTCAGAACAGGATCTATGAAGTAATTACAATTTGTATCCTTCGTAGGTTTCTTTATTTGGGAAAAACAAATTTTTGAGGATGAATGGATTTCCCCCTATTGATGAATGTAATGATGGGTGCTTTGTAAATGTTGTGGCCATGAGTTCTATAGGGCCAGATCATAATAATGATAATAATACTTCAATCTTGTAAAACTCTTATTTTGCTAAGGTACTCGAAGAGCACAAACTACAAGTTTTTAGCTCAACAAAGTTGAGGTTATAAAATGGGAACTTTCTGTTTACTTTTGTCTCCCATTTTTTAAATGTATTTAATCAGAGGTATTTGACCAAAGACTTCTGAAATTTGGCAGTCTTAAAGAGCATGAAAATCTCCACGTGGAGTGTATTCAGTTTTTCATTTACTGTTTGCATTCTTGTTTGCCTTACTGTTTACAACCTCATTAGGTACCCTAATTTCTCCACCCTCTTTGATAGGACTAAAACCCTATCCCCTCCCTTCAGCTTACGCATTAAATCAGGCCTCTTTCATCTCGGCATCAACCCCACCACTCTCGGCACCTTCTCCTGGCCAACTTTTCCTCCTTGGGCCACCCCCCTCCCTTCTGTCTACCTGGGCCTCTCCACTCATCACAAAGCTTAAACCCATCCTAACCTCTTCATTAATCTCCACAACCAAGTCAAAGACCAACTCTCAAATTACACCTCCATCTATACTGATAGGTTTAAGGAGGGTAACAAGACAGCTGCTGCTGCCGTCATCCAAGACATCACCCTCAGTAGCAGACTTCTCGACTATTCATCCATCTTTTCAGCCGAGGCTAAGGCCATTCTCCTTGCCTTAAACTTTATTGAGTACTTCCCGCTCAGCCACTTTGTTATTTTCTCTGACTCAAATGCTGTTCTTACTTCTTTACTCAACCTTAAATGGGATAACCTCACATGCCACCTCCTCCTCCGCAAACTCCTTTCTCCCACCCTCTGCAGGAAAAGTATTCTTTTTTTCTGGATACCCAGCCATGTTGGCATCCAGGGTAATGACAGGGCTGATGCAGCCACTAAGCTTGCCCTCACCCTCCTCCCTGCCCCTTTTCCCAAAACCCTCTCTGACATCAAACCGCTTATCGCTTCCCTTGTTCGGGACCGCTGGCAAACCTCATGGAAGTCCCAAATTAATAACAAACTCCTTGTCATCCAGCCCACAATTCCGATCAAAGCCACCATCAACAGCCTCTTTCTTATTGACAACGTTCATATTACCGGTCTTAGAATTGGTCACACTCATCTCACCCACTCCCACCTCCTTATTGGCTCCCCCCAGCCCCTCTGCAACAATTGCCATTGCACCCTCACAATCCATCACTTCTCCTTGCTTGCCCCCCGTACAACCTTCCCAGCCCCCTGCACAACCTTCCCAGTGCTTCCCTCGCTCCCTACAACTCAATTGCTGAGTTCTTCCAGAAAAATCCTCCGGATAGAATTATCTCCTTCCTTCATCATGCCTCCCTCTTCAACCATATTTAATTTTCCTCTTCCACCCCCTCTTTACTTTGTTTTTGTTTCAATTATGCACCTCTCCTCACGATCACAGCTTTCTGACCTTTTGTCCTTAAATTTCTCTCATTCTCCCCCTGTTTCCTTAACTTCCTACCTCTAGAGTGATCTGACCTCTCAGGCACAATTTGACCTTAGTTGTTGTGGTGCCGTTAAGCCATCATCAAACAAACAAACAAACTGTTTGCATACCTGAAATTGAGCAATTTTCACTCTGGAAAATATGTGCTGATGTGTAAATAATTGCCTACAACTGACTATTCACACCAGGGAGATGATAAAACACCAAGGAGGTACCACTTTGTTCACACTACAGTGCACAATGTCCTGTTAGTGGATAGCATGGAATACTATTCCTGTTAATCACCCTTGCTCGTCATCTTTGCCTGAGTGACTTGTCTTCATTGTTGCAATGTAAAGTAAATTTGCAAACTTTTAAAGTTTATTGCAGCTCTGGAGTTTCTTCAATCTAAGTTATAGCAAATGACAAAAAAACATTGATTTATGAAACTTTTTGCTTTTTAAGTTGAAATTCAAATTTATTAGTGTAATGTTCTGTAAGAGTGGAGGACTGAGGCTTCTTTCTCATGGTAATTTGGAGGAAGGAGACCCCCGCTCCCCTCCTCCTGCTCCCCTCTCCCTGCTCCCCTCAACTGCTCTGCTTTCCTCTCCACTCCCCTCCCCTGCTCCCCTCACCCACTCCCCTCCCCTGCTCCCTCACCCACTCCCCCCCTGCTCCCCTCACCCACTCCCTCCCCTGCTCCCTCACCCACTCCCTCCCCTGCTCCCCTCACCCACTCCTCCCCCAAAAATAAAATAAATTACCTGCAAAAATATTGCCAAGAATAACTTCCTTCTTAAAAAATACTATTAAACGACGGTACACCATAAATATATTTGTTTCATGCAAAACTTGACTTGAAAATGGCAACTCTTCATTTCATCTTCCTTTGATATTATTTTTACTACTCTTTTGAACATTTTTGTGATAAAGTTGAGCTTCAACATCATTGATGTTCTGGTTTATAGTTTCAGATGACTTTTTGTAATCCAAGGTCAAAAGTTTGAAGTGGATTTATCGTTGTCGATCCGTGGTCGAAAAGATGACCTGCGCGTCACTCACTTTCAGTCTCACAAAAATTAATCTTCACCCTTGTTGAACCACTCCCAGAAGGAGACCTGTGCTTCACCCAATTTTAGTCTGACTAGGGTTAGAAGGATGTTATAATCGGTGACGTGGTTTTATTAACATTCTGGTGGGCGTGACTGACATTTTATAGCTCGAGTTACAATTTCCTTTTCCTTTTGAACATCAAGGTATCCCGCAGGTCACAATTACTCCATCTGATGGAACCGATTATCTTGTCGGTGATCCAATTGTCTTGGAATGCATCTCTACTGGTGACCCCATGCCGAATGTCATGTGGATGAAGAGAGAGGGCGATGCAGACTTCATGATGAAGTCCCTCGATATTGATGAAAGCGGCACCGCTGTATACTACATTTCAAATGCACAGGTGTCCGACTCTGGCTACTATAAATGCAGGGCTAACAACAGAGCTGGCATGATAGAAAAATCTGTTTCGATAAATGGTAGGTTTAAATTCAACTTTGATTTGGTTTCTAAATCATATATTGAAGTCATCTCCAATTCTCACGAAGAGTGGCATTACAAATAGATATCAAAATGCAATTCATTTCAAATGTTTGAGAGAAATTCAGAATTTACAAAGGCCAAAAGATATCTACAAATATTTTCTGTATTTCTTTTGCATGATTAAGTTTAACCAGACTTAGGGGCTCCTGTGTTGTTCAACGCATGAGACAGTTAGCTTTTTCCTGCTGAATTTGTCAGCATGCTGATGTTGTCAACACAAGGAACATTAAAAGCTGAAAAAACAATCTTTGATTTTGAAAGCAGCATGTTTAGTATTCAAAATAAAGAAGGTCTAAAGTTTAATTAATTTTCCATGTTTGTGGTGTAGAATTGGTGTATGAGGATTTGAAACAGGATTTGGGTCAGAGTATACATAATGCTTTGCACACATCATAGATTGATAATACATTGGCTGATGGTGTTATCTATGGATCTATAACAGTGTAGGTAACAGTGTATGATCGCTCATCAAGGAATTTCAACACAAAATAGCAGGTGTCTTTTGGACCATATGAGTGGTTCCAAATGGTTAGTGAGAAGAATGCATGTCACTCAAATTAAAGAAAGACACTCTTATCTGACGAAGTATGGAAAGTATTTATATTACACACTTGTCATAATCTGACGAAGCATGGAATGTATTTATATCACACACTTGTCATAATCTGACAAAGCATGGAATGTATTTATATCACACACTTGTCATAATCTGACAAAGCATGGAATGTATTTATATCACACACTTGTCATAATCTGACAAAGCATGGAATGTATTTATATCACACACTTGTCATAATCTGACAAAGCATGGAATGTATTTATATCACACACTTGTCATAATCTGACAAAGCATGGAATGTATTTATATCACACACTTGTCATAATCTGACAAAGCATGGAATGTATTTATATCACACTTGTCATAATCTGACAAAGCATGGAATGTATTTATATCACACACTTGTCATAATCTGACAAAGCATGGAATGTATTTATATCACACACTTGTCATAATCTGACGAAGCATGGAAAGTATTTATTTCACACACTTGTCATAATCTGACGAAGCATGGAAAATATTAATATCACACACTTGTCATAATCTGACAAAGCATGGAAAGTATTTATATTACACACTTGTCATAATCTAATCAACCTTTTACTTTCTTCTTTTCAGTTATTGAAAAAGAAGTTGAAGCTCTCCCTCCGACCATTGTGGTTGATGCATCAGAAAAGACGGTCGTGCAGGGAAGTTCGGTGTCCTTCACATGCTCTGCACCAGGTAAACACTTGTTTTGTGTATTCCCAACATACATGCAGCTAGGGCCTTTTGAGCCCATTTGAAATCAGTGAGAAGCTCACAGTTTTAATTGCTTGGAACTCCTAAAGAAACATTCTGTTTTTGTATTGACAAGAAGATATGTAGTGGTTTATATATGGTCGAGTTACTTTCTCTCTGTGTGAATGGAATTGAAAAAAAATCCTGTTTTAATTGTTTTGTTCTTTGGAAATCCTGACATACTTAACAAGATAATGCACTAAAAAGGGTTAGTCATGCTACATCCGGCCAAAACTTGACTTCCCCATAGCAAATGAAGAAACAAAATAAGATCAAAGACACCCAGAGTTAGTGAAAAAGCTCATGAGATATTTTGCACTGAATCAAAATACAGGCAAACTATTCCAGCCCTTTAAGAAATCTAAAATATTGATCATAAATCCGGGAAGATTCTTAGATCAACTTGTCACGTCTTAAACAACTGAAACATTGAAGAAATTGAAAGTCATTCAAAGTGTCCATACTGCAGAGAAACTGAAAAAACACAAATGATTTCACAGCACGATGGCAATGTGAATAAGTTTATCAACTTTTTGTCCTCAGGAACAGCACCTGGATATTCAGTCAGGTGGACGCGGTTAGGCAGCCGAATGCCAGGTTCGGTTTCCGTATCTAATGGCGTGCTTACTTTCGATTCTGCAAAGGCTGAGCACAGCGGTCAGTACTACTGCGTTGTGGCGAATGAGTTTGGCATGGTTCAAGAATTGGTCACATTGTACGTTTTGGGTAAGTACATGTTAGTTTCAATTCAGTTTTTTTTGTTGATCTTTCGGAACATGGTTTTAATTCTTTAGATTTATGTAGGAGAACTTGCTTCATTTAATGAAGGTTTTTATTAAAAAGACCAGAATCTTGCCCATTTTTTAAATTATCCTTTTTATTCTATGCCTGTATTTGTGTGAAATTGATAATAGTCATGTGAGACTGTTATGTTTATACAACATTCCATTTTGTAGACTTGCCGACTGACATTTTATCTCGTCGTCTTCGTCGTTATGATACATGTGCACACCCTTTGATAGAATTAAGCAAATTGTAGAAACTTGACCATTTTAATATACAAAATATTGCCTGTGTACAACTCTGTTAACTGTTGATGTAAGAGGAAACTTTGTGAAGAAAATTTTGTGTTTTGCCAAGATTATCCATCCTGAACTCTTAAGTTTTCTTGAAAACTTGGAGAAGCCATTGAAGTATGGGCTAAGTAACCGTGGGTCAGAAATTGGCAAAAAGGACTGATCTGTTGAAAATATTTGGCGATGGGAATTGACATATTTCACTTAGGAATAGAAGGAAACATGCTTTTCGTATGATTTAATTTCCGTTCTTGATTTCATCTACCATCGACATGCATGACAGAAATATAGCAATTGAAGGAAAGAAATCGAGTCATGTCAGTGGTTGTTATTTTCCTAATCATCAATTTGAATCTTGATCTACACAGTTCCACCAATGATCAGCGTCATGCCCATTGCCCAGACCAGATCAGCCGGGAGTATCATTAGGATTTCTTGCATGGCTGACGGCACCCGACCAATGACATATGAGTGGCAAAAGGTGAGTTTGTATTTCTTGTTATTTCTTTGTCAGCCTCTGAAACCTTAACCCTCCCCCTAAACATCCTCAACATCACTTTTGGCAGAAATTTTTGTCAACTCTTGGGTCATCCAAGCCTAATCTTCCTTTTTGATGTCAGCAGGATTTATTTAGTGAGGGATTGTAATTTGGTTCCTGCTAAGATGAGGCATTTCTTTCCAAATTTGTTAGTTTCTGAGGATTGGTCACATAGTAGGTCAAAGGTCAAAAAGATTGTCTACTTACAGAATATTCTTCAAATGTGGAATTATCCATAACGGTTGTGGTTCATCACAATCTGGACATAATGATGGATATTGAAGGGGGTAGGGCCACATGGTGTTTTTCTTATTCTGGTTGCATAGATAAATTGTGAGCTGGGTATAATTTTAAGTTTTTTTTTTTTTTATCAGGTTGGCAGTCAATTGCCAGCCACAGCCAGTGATGTTGCTGGCATGCTGACAATCACCATAGCAACAGCAGCTGATGCTGGGGAGTACCTGTGTGTAGCTACAAATCAGGCTGGGCGCAGCGAGATGTCAGCAACAGTATCCATCCAGGGTAAGAGAGTAAAAAATATGGGATAATTAACAAGGATAGTTCAATGGAAGCGGATGATTTGTAGTTTATTCACCAAAAGCTTAGAAAAAAAGAGTGCCATTGAGGAAAATGAATAAAAATGATTTCTGGATGGCAGTTAGTTGCACTTGGTTCAAGATTGGTGATTTTGATATTTGAAACTATTGAAGGGTTGAATTTAAGCTTGTTATTGCTTCAGTTATGTAAATTTGTCATTTTGTTAAAACTTTGTGAATAGAGCAGAAAATGTATCAAGCAAGTAAAATATGCTCTAGGTGAAATCCTCAATGCACAAATTCCACAAAGGTGTAAGTTATGGCTATATAGCTATTGCCCTTTCAAAAATTTCTTACAAGGATGGAAAAATTTATCATGAGATCTCATGAGAAATTGGGCTATACTTGTGAGAAATTCATGCTTGGAGCTGAAAGTCATCACACTTTCACCTCCAATTCTTTATGAATTTCTGAAAAAGGCTGGCTTTTGACAGATAATTTTAGGGCGGGATGTCTGACATAAGGAAAGATAGAATGATGACTTGTGGTGATATGAATCATACAACTACTCAAAGATTGGAAAAGGAATGATAAACATTGCTCATTTTTTCAAGCTTTGAGTTAAATTTATTGGCAAAGTCAGGCAGATTAAAGTGGTACCACTGTAGTGGTGGTGGTGTTGTTTGGTGGGGGGGGGGTATCATAAATAGATATGCAAGCCTGTGTATTTACTTTGTTGATATTTTAGGGCCCGGGATACGATTATTATTTCTTTTCTTTTGCTTAATTTATACTCTTTTGGTTCCAATGCTAATAGCATAAGGAACTTATGCAATCATGCTGGCGTGTGTATGTGTGTGTATGTATGTATGTTTGTGTGTCTGACAGTAAGATTGTAAGCAGGATATCAACAAATTGATAAAGCTGGATTCATGTCATATGTGATACACAGATAGCCCATGGTCCGTAGATGTGCCCTATTATTTTTGGTGGTAATGTCATGCATATTAATGAGTAGGCAAGGCTTAATGTAAATATCTTGAAATGCTCATATTTTTGTCTGCCTTTTTCATATTTGATGTACTTATATTGTTAGCTAGTGTGTGCATGTTCATGGTACAAAAATGTTGAATTTCATTAATATGCATAGTGGGCACGGCTTAACATGATGTTGTTAAAAAAGATCTTGTAAGCACGGTATCTCGTAAATGGTAAACCTGACTTATATTATATTGGGTACACTGATAGCCCATGATACGTAGATGTGCTCTATTATTTTTGGTGATGATGTCATGCATATTAATGAGTAGGCGGGGCTTAATGTGAAAATCTTTCATATTCAGTATAAATATTATTACAATTATTATTATTATTATTATTAAATTATGTTTATATAGCACTTATTTTAAGAGAAAGATCTAAGTGCTTTACAAGAGCATGAAAAAATGAAAAATTATTTACTTATCAATACTTAAAAGAAACAATAAAAATGATTCAACACCTAAAACCCTCATAATAGGTAAAAGGTAAAATATCAGCAGTATACGAATAAAAGAAATAATTAAGTTCTAAATGTTCAGTTCAGATACATAAATAAGATTAAACAGTTAATAAAAAAGCGGTCAAAACTACCAATCTTAAACACAAAACACTAAGAGAAATAAAAAAGTTATCAAACAATTAATATGCATTAAAAGGTGAAACCTGAGGTAAAAAAAATGTAATAATATTTAAAAAGTTGGAATAAGTCATTGAAATACTGTTTAAAAAGCGTTTTCAAATCACGTTGAAAAGAACTATTAGTGGTGGAGCATTTCTGATACAAAGGGAGGGTATTCCATTCTTTGGGGAAAAAACCTCAAAGGAGCGATTGCCAGTTTTACTGATAGTTTTGGGAACTTGGAGAAGATTTTGATTCAAGGATGTAAGAGAGCGTAGTGGTTTGTATGGTTGAATGATTTCAATTAAATACTTTAGAGCGGTGCCTTGTAAACAATTAAAAGAAAAAACTAAAACTTTAAAATGCACACAGCATTCTATGGGCAATCAGTGAAGTGTAAAAAGAATAGCTTAAATATGATCTCTTAAGCTAGTTCTTATGATTAATCTGGCAGCAGCATTCTGAACAACCTGTAGATGATGAATTAACGACTTATTTACACCAATTAAAAGACGATTAGCGTAATCAATCCTAGAAATTACAAGAGCCTGTATAAGAGTCCTAGTTGTATCAATATCTAAGAAGTGACGGATTTGAGCAATAGAACGCAAATTATACATAGCACTTCGACATTTTGCAGTAATGAAATTATGCATGGACATTTCTGAATAAAAAACAGTGCCAAGACTTTTCACTTTCGATGATTTTTTTTTTTTTTTTTTTAAGTATGTTGTTTGCTAGTGTGTATCTGTTCATACAATGTATTAAAAGATTGAATTTCATTAATGTGCATAGTAGGCGGAGCTTAATATGGTTTTGCTAAAAAGACCTTGTAAACATTGTATCTCAAAAAAGACAAGCTGAATTTACGTCATGTGCGGTACACATATAGCCCATGGTCTGTAGATATGCCCTATTGGTTTTGGTGGTGATGTCATGCATATTAATGAGTAGGCAGAGCTTAATGAAAAAATCTTGAAATGCTTATTTTAACAATCACATGTCTGGTTTGTTTCATATTTTGTAGAATTATGATGTTAGCTAGTTTGTATGTGTTCATTGTATAAAAATATTGATTTTCATTTATATGCATAGTGGGTGGGGCTGTTATTTTGCTAAAAAGAGCGTGTAAACAATACACAATAGATATTACAAGAACGATTTATGTCATATCAAACATTTCATGATATGCAATGCCATAAAAGTTAACACAAAATCAATCAGTATGAGGAAAAAAAAAAAGCTTTGAAACCCCAAAATCTTTTGGTTTTGCTTTTGTGGGGGGAGGGGAGTGGAGGCTGGGCCTACCCTTCTCCTATGTCAATGGTAGCATCTATGCCAACTGTAGCATCTATGCCAATGGTAGGTAGCATCTATGCCAATGGTAGCATCTATGCCAATGGCAGCATTTATGCCAATGGTAGCATCTATGCCAATGATAGCATCTATGCCAATGGTAGAATCTATGCTAATGGTAGCATCTATGCCAATGGTAGCATCTATGCCAATGGTGGCATCTATGCCAATGGTAGCATTCAACATATTAATTTGATAAGAGATGTTCAGTGTTTTTTAGACACTGTGATGTTTTATTGTAAGAAAGCCAAGAGCAATTAAGATCACTTTTAGCCTACAAGATGGCCGAAGCTTTGATTACCAATCAAAGAAAGCCAAGAGCAAGTAAGGTTCTTTTTAGATGACCGAAGGTTTAATGCAAGTAAAGTCCCTTTTAGCCTACAAGATGGCCGAAGGTTTGATTACCAATCAAAGAAAGCCAAGAGCAAGTAATGTTCCTTTTAGATGACCAAAGGTTTAATGCAAGTAAGGTCCCTTTTAGCCTACAAGATTTCCGAAGGTTTGATTAACAATTATTTTTCTTTTAGTTCCTCCAAAAGTCATAGTATCCCCTTCTCGCGAGACGCGGGCAATTGGACAATCAGTCGAGTTTCAATGTTCTTCGTCTGGAACGCCGCCACCAGTGATCATATGGTCCAAAGAAAATAGCCCTCTCCCCGTCCAGCACAGCATCGCACGTGGTGTTCTCACGTAAGTTGGACATTTTTGGTTATTTTCTTGAAGTTTCTCATTTTATTTTACAACGTGTATTTTAGAGTTTGATGTACAACTCACTTTGTCTTCTCCAGCATCAACAACTTGCTGCCAGGAAACGAGGGGGTCTATGTTTGCTCCGCCTCAAACCCAGCTGGTTCCTCAAAAGCAACCACTGAGCTCATTTTGCAAGGTATGCTTCTGTATCAAAAGGATTCTTGTAATTTTAAGTATTCCTGTCTTCTTACGTAAATGGGACAATATTTCAAAATTAATATTGAGGCAGAGTGTTTATAGCATACTTAATGTACTGACCAGAGAGAGGACTGTGACACAAGTGGAATGGCCCGACATTAGGAGAGTCATTTGCAAGTGCAAATTCGTTTGAACCGTTTATTAAATAGGCAATTAACCACAATGCCAAAACATTCATCTTTTTAGAAAATTTTCTTGTTAGGTTGTTTAAAATGCATAGAATACAACTAAAAAGAAGAAAACTTTTTGAAAATGGAATAACCAAATAATCCTGGTTGTGCATTATCAGTATTTAATGCATGGTTTATAACAATGCAAACACTCCGTAGAAATTTGATAAAGATTTGCTATATACTTATTGGTGGTGCATTTGATGGTGTGATGTTTGTTCAATTGCATTTGATTATGAAACTTATTACTATATTACAACACTGTAATTCTCATCAATGGGTGAAGTGGTAGGAGATCTGATGGGGTGTGGGGGGCATAAATACTGGGGGTGTGGGGGGTCACACCTCCCCTAATTTCAAGACTTGTCATTAAGGTTTAGGATTAGTCAGTAAATCTGGTTTCAGGTCCGTAAAATATAAGTGTTTTGATTATTGACTTTTTTACAGGGAGGAAGTTTTTTTTTTTTTTTTTTTAAATTGGATTCTAATTTGAGGCCTCGGGTAAATTCTATATTTTACCCCTACAGTCAAAATAGTACACTAACGCGGCTGGAAATGGGGTTCTGTCATTTCCCCCTCCCCACCTTTCCTCTCTCTCCCCTCTCTTTCCAATAAAACGTATCATATTTTAACCAAAAGGCACATCATAATATCAAGTGTTCAAATTTCAAAGAGTTTACAAAATGAATCAAAAATGTATTATTTTTAAACTGATTTGTATGTGTGTGTGTGTGTGGGGTGGGGGGGGGAGTTCCCAGGAACAGCCCTGATATATCACAAATATTAGATTCTTTATAATTCTGATTACAAATAGTTTTTTTTTTTTTTTAAGCAGAGGTATTATGCCTGTGATATTATTTCCCTTCTTTTTATGTCACAAATATTAATTCCCTACCAATTTTTGTATTTATTCTACAAAGCTGCTCCAGATGTTGAAATTATGGTGTTCACAGAAATCCAGTACATTCCTGTTGGGGAATCAATCACTCTTGAGTGCCATGCTTCTGGTGACCCCTTACCAACTGTTATTTGGACCAGGGTTGATAAAGAGTTGCCAATCACAGCAGTTATTGACGGTGGGACATTGGCCCTCCAAAATGTCCAGCTGACAGACACGGGGGTGTACACTTGCACGGCTACAAACAACGTCGGTACAAAATCAACACAAGTGTTGCTGTATGTACAAGGTATGGAAGACAGGTTTGATGTGCATTGAAGGCAGTTGATGATTGGGTATAAGACTGCTTGATGTGACAAAACATGTTACATGATCTGTAGTCAAAAAAAAGACATGTTTTATTGGCAGCTGGTGGCATGTTTTATGGACAGCTGGCCGTAGCGGGTGCTTTTGGCCCCCAAATGATTTGCAAATAATTGTTTCTTGTATTGAATTATAGGTATAATAAAAAAGACTTGTATTTTTTGTCCCCAATTATGTTTTGCCAATATTTATGAATACTATGTTCCTAAAAACAGACTTCAAGACTAGAGAATATGCAAATTGGTAGCTGCACGCTTTGGTGTTATCGTCTTGAGGTAGACATTTTCAGTCGTGTAGAAATGGATCACAGTTTTGTTCAAGAAGTAATTTGATTTTCATTAGAAGTAAAAGATGCTATCTTTTGAATTACAAATTGCATTAAAACTTGCAGATACAATTTAATCATTATTCCTCTCTGCTCTCAAAAGCTAAACCTCAAATAACTGTATCACCGGAGACACGATCCGCATCAGAGGGCACCACAGTGGTCTTCACATGCTTTGCATCAGGCTTCCCTGTCCCTGACATCACATGGTACAAGCAAGACGGCGACTTGCCAAATGACTATGTGATACAACTGGGTGTTTTAACATTGAGAGACATCAAAAAGGAGGATCAAGGAACGTACGTCTGTTCTGCTAGTAACCCTGAAGGCACCGTTGAGTACAAGGCTACACTCATTGTTGGAGGTGAGAACTATTGGTGTCACATTATAATAACTTTTCTACCAACTTTTATTGCGAGAAAAGAATAAAACATTTAAACAATTCATGTCATCATTGATTGTTGCAGTCTGACTCCATATTTTCCCTTAGCTATCCTACGGAGCATACAACTGTCAAAATGCTCTCAATCCAACTGTCTAGCCAATCAACTTTAGTCAACATAAAACTGCATGCCAGTGGCATACAGAGCTGCATGCCAGTGGCATACAGAGCTGCATGCCAGTGGCATACAGAGCTGCATGCCAGTGGCATATAGAGCTGCATGCCAGTGGCATATAGAGCTGCATGCCACTGGCATACAGAGCTACATGCCAGTGGCATACAGAGCTGCATGCCAGGGGTGGCATACAGAGGTGCATGCCAGTGGCATACAGAGCATGCCAGTGGCCAGTGGCATACAGAGCTGCATGCCAGTGGCATATAGAGCTGCATGCCAGTGGCATATAGAGCAGCCAGTGGCTGCTGCATGCCAGTGGCATATAGAGCTGCATGCCAGTGGCATATAGAGCTGCATGCCAGTGGCATATAAAGCTGCATGCCAGTGACATACAGAGCTTCATGCCAGTGGCATATGGTGGCATAGAGAGCTGCATGCCAGTGGCATACAGAGCTGCATGCCAGTGGCATACAGAGCTGCATGCCAGTGGCATACAGAGCTGCATGCCACTGGCATATAGAGCTGCATGCCACTGGCATATAGAGCTGCATGCCAGTGGCATAGTGGCAGAGCTGCATGCCAGTGGCATACAGAGCTGCATGCCAGTGGCATACAGAGCTGCATGCCAGTGGCATATAGAGCTGCATGCCAGTGGCATATAGAGCTGCATGCCAGTGGCATATAGAGCTGCATGCCAGTGGCATATAGAGCTGCATGCCAGTGGCATATAGAGCTGCATGCCAGTGGCATATAGAGCTGCATGCCAGTGGCATATAGAGCTGCATGCCAGTGGCATATAGAGCTGCATGCCAGTGGCATATAGAGCTGCATGCCAGTGGCATATAGAGCTGCATGCCAGTGGCATATAGAGCTGCATGCCAGTGGCATATAGAGCTGCATGCCAGTGGCATATAGAGCTGCATGCCAGTGGCATATAGAGCTGCATGCCAGTGGCATATAGAGCTGCATGCCAGTGGCATATAGAGCTGCATGCCAGTGGCATATAGAGCTGCATGCCAGTGGCATATAGAGCTGCATGCCAGTGGCATATAAAGCTGCATGCCAGTGGCATATAAAGCTGCATGCCAGTGGCATACAGAGCTGCATGCCAGTGTCATACAGAGCTGCATGCCAGTGTCATACAGAGCTGCATGCCAGTGGCATACAGAGCTGCATGCCAGTGGCATACAGAGCTGCATGCCAGTGGCATACAGAGCTGCATGCCAGTGGCATACAGAGCTGCATGCCAGTGGCATACAGAGCTGCATGCCAGTGGCATATAGAGCTGCATGCCAGTGGCATATAGAGCTGCATGCCAGTGGCATATAGAGCTGCATGCCAGTGGCATATAGAGCTGCATGCCACTGGCATATAGAGCTTCATGCCAGTGGCATACAGAGCTGCATGCCAGTGGCATACAGAGCTGCATGCCAGTGGCATACAGAGCTGCATGCCAGTGGCATACAGAGCTGCATGCCAGTGGCATATAGAGCTGCATGCCAGTGGCATATAGAGCTGCATGCCAGTGGCATATAGAGCTGCATGCCAGTGGCATATAGAGCTGCATGCCAGTGGCATATAGAGCTGCATGCCAGTGGCATACAGAGCTGCATGCCCGTCGCATACAGAGCATGTCCCCTGGACTAAAGGGAGGATCTTGAAATGTTCCATTTAGGAAGTAAAACATGTCCCAGTAAAGAATTTCAGGAATTTCAACTTTAAGGAATAAAAGGTAAGTCAGAAAGCATGTCATATAAGGAAATAAACATTGCCAGCAACACGTCACCATTTAGTGATGAAAAGGTGTTAAGAAATTAAAGTCACTATTCACTAGTCAGAATTTACAAAAGCCCATTCCGGCCATGTTTTGGATGCAAAAAAAAGTGCTTGGATTAAAAACAGAAAAATGGTTGGGGTTAGGTTAACCCTGCAAATACTGTTAGTGCCAGTGGCTTTTTTCATCTCAATTTATTTTATTTTTTTGCATCCAAAACTGTGTTTTTCACATTCTTTTGATTTCAAAACGTTTCTTCAAATTTAAAACTCTCTTCTTGTATCCAAAACATTTTTATGGCTCTAATGGGCTTTCGTAAAGAATGGGGATATCTGACCATTTAGAATTCTAAACTAAGTCAGCGTTCTAGGTACAGGCTAGAATCAGAGCTTATCCCTATATTCTTATCAAGTTGTGTAATCACTATTTGCATGTTTGTTTGCTGTCGAGCTGATCCCTATATTCATATCAAGTTGAGTAATCACTATTTGCATGTTTGTTTGCTGTCGAGCTGATCCCTATATTCATATCAAGTTGTGTAATCACTATTTGCATGTTTGTTTTCTGCAGAGCTGATCCCTATATTCATATCAAGTTGTTATTCACTATTTGCATATTGTTTTCTGCAGAGCTGATCCCCATGTTTATGCAGATGCCGCAGAGCTACATAAGCTACCCCAGACTGGACAGCGCCTACTTTGATTTTGATATTTCAATTTCCTTCAAACCAGAAAGTCCAGAAGGTAAGATCACGTCATCATTTATAGTTTACTCTCACTTAATGTCATGAAGAATACCAACTGAATGTTTCAACAGAATACACTTACTCCTCAGTATATATATATATATATATATATATATATATATATATATATCTTGTACTATGTGATTGGTTCCTTAATTACCACATATGAAAATTTATTAATATGCAACTTAAGAGGTTCCATCCATCCAAAGTGCATATTAACAAATCTTAATTACCAGTGCCCTTAATTTTAACATTTTTGTTTTCCAGGTCTCGTCTTATTTAACAGCCAAAACAGTAATCGAGATGGCGATTTCTTCTCGTTTGGCCTCTCTGACGGTTACGTTGAACTTCGTTTTGACCTTGGTGCAGGAACAGCTGTCATCAGAAGCCAAAAGAGAGTAGAACTTGGCCAATGGCACAGTGTGAGGGTGAGACGGCATTACACTGATGGCTTTGTACAGGTCGATGACCAGGAAGAGGTCAATGGAACTGCCCCAGGTCTCCTTAAGGGTCTGGACTTGGTGCAAGCCATGTACCTCGGTGGTGTGCCTGAGTTTGAAACTTTACCACCTAGTGCTGGATTTAGCACTGGCTTTGTTGGTGAGTGACTTGAATAATTCAGCTGTCTGTACGTTTGTAAGATTTGTTCTAGATGATTATGTAAAGAATGATTGTAGATTACAGTATTGTTGTTATCTAGATGATTATGTGAAGAATGATTGTAGATTACAGTAGTGTTGTTATCTAGATGATTATGTAAAATGAATGATTGTAGATGATTAAAAAGAATGATTGTAGATTACAGTATTGTTGATATCTAGATGATTATGTGAAGAATGATTGTAGATTACAGTAGTGTTGTTATCTAGATGATTATGTGAAGAATGATTGAGATTACAGTAGTGTTGTTATGTAGATGATTATGTGAAGAATGATTGTAGATTACAGTAGTGTTGTTATCTAGATGATTATGTGAAGAATGATTGTAGATTACAGTATTGTTGATATCTAGATGATTATGTGAAGAATGATTGTAGATTACAGTATTGTTGTTCGTTAAAGATCCAGTAGAAATATTTGTTTTTACCCAGTACAACAATTTATACTTTTTGAAGATGAAAAGGTATTTGCCTGTCTGAGGTATTGTAGAATACAGTTCATTTTTATTGTTGCAAAAATATATTATATCACTTATTAAAATCAAAAATTTCTACCCTTAAATTATGATATGAACAGAGACATTTAAGCAGGGGGAAGAGGGACAAGCAGATTTCACCTTTCGGATATCATGCATGCTTTCTGCCCGGCTGGGAGGTTGATTTGGAAAATCACTAACATACAATTGAAAATATGCGTACATTATTCGATATTTTGGTAAAATTTCCTGAAAATTGGCCAACATTTCCTGAAAAATAGCCCAAAATTCTAGAAATGGAAAGAATTAAAGGAAATTTTCTGAAAATGAAGCAAAACTTCTAAAAATTGAAGGGGATTTCCTAATTAGCAGCAACTTTTGATGGAAACCTAATTTACCAGTGCAATTTTTCCACTTGTTACCGGGATATTTTAGGTTTTTGAAGGGTTACCCGAGAGGTGACCCTCCCTACACCCCTGGATATGAGTTCATGAATTTGAAAACTGCAATGACTTGACCCTGATGACTTTCAGTGTATCTTTTGTATCAAACATTTGATTAGGGGTGTGGTTACTTAGTCCAAGGCAGCTGTAATAAAATTAACTATACATAAAATAAAATAGCAAAATGGGGAGTTGTTCAACTGATGACATTTTAAATTTGCATATTTTCATGAATATGCATGGTTCACAGGGAAAACAGTTTTTACCGATCTTTAAGAAAATTGCATCATTCAGTATCTGAAACGGGATGACTTTTCTCATCAAAGTATTCTTGCAGGAAAGTTTGGCTATTTCAGGTTACCTTGTGTCAATTTGCAAAAACACTTTTTATGTTACTCAAATGTTACAAAGAGTAATATTCTGTATTATAATACCTTCTCAGGGTGCATCAGTCAGCTTGTCGTAAATGGATTTAAGGTCTTCCTTACATCTGGAGCTATGTCCATCGTCAACGTGGATGAATGTGTCACATGCGAGCCCAACACTTGCCTGAATGCAGGTATATGTGAGCCAGCAAGTGCCCAGTTTGGTTACCAATGCCAGTGCCAAGAAGGGTTCAGTGGAAACAACTGTGAAATAGCTGGGAATAGGTGTACGCCAGGTTGGTCAAGCTTGATTTACCAGTTCACGTTCAATTACATTGATCTGTAGAAATCAGTAGAAAGGTTGGAAAACCTTGCACAATTTCCAAATCTGCTCCGGGGGAAATTTATAATGTCAGAGGGAAATTATATAACAATATAATTTAGGAAGGCTTGAATTGTTTTCCTTTCCAGCAAATTTCCAGAGCTTCTTAACTATCAATTAACCTTGTACCCCCTCCCCGTAGGTCATTTATATATATGTATGTATATATATATATATATATATATATGTTTATATATATATATGCTAAATCAGACATAATTTGGTAAGCAAAGTGTTTTCTGCATGCAAAGAGGTGAAAAAGTCTTGTTAACCCTTACTCTATCAGGGCTTTAAAAAATGCGAGCCCAATTTTTGTAACTTTTTTTTTTTCAAATGCATTTTTGACAACCTTCCTTTAAATTTCTTTCATTAGAAGCTTGGTTGGAATGGAAGCTAAGATATTTATCTTTTGAGTAATAAAAGCCAAATTAGGAAATATTGGACAATTATATGCAATTTAAGCAATTTTTGGCTAAGTTTGGTCAACAAATGGCCAATCTTTGCACAAGCATAACTTCTTGTCAATATTGAAAACAGAGATTTGTGTTACAAATTTTTTTTTCCAATGATGCTAATCTAGAATTTTTAGAAAGATAGGAAAGATAAAAAAACATCAAAAATGATTTCAGTCAATTGACCCCAGAAAACTGCAGTAGAAAAATTATAACGCAGTAGTCAAGGTGAGACTTGAACCTGGCGTGCTGGCCGCGTTATTATCCACTACACCAGATGATCATTGAAAATGCTGTGGTGAAATTTAATTATTATAGGAAAGTTTTTAAATAACATGCCTGTATTTATGTATTAAAAAAAAGGAAATTGCAAGCACTTTTTAACAGCGGTTCAATGAAGTATGTGCGATGTACGGTTTTGGTAAATAGCGGTTCAACGAAGTATGTGCGATGCACGGTTTTGGTAAATAGCGGTTCAATGAAGCATGTGCGATGCACGGTTTTGGTAAACAGCGGTGCAACGAAGCATGTGCGATGTACTGTTTTGGTAAATTGCGGTTCAACGAGGCATGTGCGATGCACAGTTTTGGTAAACAGCGGTTCAACGATGCATGTGCGATGTACGGTTTTGGTAAATAGCGGTTTAACGAAGCATGTGCGATGTACGGTTTTGGTAAATGATATTTTGAAGAAAAAGAATGGGTCAAAAATGGCAAAAATTCATTGAATTTTGAAGAAATTTCTCCAGAATAAAAGATTGCATGTAGGGATTATAAAAATTAGACCAGAAATTAGTAATGTCATGTCTTAGGACTTTTTTGATGTCTTTGATTTTAAAGCAAAAATGTGATCTTGAAGTTATTGTAAGATTTAGAGAGGTGGGGGATTTGCTCATTTTTTAAGTTTTACCCCTTTTCAAGCTACTTTTCTCAAAATTCTGTAATATAACCCTATAAAAAGTTACATTTTGTCTAAGAAATATCCGAGTACTTTAAAATGATACCAAGATTACTCTTATAGGACTAATCCTGTAAAGTCCTAATTTTTTATTTTTAGAAAAAGGTGGTTTGAAAACGGTGATAATATCTCCGCATGGTAGAGTAAGGGTTAGAGAATAACTTTCATCAGTGAAGCGATTTATTAAAATGTTGGTATATTTCCTTGACAATTAAAACGAAAATAATTGTGTGAGATCCTCATAAGAGCCATTAAAAATTCAATAATTACTTGATTGTCAAAACGAAACAAAAAATCATTTTTATTTTGTTTCCTTTTAGTTTCTTTAACTACCCTCTATAAATGAACAAATACGGCTGACAACTTTAGGTGTTTTTTATATATACTTGATATTGTCAACAATTCTTTCAGCTTTAAATTTATGTAAATATATATATATATATTGCACCAGGTGTCTGCGGAGAAGGAGTTTGCATCGGAAATATCCAGTCAGGCGGGTACAGATGTATTTGCCCAGTGGGTACCACAGGAGATAGCTGTGAGATCGGTATGTTAACATTCTAAAAGTTATGACTCTTTCAACAATAAGTTGTAAATACATTTTAGGTATTTATTTTACAATATGACATTCTTACAGAAGCAGAATTTCATTTCTAGTTTTCATTTAACAAAGATTTTTCATACAACTGTAGAGTTCTCCAATATCACCAATTTCAGATCCTCCAAATGTAATTTAGAATATGTCAATATTTGTCTAAAGAGTTAAAATAAAGAAGATTAAAGTTTGTCTTGAATCTTGAAAAGGGATCAAATTTATTCTTTCTTATATCTGCTTGTACTACTCATGTGTTTTACAGGGAAAAAATTATGTAAAATTTTTTTTTTTTTTTTTTTGGGCGTATAGTAAAGTGAAACACATTGTCTAGAAACATTGTCTGGAGTCTGGAAACTTAAAAATCCAGCGGTAACTTTTCAAGTCAAGCGTGAAATATTTGCCTTAGATGTGAAATTTCTTATAAATAAAGAGAAATGTCCTCCAAATAAATCTCAGCTGTGTAGCCAGTCCCAGGAAATTGAGGGGGTGGGGGCAAGGGGGACACACTACAGTCCAGGTATCATGTGTTTTACAGGGGAAAAATGATGTTTAAAGAAAGGTCTTTTTGGAGTATAGTAAAGTGAAACACATTGCAGTCTGGAAACTTTTCAAGTCAATCGTGTAATATTTGCCTTTAATGTGAAATTTCTTATAGATAAAGAGAAATGTCTTGCCAGGTGAATCTCAGCTGTGTAGCCAGGTCTAGGAAATTAGAGAAGAAAGGGAGGGGGTTAGCATACTACAGTCTAGATATCGGATAGGGTGTCCAATTGCAATGTTTGCTGAATATATGGTCAGATTGAACATTGTTTGCAAAATAAGGTTAGGTTTTCAGAGTAGGTGTTATTAATTGTCAATCTTTGGAAATGTTCAACATTGATAAGTTTAGTTTCATGTTGTGTTTTGAATTATTTGTTAACGTTTTCTCCATTTACATTTAAAGTGGCAAGAGAACATGATTAAAGTGATATCAGGGAATTATAGTCAAGCTTGATATACCATTCAATGAGAGAACTGAAAATTTTGATCAAGTTGCATCTGATTGGTGTAATCAGTAATGCAGAGCTTTGTGAAGTATAGGATTCATAGTATAAGAGGACACTCATCAAAGTTTAAATCTGAGTGTCTGCCTTTATCATGGAATAAGATTTAATTGCTATGAACGATGATTAACAACAGGAAGAAAATTGTTATTTTAACAGATGTGTTTTTCAAAGCAGTCTGTGATTGGTCAGTATCCATATGAATTAATTTATTCTGAATTGTGTCATTGCACATTGAGTAATTATCCTATACCTCATATAGATTTAACGGACGACGATTACGAATCCAGCGGAGAGCTTCCAGATTTACAAAATGATTATGGTAGTATTTAAGTTGCAGTTTTGTTTTTTCCTTTTAACGCTTCTTTTCGCTTTTTCCTTTAAACCACACAAAAAACATTAAAAGTGCAGCTGTCTTCCAGTCTTGCTTCACCTTATTTAATTCTTTCAATTCACTCGTATATATTTTTTTTTTTATTCATCCAACTTCATTGTTGCAATGTCGTATTAATGCCTCGTGAAAGTCATTGTATTTGAAGATAAATGTTTAGTCGTTGTTTAATCAAAATTTATGTTTCTATTTTTTATTTTTTAATTACTGTTTTGTAACAACTATATCAAATGTTGGAAGCCTCAATCTCCAGTCCTGAGAGGAGAGAAATAAACGTAAAAGTATATCAAATATTTGTGGAAAATTGAAACTGATGGAATGATGGAACATCTTTCAAACAGAAACACAAACCAGTAGAAACTATTTCTCCCAAGCATAGCAATTGTTTATTTTTGTTGCTCGGCTACTGTTTTGGAAAAAAAAAATACTTCTACACCAAGTGGAATAAAATTCAAATGAAAAGTGTGTCTAGTTAATGTCTAGTTAATGTGCAAATACATGTTGGTTTGTCACAAGTTTGAGAATTTATTCCCACTAACAAGATTGACCGTATTTGCAAAGTTTGTTATTGCGTTTAAATTTGAGTGTTTGTTGTGTGATTGGCTAACAACCCCAAGTTATTTCCCCCTAGCAGCAGTTGAACCTCCCAGAACCCAATGTGTTCCTCGTGCCCCCTTACTGAAAAGCTGCAAATCTTAATTCTGACATTAATACCACAGCCAACTACCTCAAAGACTGGTTGTTCCTAGCTGTTCTGCACGCATCATATGAAATGTAGGAGATAAAAATAGCAGATATTCCCGTGAAGAATTCACTCCACATTAACCTTTGTAAAATGCACGTAACTTTACATTTTCACCCTGGTGTGTATAATTTTTAGCGTTTATTTCATTTGAGACTAAATAGAAAATTTAACAAATGGCCTTGATGTATATGTTTTATTTAACAAGTGACCTTGATGTATATGTTTTACTAAACATAAGTCACAATGTTTTTACAACAACAAAATAGTTGGATAATAACCTTATTGTTATTTCTTATTTTAACTTAATTAACTTTACTGTGTGGAATAATATTGTTGAACATTCCATGAATGACGATGGGTTTTAGTGACATCAATAATATCGATAAATAATTGATTCTTTTGGGATTATTACTTTCAAGTAAGTGCAGAGGGTTAGGATTAATGACTGACTTTTATTGGTGTGACCATGAGGGAAAGCAGCATTTGCAGAAATAACATTATCTCAATTCTGTGGATCCCAGTTATTGGGAGTCCTGCCGGGCCACTAGATTCAATTCAGAATGGTTGATGAGCAAAGGGGGTTTGTTGAGGGTAAAGGTAGCATTTCCAGTGCTTTGAAACATCAAGACTGCTTCCAAAGATAATGATTAAGGTGGGAATTTTTGACGTGCAGGTGGAGGAGTAAGGAGGGGGTGCATTCTCTGATGATTCAATTTTTAAGTGGGATTTTTCTATTTTTCAGTGGTATGTGGAAAGAGGTATCATTGAGATATGAGCCTTGCAACAACAAGAAATATAAAATTTATACTGGCTATTTTTTAAGGAAAGATAAAAGTATAATGCTCACTGAGAAGTTCCAGACTAGGGAACTGTCCTAATGAAAAATGGGAATAAGATGTGAGTATGTAGAAATCTCACATGTACTTGCTTTGGACAACATGAGCGAAACACCATCAGATAACAAAGTTTACAAACTGGATTTGATTCTTTGTGAACTTATGTTGGTAAAGATGGTGGTGGAGAGAGAGAGAGAGTTGAACACACAATTACAATGACGGGGTCGTCGCCTGCGTATTCGGTTATGATAGTACAAATGCTATCACGAAACGCTTAATACGACCCGGACGAGAACACAGCTACGACGTACGGACAGACATAACATCGACAACCAAGTCAATGTCCACGGCCTTTGATAACCAGTTGTGGTGCACTGTCGTGTCTACCCACCCCAGGATTGAACGCGGGGCCTCGTGGTCTGTAGACAGGTATGATAACCGCTACACCACAGTAGGTAGATGATGGTGGTGGGTTTGGGCAGTGGTTTATGTAGGCAGTGGATTATTATTCCTTTGCATTAAATCTCTGGACTCCCCTTCCCCTCATATATCTCCCAGTAAAGTGTTAAGGAGCTCTTACAGAATAGGGAGCTCAAACTTTTGAGGATCATCTTTCAAGTGACGATAATAGTTCATAAAATCTCAAACAGAAACTTCTTGTATAATGGCATTATTCTCTTAGTTGGGCGTACGCAGTTTACAAATTCGACCAAAAATTGGGATCGAGTATTAGTTGTAAACAGTACATTAAGGATATTATTGCTAACATATTATATTGTCAAATGTATATAAGTCAACGCATTTCCATTTATTATAAGCATTCAAAGCATGTAACAGGTGCACGGGTACATATTAATCTCGGGTAAAACGGCAATTTAATCCTATCATTGTGAGAAAAGATCATTTTTTACTTTATTGAGGATCCAGAACAAAGAAGTTGATACAAAAAATGACTGTGTAACATGAAACAATGTCATCAAAGGTAAATAAACTATTCTGTATTGATCGTTATCTTGCATTAAGTCGATAAGCAGGTAACTTTTCTGTTTGATGTTTTCTATTCAAACCATAAATTTTGGGGAAATAAAATTGGAAACTAGCATACTTTATTTGACGTATTAAGCTCCCCTGATCTAATATAGCCCCCCACCCAACTTTTTTGACTGATAAAATCAATTATTTGATTAGTTTGAAGACTTGGAAGTACTTAAGTTTTGTTACATTATTTGCTTATTTTGCATCTGACGCTCACAATGATTTTGTGGTGGTTGTTGTGTGTCTAGTATAGAACCAGTTCACACAATGCAGTTGAATTTCACACTGTATGCGGCCTGGAGCATGGACCCTCATTAGAAAGAAACTTTGGGCCTAACAAAGTGGTGCATTTCTATTTTCATGAGTGCTTATTACAAGGAATGCAGTATATATATGTATATATATATATATATATATATATATATATATATATATATATATATATATATATATATATATATATATATATATATATATATATATATATATATATATATATATATATATATATATAACATATATATATATATATTATTAATAATATATATGTATATATATATATATATATATATATATATATATATATATATATATATATATATATTATTAGATATATATATATATATATATATATATTATTATATATATATATATATATATATATATGATATATATATATATATATATGATATATATATATATATATATATATATATATAATATATGTGGCCTTTGAAATGGTAGGAGTATAGAAGGTCAAACGAGGTGATTTGCCTTATGCAGAATGATATGGTAAGGTCAATTTATATACAAGTTATCGCATCCTTACATTCTTAAGCCCCCCACCCCCCTCCCCGTACCCTGTCTCAATATTGGAGTTAAAAGGATAAACCGAGCACACTTGCAACCAACATTGACATGGGGTAGAAAAGGAAAAAGTGCGGCAATAATTTTTTCCATGTTTGGAGGTAAATCATGTCCTATGCTTAATCTTTTTTTTAAATTTTAAATTTATTTTTATTGTTAGTAATATTGAAGCTCAGGTTTCACATATCATCAATTTTATACAATCACTTGTGAATAAACCTTCAAAAGTCAATTTATCAAGTTATCATTTTTACAATTGAAAATATAACTATTATTTATGACAGTTGTTTCATTTATTTATTTGATTAATTATTTCAATTTTAGCTCAACAAAAAATAAACAGAAATAATAACATCAAGTTCATTCAAACAAATATTTGGCAAGTAAAACAAGCATTTAGAACAAAAATGTATAGTAATTAAACTAAAGCAAAATAATAAACACAAAACACGTTGGGAAGTAATAAATTATTATGAACTATTATTATTAAATACAAACCAACAGTAACATGCACATAAAAACCTGCTCTGAAAAACCATTCCAACTCTCTTACAAGCAAAGCTTATGATAAAAGGGTGTCTTGATTTTTCCAAGCTACTTACAGTATGCCCTACCTGGCTTGTTTGTTATGGAGAAATTGTCATGTGAAAGACTTGCTAATTAACCAAATGATTTGTTTCTAGTGTTTTTTAAGACCTTGTACATAAATTGCTTATGAACAATGTGACATTCAACAATTTGTGAAATTTGATTGTCAACTGCTAGGTTAATGATTCGTTAATGATTCTGTCTGTGGGCATGCTGGGTGATGGTAGTCTGGGAGAATTTCCCACCCACCCTGTGTTTGGAGAGAAATGGGTTTACCCCCTCCCCTTCCCTTCAAATTCACTTAATTAACTAAGTCTTAAAAATCAAATGAACGGTGGATACTATGTTGTTGTCAGTTCTGTCATAGATATTTTGACATCTGAATGTTGATTGTCAAACTTGATAAGGCTGTATGGCTATGTCATAAAACTCAACATTTGAACAACAGATTTTATTAGACACTTCTGAAAAGTATGAAACAGTATTTCCCAGTATTTCTCAGTAATTCCCAGTATTTTCCAGTAATTTCCAGTATTGCCCATTATCTTCAAATGATTCAATTTGTTGCATTAATAAATTTGATGTTTGCTCTAAAATAAAAAAAAATCATTTGCAGTTTGAAGTAGGTAATGTGTCAATCGGCTAGAATCAGTTAGTATCTTTAGAATATAAAACCCAGCTGCATAGCGTTAAAAGTTTTGCATTTCCTCCAAATAAAATCATGTGTGCATTGTTTGCCGACTTTGAATACTGTCAATTTTGCTTGTTGACAATTTATTTTGTGAATTATTAGCTTCGTTGTCCCGTTGCTTGCAATTTTGTTGCTTTAAAGTTGATTTGTGCAACAGTTTTTACTTCATTTTTATCTTTTCGTTTATATTTTTGTAATGATGGAAGCTCATGAAAAGAAAATAGTTTTCAAACCATGCAGTGATGGTGATTTATCAACATTGAATTACACCTCTTTCAGTAACATGTGGTAAGAAATCTAGACTTTGATTGGTCAAAAGCGGTCAGCTGACCATGGCCAATCTGTGACACCACACAGCGATGCAAATGAATTTAAGTGGTTTTTGTTGATGAAAAGGATCCTGTAATTGTTTGAAAAAAAATTCTGTTAATTAAGAAATGCCGACACATTTTATGTTTAAGTCATTAACTGGTTTCTGCTTAACATATATATAAATGAAAAGAGTTGATAATTGTTCACACGTTTTTAAGGATTACGCCCTAGAACCTTGCTGGTTAACCTGGACATTGGTGGATGCACCTACCTTTGCCTTTTGCATACCTCAATACTGTGTCCCAGCGTCTAAGAATAATTCATGACAATCAGTTAATATGTTAACCCATAAGAACTGATGTTAACTTTGTAATAAGAGGTTACCTTGTTTCGTGACCATTTTCTATTGCTTCTAGCACTCCAAAGACTCATAAACAATTTGAACATCAAATTTCTAACGTCATGAAATAAACATAAATGTTTATTTTTTATTTCTGGAACACAAACGTACACCACTCGCAATACATTTTATATTTCAATCTAATGTGAAGACTTTAACGGTTGTCAAAGACTTTTTACAAGGAATTGTGTGCCGTTTTGTGTTTCTCATATTTCATTGAATTTTACTTACGACCCATTAATCAAAATTTATATGTCATAAAGCAAGGTAAATGTCATTTATAATATTTTGAACACAGATATACATCACTCATGTTAACTTTGTATATGTCAGTCATGTGTGAAGAAACATTAAACTGTTGTCAATGCTTATACAAGATTGATTGTATCATGACCATTTTGTGTTGCACTCCAATGAATTATAAAGACAACTTCATAATCAAATTCCTAAGGACATAAAACAACCAAACAATGTGTATATTTCATTTCATATTTTTGTTAACACAAACATACATCAATGACAATACATGCATCATAACATATCAAACATACATCAATAACAATCAAACATACATCATAACACATCAAACATACATCATAACACATCAAACATACATCATAACATCATAACACATAACACAAACATACATCAATGACAATACATACATCATAACATATTAAACATACATCATAACATCAAACATAACACATAAACACAAACATACATCAATGACAATACATACATCATAACACATCAAACATACATCATAACACATCAAACATACATCAAACATCAAACATCATAACACATCAAACATACATCATAACATCATAACATAACACAAATCATACATCAATGACAATACATGCATCATAACACATCAAACATACATCAATCAAACAATCACATAAACATCATAACACATCAAACATACATCATAACACATCAAACATACATCATAACACAACAAACATACATCATAACATCATAACACATAACACAAACATACATCAATGACAATACATGCATCATAACACATCAAACATACATCATAACACAACAAACATACATCATAACACATCAAACATACATCATAACACATCAAACATACATCATAACACATCAAACATACATCATAACACATCAAACATACATCATAACACATCACATACATCATCATACATCAATGACAATACATGCATCATAACACATCAAACATAACAATACATCATAACACATCAAACATACATCAATGACAATACATACATCATAACACATCAAACATACATCATAACACATCAAACATACATCATAACATCATAACAAAACATACATCAATACAATACATACATCATAACATATTAAACATACAACATCAAACATACATCATAACACATCAAACATACATCATAACACATCAAACATACATCATATCATCATACATCATACATACATCAATGACAATACATGCATCATAACATATCAAACATACATCAATGACAATACATACATCATAACACATCAAACATACATCATAACACATCAAACATACATCATAACACAACAAACATACATCATAACACAATCAATACATACATCATAACACATCAAACATACATCATAACACATCAAACATACATCATAACACATCAAACATACATCATAAACACATCAAACATACATCATAACACATCAAACATACATCATAACACATCAAACATACATCATAACACATCAAACATACATCATATCATACATCAATGACAATACATGCATCATAACACATCAAACATACATCATAACACATCAAACATACATCAATGACATCAAACATACATCATAACACATCAAACATACATCATAACACATCAAACATACATCATAACACATCAAACATACATCATAACACATCAAACATACATCATAACACATCAAACATACATCATAACACATCAAATCATACATCAATGACAATACATACATCATAACACATCAAACATACATCAATGACAATCAAACATACATCATAACACATCAAACATACATCATAACACATCAAACATACATCATAACACATCAAACATACATCATAACACATCAAACATACATCATAACATCAAACATCAATGACAATAATGCATCATCAAACATATCAAACATACATCAATGACAATACATACATCATAACACATCAAACATACATCATAACACATCAAACATACATCATAACACATCAAACATACATCATAACACATCAAACATACATCATAACACATCAAACATACATCATATCATACATCAATGACAATACATGCATCATAACACATCAAACATACATCATAACACATCAAACATACATCATAACACATCAAACATACATCATAACACATCAAACATACATCAAACACACATCAAACACACATCAAAACACATCAAACACACATCATAACACATCAAACATACATCATAACACATCAAACATACATCATAACACATCAAACATACATCATAACACATCAAACATACATCATAACACATCAAACATACATCATAACACAACAAACATACATCATAACACATCAAACACACATCATAATACAATCATACATCAATGTTGTATTTCCAGTCCTTTGTGAAGAATGTAAAATGGTGTCAATACTTATTCTACTTTCAAAGGACCAAATTAGCATTGGGCTTCTTCCTACATGTTAAAATGGCTAAAAAACGTTGTTGGTAAATTCATCAGATACAGGATTTGTATTCATTTCTTGTTTGTTTAATTTGCTGTTTATTGCATCATGGGGAAGGAAGAGGGAGGGAGGGGGGTGATGAACATACTGGTCAGGATTTACTCCCAGACAATGAAGAGGGGAAATTACACTTGTTGTAGTACAATGGTTATGTCTGCAAAAACACTGTAATTTCCAGCATTTTTTAATGGCATTTAATGATGAAATTTTAAGTTGGCTAAGATAAATTCAAATTTAAAAAAAAATCACCCTTAAATTTGGCCTTTTCAGATACTGACCACCACAAGAAGGTGTTGCATTCCACACTTTAAAAATTAAAAAAATGAACATTGTATTTCCTTTGTTAAAGTTGAACATATGACATTTGTATGCTCAGCCATCTTTACCCTCTTGGTCCTAAATCGGAGAAGTGGGCAGCACACCTGTGTCCAATATCTTAAATCTACGACCAAACATGCCTGCCAGATGTCAGTCTTATTCTCTCTACATATGCAATCTTTTCTGCTATCTTACACTTGCCATCAAATCTTTTCTCTGTAGCTGTACAAATTCTTTGTCAAAAATTATTTTTACATATTAAGTGACTGAATGTGCAAGTCTAAAGTGATTACACATTGTGTCACAGGTGCCACCACTAAATTGGTGAATGGGCAATTGTTTGTGCTAGGACGAAAAGTCTGAAACCTGGCTGTTTATTATTTAGATAGATTCATTTTAGGGTGCAGATGTAGAATATGAAATCGTTTTATAGTGTAGTTTACATTCTCATTCTCCGCAGCTGTAGATAAATTTATATTAGGCGCATTCTCATATTGAATTTAAAAAAAAGGACAAATTTTAAGAATGAAAATCGCTTGTGAAAATAGAAGGTACAATCATTGAAGATTTTCGTTGTTGATCATTACAATAAAAAATAAAATCATTTTTTTTTTTTTTCTGGCTGGAAATAATATTTTCAATGTGTACCTTAGACACATAGTACACTCAAAGCTGCTTCCTTGCAAAATCATATTCAGAATTTTCCTCTTGCATATGTTTTGTAGTGGCCCTGTAGATAGTATTTGCAAAAGACCGTTCTGCCCAATAGAAGTTATAAAGGTCATTCTGCCCAATAGAAGTTATAAAGATCATTTTGCCCAATAGAAGTTATAAAGATCATTCTGCCCAATAGAAGTTATAAAGATCATTCTGCCCAATAGAAGTTATAAAGATCATTCTGCCCAATAGAAGTTATAAAGATCATTCTGCCCAATAGAAGTTATAAAGATCATTCTGCCCAATAGAAGTTATAAAGATCATTCTGCCCAATAGAAGTTATAAAGATCATTCTGCCCAATAGAAGTTATAAAGATCATTTTGCCCAATAGAAGTTATAAAGGTCATTCTGCCCAATAGAAGTTATAAAGATCATTCTGTCCAATAGAAGTTATAAAGATCATTCTGCCCAATAGAAGTTATAAAGATCATTCTGCCCAATAGAAGTTATAAAGATCATTCTGCCCAATAGAAGTTATAAAGATCATTCTGTCCAATAGAAGTTATAAAGATCATTCTGCCCAATAGAAGTTATAAAGATCATTCTGCCCAATAGAATTTATAAAGATCATTCTGTCCAATAGAAGTTATAAAAGATCATTTTGCCCAATAGAAGTTATAAAGATCATTCTGCCCAATAGAAGTTATAAAGATCATTCTGCCCAATAGAAGTTATAAAGATCATTCTGCCGAATAGAAGTTATAAAGATCATTCTGCCTAATAGAAGTTATAAAGATCATTCTGCCCAATAGAAGTTTTAAAGATCATTCTGCCCAATAGAAGTGTTAAAGATCATTCTGTCCAATAGAAGTTATAAAGATCATTCTGCCCAATAGAAGTTATAAAGATCATTCTGCCCAATAGAAGTTTTAAAGATCATTCTGCCCAATAGAAGTTATAAAGATCATTCTGCCCAATAGAAGTTATAAAGATCATTCTGCCCAATAGAAGTTTTAAAGATCATTCTGTCCAATAGAAGTTATAAAGATCATTCTGCCCAATAGAAGTTATAAAGATCATTCTGCCCAATAGAACTTTTAAAGATCATTCTGCCCAATAGAAGTTATAAAGATCATTCTGCCCAATAGAACTTTTAAAGATCATTCTGCCCAATAGAAGTTTTAAAGATCATTCTGCCCAATAGAAGTTATAAAGATCATTCTGCCCAATAGAAGTTATAAAGATCATTCTGCCCAATAGAAGTTATAAAGATCATTCTGCCCAATAGAAGTTTTAAAGATCATTCTGCCCAATAGAAGTTTTAAAGATCATTCTGCCCAATAGAAGTTTTAAAGATTATTCTGCCCAATAGAAGTTATAGCATCAGATTTGAAGTAATTGTCATGTTTGAAACCATTTTGAGGGGTGGGTGGCAAGGCGGTGGTTGCTTTATTGATGTCAACATAAGTAGGTTATATGTAGATATTAGAAAAAAGGTTATAAATGTCAGGTAAGGTTTGATTGGACTAAAATGTTCATCAATATGTTTTTATGTTTTTGATGTTTCTTTGTTATAAACATTCTGCTTATATATGATACTAAATCTCAAAGTGTTTTCAATTGTTCAAGGTGTTTCCAATTGATAAGCAAATAATGATGAACTTACTAAGATGTAACCAGCCGGCTTATGCCTTATGCTTATTAAAAATGAGTGTGGTCGACAGATGGACTAAACATAACAAATTTGATCTTTAATAACTGATTAACATCTCGCTTGCGCCACTGTTATAGGCCAAAGAAGGGAGATAAATTTGTTGACCTTATCCACAAATTTGTTAACTAATATGATACATAATTTGCATATATTTATCCTCATTTGATTGGTTGCTAATGAGAAAAATTAACATAACAATATAATGGTCCCACTCACCCTATAAACTGCCAGAAATATTTTTTTACTTTACTATCTCATGCCTTACAACATGGCAATAAAAATTGTGGTTGGTGCCGAGTAGGGGATTGCAGCATTATATTTACCACGCATAGCAACTGTATTGAATTTAATTATGGTGATGAATGGGTTTTGATTTTGTTATGTTTTTAATTTGAGAGAATTTTTCTTGAATTTAATACATGAAAGGTTTCCAATGTGCCCATTGCTCATGCGAATGAGATATTTTGAAAGATCGGGATGTGCCGGTGTAGGTAATAATTAGCAAACGCCTTTAAAATATTTCGCAGTCATTTGAGAATCCAAAGTTGATATACCACTAACAGTCAATACTTGTCTATATCATTATTCAAATAATAAGGTATAAGTGTGTGAGGGGGAGAAGGCAGAGATATTGAAAAACACTTCTTATTATTTAGGTCTCTAAACAATTCCCATTGCCAATGTAGCAATGTTCCCATCCTTTGGTATCAACTTTGATTCTGTATGCTGATGGATCGGGTAATTATTGTTCAATTCTGCTAAAGACAATCTTTCTGATGGTATATTAACTCAACCATTGTTTTATGAAGAAAACAAATGTCCTATGTATTCCCCCCACCCGCATATCCTTACATCTATTGACGCCAATATGAAACTATTTGCCAATTGTGAAACTATTTTTCCTTTCCACTAAAGGCTCACCCATTTTCGACCCTGCCTTTATTGGGGACTCCTACATTGCCTACGAGGGACTCCTGGAATCATACCATCAGGTGCAACTGGCGCTCATGTTCAGACCCACCACTCATGACGACGGCTTGATCCTCTTTAATGGACAGAGGCCTCGAGGAGCGGGAGATTATATCGCCATCTATATCAGGGACCGCCAGATCATATTCCAGTTTGATAGTGGTTCTGGTGAGTGTGAGACATTGATAACAACTTGTTAAAGGAATATTCCCGTGAATTCCTGTGAGGGCTATAAGAGATACAAATTGGTGTAAAAATCTTGTTGATATCTATTTGGTTAGGGAGTTATTGCTTTGTTGTGAAGGCAGATCCAAGACAATTCTTATGTATTTTTATGATACAAATTTTGTTTTTACTATAAAGTGTATGTTATACCCTATCGCAATCAAAATTAAAACAAATGCCTCCAGTAATTTAGAAAGAGGCAATTAAAAATAGTCATGGATCTGCCTTTATGAAATAACATTTTACACTATGAGGCCACTTTTCAACACTTTCTAGCAATCTTTGAAATGCAATAACTCTTAATCGGAAAAGGATATTAATGTGTTTTCAACACCAAATTGTTCCATTGATAGTCCGCTATATAGGAAAATGATAATTCACGTTCCTTTAAGACGAGTCTTTTCACTCTTTGTGTCTATTTATAAAATATAACTTTTGAATTAACATATTGCCTTTATGCTGTAAAAGCATAATGCCCATCATAGTCTCTTTTGTGATTTTCAAGTGGAGAAGCCAACAAAACAGAAAATTTGTAGCATTGGGGACAATTTATGCTTTTTAATCTGAATTCAGAACATGGATGGAAACAAAAAAGGATGTTCAGGAGCAAAGCAATTTTAGGGGTGAATGCAAAGGATGAGGGGGCAAATTAAGAAATTGAAATGGTACCCAGGTTTGTCATATAGGGTCAACTTAACTGAACATTTATCGCTCCCTTGTTCGTGACCACTTGCAAACCTCTTGGGACTCCCAAATTGATAACAAACTTTACAGCATCCAGCTCACCATTCCGACGAAACTCACCATCCACAATCTCTTCCATATTGACAATGTCCACATTACCCACCTTAGAGTAGGTCACACCCACCTCACTCACTCCCACCTCCTTATTGGCTCCCCCACCCCTCTGCAACAATTGCCATTGCCCCTTCACATTCCACCATGTCCTCCTTGCCTGCCCCCTGTACAACCTTCCCAGAGCTTCCCTCACCTCACAACTCCATAGCCGAGCTCTTCCAGGGGAAAAAAAAAGGGGATAAAATTATCTCCTTTGTTCATCATGCTTCCCTCCCTCTACAACCATATTTAATCCTCTTTTCCCACCCCCTCTACATACATTCATTCCTTTTTTTACACCCCTGCACTTCCTCTTTTGATCCCTGTTTCCTAGCTCTTAGCCCCCGTTCTTCTCTCAATCTCTTATTATCTTTCCTTTCTACCTCTGGAATGATCTAGCCTCTCAGGCACTATTTGACCTTTGCTGCCCTGGTGCTGTTAAGCCTGAACTGAACATGAAAAAGTTATTGTATATAAAAAAGTAAACATATTTTAATCTTTGAAATTTGTTCAACATTTTGCTCTTCTGTTGCAAACTTTCAACATATCCACATCGGGATCACTAATCTCTTTTCAATCTTCCCACAGGACCCGCTGTCCTCGCTAGCAATATGACTGTTGTAAGGGACAAGTGGTATACCATCCTAGCAGAGAGGGATCTGAGGGATGGTACTCTTATCATCAACAATGGTGAAGCTATCAAGGCGTCCTCCCCTGGTACCTCCAGAGGACTAAACCTTCTTCTGCCTCTCTACATTGGAGGAGTTGAAGATTTTATGAACGTTCCTCGAGCACTTGGTATACAGAAGGGCTTTGTGGGATGTATTACTGAGGTATGAACAAGAGTTTCATACTTTTTGATCATTATTTCATAAAACGGGACAGCCATAAAGGTCAGCGGGAGGAATAGTTTGTGTAATATATGTGTAAAGTTGGTGGGAAATTTAAGTGATAAGTCATCATAGACGGCTGACAAATAGATAGACTAAAAATACCCATAAGTATTTCCTAGAAATTTCAAGCAAGCTTGTGCTCATTAAAAACAGAGTCACCACAAGTATGTGTTTCTTAGTGCGTCAGTCTTGAGGTACCTTTAACACATCTTAACCAGGGAACTGTGCTGTGACACTTATCTTATTTGCTCCAGGTCACTCAGTTGTGAAATGAGTACCAGCTTCACATAAGCTGTGATGGTCTGGTGTCCCATCCAAGGGGAATCAAGTACTCTCATCCGCTTAGCACCATGACGCCAGGTGTAGGCACTGGCTCTTAAGTCCACGAGGCTTACTGCAACTTAACTGATTCTTGGTAGATTGCATCAGTCAGTTACGAACACAACAAAATGTCTGATTTGATGATTTTTGGTGAGCATGCGAAGCATAATGTGAACCTATGTTCTGGCGATTTCGTCCGTCCGGCCACAGTTTTTCCTTAGATTTCCTCAGAAATGTTAAAGTTTTTTGAGAATTCCTCAGAAAATGTTAAAGTTTCTTCAGAGTTTCTCAGAAAAAGTTAAAAGTGTCTTCCGATATCTTTATGGAAGGTTAAAATTTCCTTACAAAATCCTAAAGTTTTTCAGAGACACTTAAAACAGATTGAAGACTATTTTCCTTAAAAAGTCTACAAAACATTTGATATTTCCTTAGAAGATAACTGTAAAATGATATAATTTTCCAATGTTCTTCAGAGATCCTCAAGCATCTCTCTTGTAGCACTGGAGATTTAAAATTCTTCAAAATATTTGGGCATCAATGGTTGTATCAGGCATGATTATTAAACTCCACCTTTATTATTGTGGTCATTTGCATAAAGTTGCTACAGTATATGAACTGACCAGACTTTTTTGTTTAGTATGCTCTGTCAGGGAGTGTGACAGGATGTGACTGCATATGGATATAGGGAGGGATGCCATGTAGGACATGGATGGGGGCCATGCGGGACATATGATATAATATATACCATGTTGTATACATTAAGGGCTATATCAGGCGTAATTATTTGACTCCACCTTTTTTCTTATTTAAGAAGTCATTTGCATGTAAGTTATTATATGAACTGACACTTTCATACATAGTATGCTCAATCAGGGACTGTGATAGCTAGGATGAGACTTCTTATGGAGCCTATGGGATGTCATGTGGGACATGGGGTGGGATGCCATGTGGAACAGGGTGGAATGCCATGCAGGATATATATATATATATATGGTGGAATGCCATGTAGGATATATGGTGGAATGCCCTGTGGAGCATAGGGTGGAATACCATGGGATGGGATGTCATGTGGGACATGGGATGGTATAGGACTCATATGGGACATGTGGTGGGATGGTATATGGGACATGGGGTGGGATGGGATGTGGGACATGGGGTGGGATGGGATGTGTGACATGGGGTGGGATGCCATGAGTAACACAGAGTGTGACATGGGATGCCATGTGTGACATAGGGTAGGAGGCTATGTGGGACACAGAGTAGGATGTCATTAGGATATTGGGAGGGATACCATGTGGAACATATGGTGGGACATAAGGTGGAATGTCATTTGGGACATCAGGTGGGAAGCCAATGATGTGGGACATACAGTGGGATGCCATGGGGGACATAGGGAGAGATTCCATGTGGGACACAGGGAAGGATGCCATGTGGGACATATGGTTGGATTAATGTGGGACATACATGTAGGATGGGATCCATGTGGGACATAGGGTGGGATGTCATGTGGGTAATTTGGTGTGATGGCATGTGGGACATATGGTGAAATGCCATGTGGGACATATGGTGGAATGCCATGTTGGATACATGGAGGGATGCTATGTGGGACATAGGGAGGGATGTCATGTCGTACATATGGTTGGATTAATGTGGGACATACATGTAGGATGGATCCAGGTGGGACATACGGTGGGATGCCATGTGGGTCATAGGATAAGATGCCATGTGGGACATATGGTGGAATGCCATGTGGGACATATGGTGGAATGTCATGTGGGACATAGGGAGGGATGCCATGTGGGTAATTTGGTGTGATGGCATGTGGGACATATGGTGGAATGCCATGTGGGACATATGGTGGAATGCCATGTGGGTAATTTGGTGTGATGGCATGTGGGACATATGGTGAAATGCCATGTGGGACATATGGTGGAATGCCATGTTGGATACAGGGAGGGATGCTATGTGGGACATAGGGAGGAATGTCATGTGGTACATATGGTTGGATTAATGTGGGACATACATGTAGATGGAATCCAGGTGGGACATATGGTGGGATGCCATGTGGGTCATAGATAAGATGCTATGTGGGACATATGGTGGAATGCCATGTGGGACATATGGTGGAATTCCATGTGGGTAATTTGGTGTGATGGCATGTGGGACATGGTGAAATGCCATGTGGGACATATGGTGAAATGCCATGTGGGACATATGGTGGAATGCCATGTTGGATACAAGGAGGGATGCTATGTGGGACATAGGGAGGGATGTCATGTGGTACATATGGTTGGATTAATGTGGGACATACATGTAGGATGGAATCCAGGTGGGACATGCGGTGGGATGCCATGTGGGTCATAGGATAAGATGCCATGTGGGACATATGGTGGAATGCCATGTGGGACATATGGTGGAATGCCATGTGGGACATATGGTGAAATGCCATGTGGGACATATGGTGGAATGCCATGTGAGACATACTGTATGGTGGAATGCCATGTGGGAGATATGGTGGAATGACATGTGGGACTAGGGATGGGATGGGATGTCATGTGGGACATGGGGTGGGATGCCATGTGGGACATGGGATGCCATTGGGACTTAGTGTGAATTGCCATTTTCATATTATCCGGTCATATAATATGAGGTGTCAATGGGTTTGCATGGGCATGCAAACCATGACGGTATTGCTGTTCTAGTTTATCATTCTTTGATATTTGAAGAATCTCACTTCTGACATTTTGTGATTATTTGGAGAGAATTCTATCTTGTTCCTTTTGTCAGTACTTCAGGAGAATTTTCCCATGAATCTCCATGTGCATGTGGTAGAGGATAACTAGTTGTGAAAAAAATTGTTTCTTTAATGGTCTTTTTTGTCATAAAAGCCACATAAAAAGTCAAAAGGAATATACCAAAGTTGATGTGGATTTCATAGAATGAGTTTGTTTTACTTCCATTTTGTAGGTTGAGGTAGATGGCAAACCAATTGATCTGGTCTCAGATGCCATCGGAAACACGAACGTCCAGGAGTGTGGGGAACAACTCCTTTGTGAGAGGCAGCCGTGTGAGAATGGGGGCACATGCACACCCATATCCAATCTAGAGTACAGGTGTACATGCCCAGACGGGTACACAGGTAAAATAATATTACAGTAGATGGCAGTCTGTCAGAAAATGGGATAAATGACAAGCCATGACTAGCAGTCCTTGTAATGATGGTGGTGATTGTTATGATATGACAGACCATGACTAGCACTTCTTGCAATGATTATGATGGTGATGGTGAGTGTTATGATATGACAGACCATGACTAGCAGCCCTTGCAATGATTATGATGATGGTGGTGATGGTGATTGTTATGATATGACAGATCATGACTAGCAGTCCTTGCAATGATTATGATGATGGTGGTGATGGTGATTGTTATGATATGACAGATCATGACTAGCAGTCCTTGCAATGATGGTGGTGATTGTTACAATATGACAGACGATGACTAGCAGTCCTTGCAATAATTATGATGATGGTTGTGATGCTGATTGTTACAATATGACAGACCATGACTAGCAGTCCTTGTAATGATTATGATGATGGTGGTGATGGTGATTGTTATGATATGACAGACCATAACTATCAGTCCTTGTAATGATTATGATGATGGTGGTGATGGTGATTGTTATGATTGAAGACCATGACTGAGTGAGGATTATGATGATGGTGGTGATGGTGAATATTTGACAGACCAGGACTAGTCCTTGTAATGGATAATGATGATGGTAATGATGACAGTTGTTATAATGATGGTGGTGACTGAGTTATAATGATGGTGGTGATAATGATTGACAATATGACATAATGATGGTGGCAGTCCTTATAATGATGGTGGTGATGATTATAATGAGGACTGATGATGATTATAATGATGGTGGTTGATTGAATATAATGATGGTGGTGATGAATTATAATGATGGTGGTTATGATTATAAGGTTGATTGATTATAATGATGGTGGATGATTAAAGTGATGGAGATGATTATTATAATGATGATTAAACTGATTATAATGATGGGGTTGTGGTGGGTGAGGAATATTTGATGGTGGTGATGATTATAATGATGGTGGTAATAATGATGACAGTTGTTATAATGATGGTGGTGATGATTATAATGATGGTGGTGATGATTATAATGAGGGTGATGATGATTATAATGATGGTGGTGATGAATATAATGATGGTGGTTATGATTATAAGTTTGATGATTATAATGATGGTGGTGATGATTAAAGTGATGGAGATGATGATTATAATGATGGGGGTGATGATTATAATGATGGGGGTGATGAGTATGATGATGGTGGTGATGATTATAATGATGGTGGTTGTGATTATAATGATGGTGATGATGATTATAATGATGGTGGTGATGAATACAATGATGGTGATAATTATTATAAGTTTGATGATTATAATGGTGCAAGTGATTTTGATGATGAGATGGATTTGACAATGGTACTGAGGATGGCAATGTTAGTTAGGATAGTGACACTAGTATTGTGGTGGTTACTTTGGTCATTGTGATGATGGTGGTCATGATTATGATGATGGTGATATGGTGATAATTATGATTGATGACACTGACTGAGGAATATTTTGGCAGAAAAAGTAACATGTGAAAAACATGTACCTTTTGAAAATCTTGAAACCAATTTAATGGAATGAAGTTTAGATGGGTATGTTGATTTATAATGATGGATCTGATTGTTACACTTGCACAGAAAACAGTTTTCCGGTGTCCCCCTGTGTGACTTGTGGTGAGCAAGCAGATTGTTAATAAAAGGTCTTTCTTTTCAGGTCGTCATTGTGAAACACCGGTGGGTCCTTGCCTCTGGGCTGATCCATGTGAGAATGGTGGATCCTGCCAACCCATCGATGTGGGTCACTACATGTGCCTGTGCCCACTTGGATTCTATGGGGTGAACTGTGAAACACGTAAGTGCGATATTTATCTACATCATTTAACAACATGTAAGTGCAATATTTATCTACATCATTTGTCAAAGAAATCATTTCTAAGTGAGAGGAGGGAAAAAGAGGACAGCATGTAGAACTGCCCATAACAACAACTATTAAGGAATTGTACAAATACAGAAATAGGGCAGCCACTAAGGGGAATGCATGTCCAAAAGCAGTGGTTAACCAGCTAAAAGATGCATCCTCCAAAGTCCAATTTTAAAGTGATATTAGAATGATGTGTTATGGATTAGAATGATGTATTATGGATTAGACTGATGTGTTATGGATTGGAATGATGTGTTATGGATTAGAATGATGTGTTATGGATTAGAACGATGTGTTATGGATTAGAACGATGTGTTATGGATTAGAATGTGTTATGGATTAGAACGATGTGTCATGGATTAGAATGATGTGTTATGGATTAGAATGATGTGTTATGGTCAGTTTTCTTAGAACAAGTGGATAAGAATAAGAGCCAATGACTCACAGTGAATGGACACCAATTGTTGTAGATGAAATTCTTAGCAACATTGGTACATACAGCTGAGAAGATTGCAAATAGATTGAATGGTTTTGCTCAAGTACTCATCAAACCCAATAACTTTTGAATGCAAGTTTGTCTCTCTGACCACAAATCTTCCACAACAATCACCCCACTGCTAACTGTAATTCATTTACTTTTGGCCAAGCCCCCATGTTTTAAATAACATTGCTAAAGTTTTAACATTTTGGATATAAACTTGTTTTGTCTTCTTTTTGTGTTTTCAGCTGTTTCCCTTATAGAAGGTGCACAATTTGATGGTACAGGGTATCTAACGTTACCGAAGAACACTATACCAAGAGGCAGAGGGTAAGTCACCATGTTGCAATAAGTTAGGAATGAAATGAAATAAGAAAAGAGGTTTGATGATCCCAAATTAGGTAACATATTTCATTAACCAGCACCAATATATCATTGAATCTCTTTTGTTTATTTAGCAAGTGTAATAAGGTTAGGGTTTGTTTATTTAGCAAGTGTAAGAAGGTAAGGGTTTGTTTATTTAGCAAGTGTAATAAGGTTAGGGTTTGTTTATTTAGCAAGTGTAATAAGGTAAGGGTTTGTTTATTTGGCAAGTGTAATAAGGTTAGGGTTTGTTTATTTAGCAAGTGTAATAAGGTAAAAGTTTGTTTATTTAGCAAGTGTAATAAGGTAGGGGTTTGTTTATTTAGCAAGTATAATAAGGTAAGGGTTTGTTTATTTAGCAAGTGTAATAAAGTAAGGGTTTGTTTATTTAGCAAGTGTAATAAGGTAAGGGTTTGTTTATTTAGCAAGTGTAATAAGGTAAGGGTTTGTTTATTAAGCAAGTGTAATAAGGTAAGGGTTAAACTATTAAACCAAAGAATTTGCCACAACATTTGTGTACTGGCTTTTCAGACAAAGGAATCTTTACATTTGTATGCTTAGTAATTTAAAGGGATGAGTTTGTGGATGGGTATGTGTGTGTGTGGGAGAGGATGGGGGCATGTGGAGAGATGTCCACTGATCATCGTGTACCACTTTCTTCCAAGCATGAACCTGGAGGAAACCAGGCTGGAAATTTAAGGGCATGCTGTGAACAAAATGTTGTTTATCCCTGATATCATAAGTTGGTGTTTCTGCACAGTTAAACTTGTGGATGTAGTGTTGATTTAAGAGTGAAATTGTTTAAGATCGTGGACACAGAGACCCCTTTTCCAAGTTGTTATGTTATGCACAAAATAAATCAGATCGATGTTGCTTAGTGGTGTTTTTCAGTGGTACATCAAAGTTAATTTTCCATGGTGCTACAAAGTTTGAAATTAAAGCAGTTAAAAGAGTTTAATAAATGGAATGAGAATTAAAAGACCTGTGATAGGGTATAATTTTTAATTTATATATTTATTATATTTATTATTTGGAGGGGGGGGGGGAGTGAGGAAGGAGTGTGTGCAACTCGACTGAAGAGCATCAGTGTGCCAAATGGTATTTCAAAATATTTCTTTCTTTCCAATTTTAGGAGCAGTTTTGCCAAGGAAATGATTTCAATTACTTTCAGTACACTAGATGACGCTGGTTTAGTTATGTGGCAGGGAGCTGTGAGTATATCTTTGACTTTAGCTATTAATATAACACTTAGTGCCCATTATCATTTGGGGTTACCATAAGTGCAAGGGGTGCACTTCCCCTCTCAAGGATGTATTAATCATTGTTTTTTGATAATAAAGAAAATGGTCGAATTGTATGTGTAAATGAAAGGATGTTCCTTCTTCCCCCCAATTATGCTTAGTTCCTCACACATCTCCTACAGCTGCCTGTGCCCACAATGTTACATACTTAGCTCTGCAACGAATACTGATAGATGCGTTGCTTTTAAGGATGAGTTATTTGGTCAGGTATCTTATATGAAAAACAAAAAGGTGAGGAGAACCATGAACAAACTAGTCTGATTTATATCATGTTCCGTTCAGGAGGTATTGAATTTTATTGTGAAAACAAGTGGTGTTAAAAGTCTACTGCTGAGGAGTGATGTCACACCCCCATTTCCTTAAAAGAAATATTTCATGCAATGTATTGAGAACGATTTTTGGTTCGCATGCAAAGCATAATGCGAACCTATGTAATGGCGATTTCGTCCGTCCGGCCGTCCACAGATTTGTCTTGAGATTTCCTCAGAAATCTTAAAGTTTTTTGAGAATTCCTCAGAAAATGTAAAGTTTCTTCAGAGTTCCTCAGAAAAACTTGAAAGTTTCTTCAGATATCCTTTATGAAAGGTTAAAATTTCCTTACAAAATGTTAAAGTTTTACAGAGACACTTTAGACAGGATTGGAGACTAGTTTCCTTAAAAAGTCTACAAAACATTTGATATTTCCTTAGAAGATAACTGTAAAATGATATAATTTTCCAATATTCTTAAGATCGTTAAGTCTCTCTTGTAGATTTAGAATCCTTAAAATTCTTCAAAATATTTGGGCACCAACAGTTGTATCAGGTATGATTATTAAACTCCACCTTTATTATTGTGGTCATTTGCATTAATTTGCTACAGTATATGAACTGACCAGACTTTTTTATTTAGTATACTTAGTCAGGGAGTGTGACAGGATATGATAGCATATGAACATAGGGAGGGATGCCATGTGGGACATGGATGGGGCCCATGAGGGACATATGATATGATATATACCATGGTGTATACACCAAGGGCTATATCAGGCATAATTATTTGACTCCGCCTTTTTTCTTATTCAACGAGTCATTTGCATATAAGTTAATATGAGAACTGACACTTTCATACATGCTCAATCAGGGACTGTGATAGCTAGGATGAGACTTTTTAGGGAGCCTATGGGATGTCATGTGAGACATAAGGTGGGATGCCATGGGGGACATGGAGGTAGGATGCCATGTGTGACATAGGATAGGAGGTCATGGGGACATAAGACGTAATGCCATGTAGGACATAAAGTAGGATGTCATTGGGACATTGGAAGAGATACCATGTGGAACAAATGGTGAGATGCCATGTGGAACATCAGGTGGGAATCCACTGGGAGGGATGCCATGTGGGACATAGGGAGGGATGCCATGTGGGACATAGGGAGGGGTGTTATGTGGGACATATGGTTGGATTAATGTGGGACATACATGTAGGATGGGATCCATGTGGGTCATAGCATGGGATGCCATGTGGGACATTCGGTGGAATGCCATGTTGGACATATGGTGAAATGCCATGTGAGACACTGTATGGTGCAATGCCATTTGGGAGATATGGTGAAATGCCATGTGGGACAAGGCATGGGATGTCATGTGGGACATGATGGTGGGATGTCATTTGGGACATGGGATGCCCTATGGTACATAAGATGGAATGCCATGTGGGAGATATGGTGGAATGCCATGTGGACATGGGATGGGATGTCATGTGGGATATTGGAGGATGCCATGTAGGACATGGGATGCCATGTGGGACTTAAGTGTGAGATGCCATTTTCATAATTGGCCGGGTCATATGATAAGAGTGTCAATTTGCATGGGCATGCGAACCATGACGGTATTCACCATTCTAGTTAATGCAATGTATTGAAATGATTTTTAATGCCTCTTTTTTAATTCATTTCTTTACAAATCACAGCTGAGTGATTGAAAGTAACAAAATGTCAGATAATATTTCAGTGACATTCTAAAGCTGAGGATGTGATGTCACTACTAAACTGATTTTTCTACACAAATAACAAAACAGTTAACTTAGGTATCTCCTTAATTAACCTGTCTGAATTAGATGATTGACAGCTTTTTCAACCAATCACTGCAAGAATTTGCCTAGCAACAAATCTGCGTAACTAAGTGGAGCGAACATCCTACTCAGTACTGGTACAGTAAAACTAATTAGCTAGCCACGTGCGCTCATGTAATCAATGCAATTTACTGTACAAAACAAATTTCTGTACACATACTGTAGACTTAGTGACGGAAAAATAGTTAACAAAAATTGCGCTTATGGGTAAATCTGATTGATGTCACCCAGAACACTTAGCAAACTGAATTTTGTTTATACCTATTGCTAAAAATTCTAGAGATCCGCAGAAGTGCCATAAATGGATGAAGCAAGTGTCAATGTATTGATAATGCACGATTGCGGATTTGAGGTTTGTTTGCCCCCACCTAGTTACCGTGTTGCTATGGTGGGTGTGGCTTATTTCGTAACTCGGGAGACGTTAATTGAATCACGATTTTATTCCTTTCAATGCCCTTTCCTATAAGACTTGCTTGACCATTGAGCTTATCGTTTAACCACATAATTAATGACCTTTTCTTGTTTCCTTAACCCTAACCTAAAACCTCCAAACCCCCAACCCCTGGTTTACTGATGACTACAAAACTGCCATCAAGAACAGAAAAAGGGCCCTCAGGAACTTCAAAACTAACTCGACCACCCACAACCTCAACCTCTTTTGCATCAGCCGTGCCTAAGCCAGGTGCACTATCAGGACAGTAAAACCAACACTTGGACCAACTTCATATCTTCTCTCACCACCAACAGCCCTACTAGGAAGATTTGGAGAATGGTTAACAGCTTTCACAGCAGGATTGGCAAATCTCCTAAAATGGTAACCTTCTCACTGCAAAAAAGGACATCGTTAACCACCTCGCCGCCTCTTTCAGCAACATCTCATCCTCGGCTAACTACCACAATGCTTTCAAAGCCAAAAAAGCACGCAATGAAGCCCAGAGTATCACTTTTCAAGACCGAGAGCTACAACACCCCTCTCACCCTTTCTGAATTAAACCAAGCCATCTACGACGCTGGCTGCACTCCAAGGGCCCAGATAGCATCCCCTACCAGTTCCTGAAACACCTCCCCATCAAGGCCACCACTACCCTACTCGCCACCGTCAACCACATTTGGCCCTTACACTCCTTTCCCCCTATATGGAGGACAGCTAACATCACCCCCATCCCCAAACTGGGGAAGGACAGTATTGACCCCTCCAGCTACAACCCCATCGCCCTCACCTGCTGTCTTTGTAAAATTATGAAAAAAATCATTAAACAGAGACTAAACTGGTTCCTTGAGACCAAAATAATCATCTTCCCTCACCAAAACGGCTTCCGGAAACTTTGCAATACCCTGGACCAGTTAATTATGCTTGACACTGCTATCCGGTAATCCTTTACAAAAAAGGAACACCTCATTGCCAACTTTTTCGACCTCGAGAAAGCTTTCGACTCTACTTGGAAATATGGCATTATCAGCAAACTTTACACCATCAGCTTCAGGAGGCCACCTCCCCATCTTTATTTAAAACTTCCTCTCACCCAGGCAGTTCTAAGTTTGTATTGGCCACACCCTCTTCAATCCCTACCCCCAAGAAGAGGGCATCCCCCAAGGCAGCATCCTTTCCCCCACTCTCTTCAACCTGAGCATTAACAACATCACAGACAACCTTGGCCCCAACATCAAACGTGCCCTCTACGTGGACAACTTCACCTTCTACTCCTCCCTTAGCTTTCTTCTTGTTAAAAATATGCTCCAACTCTCCCTTAACCGACTGCAAGACTGGTGCAACAATAACGGTTTTAAATTCTTCAAAGACAAGACAGTCTGCATACACTTCTGTCATTTCAACAACCTCCACCCCAACCCGAACCTCCTGCTCAATGGCAATAGCATCCCTAAAGTTGACCACACTAAGTTATTGGGTTTAACTCTAGACCCCAAGCTCTCCTACAAGCAACACATCACCAAGCTGAAACGGAAATGCAATAGCTCCCTCAACATTCTCTGCCTCCTCTCCAACACCACTTGGGGTGCGAACCACCACGCTCCTCAAAATCTTCGGGCTCACCATTCGTGCCAAACTCGACTACAGCAATATTGTCTACTGTGTCGCTCACAACTCTTACCTCAACCACATCAACACTATCCAAAATTAAGCCCTCAGGCTTTGTCTGGGTGCCTACAAGACCTCCCCCATCACCAGCCTTCATGTTGAAGCCAGCGAACCCCCATTTCTGCTAAGGTGTAGAAAACTTAGCCTCTCCTACGCTTTAAGAGCCCTCACCAATACCCAGAACCCTGTTTACAACCTCATTAGGTACCCCAATTTCTCCACCCTCTTTGATAGGACTAAAACCCTGTCCCCTCCCTTCAGCTTACGCATCAAATCAGACCTCCATCTCGGTATCAACATCACCACTCTTAGCACCTTCGCCTGGCCCACTTTCCCTCCCTGGTCACCGTTAATTGAATGTGTTTCCTAATTAAATATGTCTCTTTTATCCACTTGGGCCTCTCCACTCATCACAAAACCCAAATCCACCTTAACCTTTTCATCAACCTCCACAACCAAATCAAAAACCAACTCTCAAATTACACCTCCATCTGTATTGATGGCTCCAAGGAAGACGACAAGACAGCTGCTGCTGCCGTCATCCAAGACATCACCCTCAGTAGCAGGCTTCCCGACCACTCGTCCATTTTCTCGGCTAAGGCCAAGGCCATCCTCCTCTCCCTCAACTTGATTGAGTACTCCCTGCTCAGCCACTTTGCCTTCTTCTCTGACTCCAAGGCTGTCCTTACTTCTTTACTCAATCTTAAATGGGATAACCCCACATCCCACCTCCTCCAAAAAAAACCTATTCCCCCCCCCCCTCCCCTCTGCAGGAAATGTATTTTTTTCTTCTGGATACCCAGCCATGTTGACATCCCTGGCAATGACAGAGCTGATGCAGCTGCTAAGCTTGCTCTCAACCTCCCCCTACCCCATTTCCCAAAACCATTTCTGACATCAAACCACTTATCGCTTCCCTTGTTTGTGACTGCTGGCAAACCTCATGGAACTCCCAAATTGATAGCAAACTCCACATCATCCAGCCCACCATCTTGATCAAACACACCATCCACAATCTGTCCCGTGTTGACAACGTCCACATTACCCGCCTTAGAATAGGTCACACCCACCTCACTCACTCCCACCTCCTTATTGGCTCCCTCCACATCTCTGCAACAATTGCCATTGCACCCTCACCTCACAGTCCATCACGTCCTCCTTGCTTGCCCCCTGTACAACCTTCCCAGAGCTTCCTCGCTCCCCACAACTCAATTGCCAAGCTCTTCCAGAAAAACCCTCCGGATAAAATTATCTCCTTCCTTCATCATGCTGCCCCCTACAAACATATTTAGTCCTCCTCTCCCATCTCCCTCTCCCTACTTTGTTTTTTTTCCACCCATGCACCTCCTCTCTCGATTCCAGCTTTCTGGCTTTTAGTTCCAGTGTTTCTCTCAATCTCCCCGTTTTCTTTCCTTCCTACCTCTGGAATGATCTAACCTCTCAGGCACAATTTGAGACACAATTTGACTTCGCTGTCGTGGTGCCGTTAAATCCGCTGTCGTGGTGCCAGTTGCCCCTTATCAAACAAACAAACATCCTTAATTTATGCTGTCATTTCATTTTATTCGTTGCTGTAGGCTGAAGGTGAGGATGGCTCTGGTCAAGATTTCTTCTCTCTTGGACTTAAAGATGGCCGACTGGAATTTAGGTATGTACCTTTTCCTCAAGATATACTTTTAATGAAAAGTGTACATACACCAACATCATCAATGCACAGTGCAGGAAATATTTCAGCCCCCCCCCCTCCCCCCTCACACAGTTACATGAAATTTTGGGTGAATAGCCTTCTGATTTAAGAAGAATTCATAGTAATTTCCAGGTAATCTATTTAAAGTTAAAGAGAAAAAGGTTTTCAACTTATGACATCACTAATTTGCCCATTTTTTGAATAATTAGGTCTGAAATTGTTTGTTTTTTAAAGCTTATGATGGGAAATCTTTTGCTATTTTCTTGATTTTGAAGAGTATTAGAAATAGCTAGCTAATGTTGATGCAGGTGTCATTGCTTCTTTACATTTTTCCTCCCAAAGGTAAAGTAAACATTTGATATATATTTTTGATCTTTTCCAGCTATAACTTGGGCAGTGGGCCTGCAAACCTCAGGTCAGTAAAGGAAGTCAATGATGGGCATACTCATACTGTTACCATCAGCAGGTAAGCAATCTTTAAATCTCTACCCACATTAAGAATCAGGAGGGTTTAATATGGTATAGCATTTCTTAAAGGAGTTCTGAGTTTGTTGGTGGATATTTAAGTATGACACCCCCACCCCACCCCTCTCCCCACCAACCCCCATTACTTAACAACCAGAAAATTTGGAATATTTGTGAATTGTAATTAATTTTGAAAATCAATTTTAGGACATTTTGTACCTTTGTTGACCCAAGAAGTGATTCAACATTTGGATTTTCAAATATTTTGCTGTCAGAATTCAGAAAATAGTAAAACATTGGTTGCCATTGGTTGGAAATATCTTGAGAAGATCATGAATCACTGAGCTAATTGTTTTCACTGCGTTACTGCAGATGCAAGACAGGGTCAAGCAAATAATAAGAATGAATTGCTTAGCTGAATAGTGATGAGTTGCTTGATACCAGTGATGAATATGTAAGATGAGTAAAGAAAAGTAATTCAGTAGATGAATATTGATGAGTTATTGAATATGCAGTATCAATTTTGGAAATGTGAATCACAAAGGAATTCATTTGATGAATGGTGATGAGTATTGAATATGCATTAAGTTTCATTTGATGAATATGCATTAAATTTTATTTGATGAATGGTGATGAGTGTTGAATATGTATTAAAGTTTCAGTTAAAGAATGGTGATGAGTTTTAAATATGCATTAAGTTTCATTTGATAAATATGCATTAAGTTTTATTTGATGAATATGCATTAAGTTTCATTTGATGAATATGCATTAAGTTTCATTTGATGAATATGCATTAAGTTTTATTTGATGAATATGCATTACGTTTCATTTGAAGACAATGCATTAAATTTCATTTGATGAATATGCAGTTTCATTTGATGAATATGCATTAAGTTTCATTTCATGAATGGTGATGAATATTGAATATAATTAGGTTTCATTTGATGAATATGTATTAAGTTTCATTTGAAGAATTTGCATTAAGTTTCATTTGAAGAATTTGCATTAAGTTTCATTTGAAGACTATGCATTAAGTTTCATTTCATGAATGGTGATGAATATTGAATATAATTAGGTTTTATTTGATGAATATGCATTAAGTTTCATTTCATGAATGGTGATGAATGTTGAATATATATTAAGTTTTATTTGAAGAATATGCATTAGGTTTCATTTGAAGAATTTGCATTAAGTTTCATTTGAAGACTATGCATTAAGTTTCATTTGATGAATATGCATTAAGTTTCATTTGATGGATATGCATTAAGTGTTATTTGAAAGATATGCATTAAGTTTCATTTAAAGAATATGCATTAAAATTCATTTCATGAATATGCATTAAGTTTCATTTGATGAATATGCATTAAGTTTCTTTTGAAGAATGGTGATGAGTGTTGAATATGCATTAAGTTTTATTTGAAGAATATGCATTAAGTTCCATTTGAAGACTATGCCTTAAGTTTCATTTGATGAATATGCATTAAGTTTCATTTGATAAATATGCATTAAATTTCATTTGAAGACTATAAGTTTCATTTAAGGATATGCATTTAGTTTCATTTGAAGACTGCCTTAAGTTTCATTTGATGAATATTTCATTTAATGAATATCCATTAAGTTTCATTTAAAGACTTTAAGTTTCATTTGATGAATAGGCATTTTAAGTTTTATTTGAAGACTATAAGTTTCATTTGATGAATTAGATTAAGTTTCATTTAAAGAATGGTGATGAGTGTTGAATATGAATTGTTTCATTTGAAAAATATGCATTAGGTTTCATTTGATGAATATGCATTAAGTTTCATTTGATGAATATGGGTTAAGTTTCATTTGAAGAATATGCATTAAGATAAAATATGCATTAAGTTTCATTTGATGATTATGCCTTAAGTTTCATCTGATGAATATGCATTAAGTTTCATTTAATGAATATGCATCAAGTTTCATTTGAAGACTATAAGTTTTATTCGATGAATATACATTAAGTTTCATTTGAAACTATACGTTTCATTTGATGAATATGCAAGGTGGTAGGTGATAGGTGAATAGGGAAAATCCTAGTATAGTGGTATAATTTTTGACAAAATGAGTTTCTAATATAAGTGAAATTGTTTGATTTTTATTGATTTTGTTAAATTTTGTGTTGAAAATGAAATTTCAGTCAAGGAAATAGAAAACCAATTTAAAGTAATAAACTAAGAACCGCATAGTAACCTTACAGCCTTCATTTATCTATATACATATAATTTACCGCTATACTAATTTTATTTTTGGTGAATTGTTGAATATTCATGTTTCTTTATTGAATATGCGAGAATAAATGATTTATTAAATGAAGAGTGATGAGTTAAATGCATTTTTGGGTATGTAAATTTTGTTTTATTTGATAAATGTGCAAGGCAGGTGAGACATTTGAAGAAAAGAAGATTCTTATGTTGAATATTCATGTTTCATTTGATGGCTGACCAAGTTGCTAAATCTTGAGTGATTTTATTTTACCAGGGAGGTTCCTCACATCAAAGAATATTCATTATTCCAATAAGTGTTATCTGTATTAAATTATTTTAAACAAAACTGTATTGATTTTGTCTTCACCAGGACGGGCAGGCAAGGAATGCTTATGGTTGATGATGGTGCTGAGGTTATAGGAGAGTCACAAGGGGTCCTACAAATGCTTAACGTTGTGGGCTATGTATACTTAGGTAAGTACAAGTGATGGTATTCCAGTTGTCTGTTAAAAGCTACAAATGCTTTCTGTTTTAGAATCAGGTGAAGGTCAAAACCAAATTTAAGCCATGCAAATGCAAAATAAGAATATTAGAAATGGATAATTTGTAACTTTTTTAAAATCCTTTATATGGCAGAATGGTCAATGATCAATTTTTGCTTTCCAAAAGTTTATGAATTTTTGCTAGTGTGTGTTGGGGGTGGGGGCGGTGGATTTACCCCCAATATATCCACACTACTGTTTGTGTGAGTTGACCCGTATTATCAGGTTCTCAAATTTGTTAGTGCATGTGTAGAGGGGGAGGGGGGTTGACCCCAATATATCCACACCACAGGTAGTTGTGGTATCTCGAAGAGAGCGGGAATTGACCTTAATATGTCCACACTACAGTTAGTTGTGGTATCCCGGGAGGATAAGGAAGGGGGTGGGGTAGGACTGACCCCAATATGTCCACACCACACACAGTTGTGGTATCTCCGAGAAAAGGGAGGGGGTATTGACTCCAATATGTCCACACCACACACAGTTGTGATATCTCTGAGGGAGGGAGGTGGGGAGATTGACCCCAATATGTCCACACCACACACAGTTGTGGTATCTCCGAAGGGGAGGGGGTGAGGGGGAGATTGACCCCAGTATGTCCACACCACAGGTAGTTGTGGTATTTCGGGTACATTTAAGGTCTATGAACATGTATTGCCTGAAAGAAGAGCAGACCTCTTAGTAGTGTTTGAGTTATGGCCAATCAAAATTGATCCCGTTATAATTTATGCACTGTAATACATTACAGATTTGCATATAGGTGCCTGAGATTTCAAAATGCTGTCAAATATTCAGTTTTTAACTGATTTTGTCAAACCAATGATATATATTATTTTTCTTTGCAGGTGGCACACCAGATATAGAAACATTAACCGGCGGTCAATTTACAGAAGGAGCCACCATTTGCCTATCTGATTTCACCTTCCAAATGGCAGATTCTGAGCCCGCAATCATTAACTTTGATCAAACTGCCATAGATGGTGTTAATGTAGGTCCATGTAGACCATAAGAAGATTTAACCAACCTTCATATTTATTTTCAAAAATAGTTTTTTATACATTTTATTTGTCGTTACTGGAATTCAAAATGCTGCTTCTGTTTGTAATACCAAGAGCCTTCTACAGGAATTGTTTTTATGTAAAGATGATTTATACAAACAGATGTTGTTGTACCCGGATCATGCAAGGTTTATTTTGAGGTTTGTTAAACAAAGATCAGAATCATTGAAAACAGTTGTTACTGGAATAATATTTCATATAAAAAATCGTTTTACTCTTTTTGTTCAATTCAGTAATGACTAAAAAAGTCACAGAAATGTGTAATTATGTTCATCATCAAGTGTGTGGTTACGCTTTGTAGAAAAAAAGAAGAAATATCATTTGGAACATTCCATTCTCTTCTGGAGGGGAATTTTCTAATGGCTCATAAGCATTTATGAAATATATTCAGCCACTGTCTTTGGTGACTTAATGCTTGGTGTGGCATGTCAACATATGCTTTGTCACTATGTGCAATGATGTGAAGAAAATTTGTTTGCAGGAATTGTTATTGACGGGGTAGCACCCCTCTTCTAGTAGATTCATCTGTGAATTGACACTGATGAAGAGATTTTAAGGTCAAGGGTTAGTTGGTTAAGATGACTGGAATGAGGGCATCTCATTGCCTGATGAAGAGGTTTCAAGGTCTTGGGGCTTATACTGGCGTCTGTAGAATATTTCAATACTTTTTTCTTGCTATTGGAATTACTGATCTTTGATGAATATTCAAATGAGCCGTAATTAATTAGCATTAATGCTGAATATAGCATTAAGCGATGTGAGGGTCAATGCGAATTGACAGCACAAAATGAAGCCCCTGCTATCTCAGTATTTGCATGCATTAGCCAACAGTGCCCTCGCTTTTCAACCAGGAATTCCTTTGAGTGAAAATTTGTGATTGGTTCCCGTTGAAATTTGTGATTGATTCCCATTGAAATTTGTGATTAGTTTCCACTGAAATTTGTGATTGGTTCCCGTTAAAATTTGTGATTGGTTCCCATTGAAATTTTAAAAGAAAAGATCAGCAGTTTGAATTCTTTTACAGGAAAATAATAGCATTAATGATAAATGCATGAGGTAGTAAATTTGAAGTTGGAAGTGGATTGAGTGTGCATTTAACGGTTAGATTACATTAACATCAACATTTTTAAGATGAAAGTGCATAAGTTTGCAGGTTACACAAATCGTGATGATTTGGGGGAAATTGTGTGCTGCTCCCATGAAAAAGTCAGCAAATAAGCAGTACATTTTAGCTCGCATTGTATTTGTGCTACGATTCAAAATGTTAAATCATGTTTTACATGAATACCTCCTACATAAAACTATGAAATGAAACCATCAATCTAGAACATGAAATCAATTATTTCAAATTTGAATCATGAATATGTGCATAAATTTGAATGTCTATTTGTACTTTCCTTGTTTTACATTTGAGGTATGCATCTTAGCATCCTATGCAATCCTCCAGCACATTTATATGCAACATTTTAAAAGTACTTTTTGGGATGTACTAAGTGCATGATATTTAAGTACGACTAAAACCTGATTTTAGTAAGACTAAAACATAATTTTAGTATCAATAAAACATGATTTTAGTCTGCCTAAAACCTGATTTTAGTATTACTAAAACCCGATTTTAGTATCACTAAAACCTGATTTTAGTATCACTTAAACCTGATTTTAGTACGACTAAAACCTGATTTTAGTATCACTAAAACCCGATTTATAATTTTTTGCATGAAATTGAAGAAGAATTTGTTTTTAATACATTTGAGCTTAGAACAATTTTTTTTAAATGGTCGTTTTGAAATACAATACAAAATTGCCTTAAGATTAAATCATGGTGCTTATATTTATTTCTTTCAACAGATTTTACAGCAGAGTTGTTTTGCATATTTAGAAGTTAGTGTGTTATTTCAAGTATTAAATTTGAAAGACATGAAGTTTGTAATTATGCAAATGGTGGGAATTTGTTGGTTAAATTGTTTTGATTTTAGGGGGAGTGGCAGCTTTATAAATAGGGTGTGAGACAATTGGCTGGATAGGTTTTGGTGGCTGTCTTTTGAAATAGTCAGTATTTAGCGGCATTTATCTGTTTGTTAAGCTCCTTAACGTATCCTGCATTGGATTGTACTAAGTGGTATCTGTGGAAGGATAGGCTGTGGAAGGATAGGCTTATACATGTTAGGGGAATTAAGATTTGTTCTGTTTTTACAAGAAAGGCCATGTTTTCATGGTATCTACACTTTCTTTTGAAATCTGTGGACAAACATTTATATTTATTTGTATATTATTTTCTGTTTTGGGATTGGTTTCAAACAAAGGTCAAAGGTCACTCAAATTAATAGAAACAACTTTGTGATTTACAAATTACAGATTGTAGTAGAGTAGACCACCATAAATAAAATCAGAAGCATTCACTTGCCTATGTGTTAGAGATTAGTGTTTTAGCTTGAAGATTCTTTCTATGACCTAGGTTTAAATTTGCTTGACCTTTGACCTTGGGTTTTTATTCTTCTTTTGTCTGTTTCTTTTTTTAAGACTGACATCTAGCAACCAACAAAAATGCTGCACCATTTTAAGTTCAGGAGACTGCGGTCATCCCTGTGTGTAAATTAGTTGCTGTATATGTAGTAAGTAGATAGGATTTGCAGGTCAAGAAAGGAGTGCAAAGAAAGCATTAGGAAAACAATGCTGGCTGTTTTCGTAACACTATTTGTGAGAAGCCAGGGGTGCCACAGGTGGCGATGTGTCCCTGCTTTGGAATTTAAGCTCCCCCACCCCAGGAGGGCCCGCCAATGCTTGTAGGTGTTATTGGTCTGATATATGCCATATACTCTTTTGATAAAAGCATCATTTGAGGCTGGCCATCACTGTGGAATACAGATGTCATGTTGTAAATGCTTTATAAAGCATCAACGCATGTTTAGTGAAAAACATTTAGCAGATGAGCTTTTGTTGAAGTCGTCTAAATTGCAAAGGCTGAAAACCTTGCAAAAAGTGGGTGAGAGCATGCATGCTGTATCGTCAGTTAAATGGTAGTCCATTCCAAAACTGCAGTTCAATGCAGTTTTTCTTCAGGGGTGTACCCAGGGGCCATTTTAGTTAAGGGGTGTAAAATAATTTACCAACCTTGTGGAAATAAGTCAATGTCAACCACAAATCTACATCAGAGAACCTTCACTTCAAGAAAAACTTCTAATGGTTATCTTAATTGGAAGATCTCTGAGATGGGAGGAACTAATCCAATCAATCCATACCCGAATCATAAAGCCCATCCACGATTTCTTTGCCATAAGCGTATGAGAGCACATGTGACTCCACCTGAATCGGGTTGCCAGTCCATTGCAGATTAACTAAAATGCTGGGCCAGTCTATTGCAGATTAACTGGAATGCTGGGCCAGTCCATTGCAGATTAACTGGAATGCTGGGCCAGTCTATTGCAGATTAACTGGAATGCTGGGCCAGTCCATTGCAGATTAACTGGAATGCTGGGCCAGTCCATTGCAGATTAACTGGAATGCTGGGCCAGTCCATTGCAGATTAACTGGAATGCTGGTACTCATTCTACAGCTGAATGGACTGGAGCGACTGGAGCAAGTAAGTTTCTTACTCAAGGACACAATGCAGTACTTGCAAAGGAAATTAAACCCGGTATCTTTTACATACAAGCGTGACTGAGCCAGCACCCCTCTGGGTTTCCCCGTGAAGTAAAGTTGCATTGTCTGCTGCTCAAAGTACGTGTCAAAACCAGTAATTCAGTTTTTAAACTATCATCAGGAACCGAAACACGAAGGCTTATAATTTGTGCTTCATAAAATAGGCTTCTTCCTCTCCTGGTTCTTTGTAAATGCTCTTTTATTAGCTCATTGTAATATTGAAAAATATCTTTTTTTTTGTGTATCTAACTTCTTTTGTGTATCACTTGTAATACAAAAAATTGATTTTTTTTTATTTATCTTGGGAGATATCATTGTAAAAATATGCAAAAAATGGGGAAAATTATGTTTTGTTAAACAGTGTGTATTTAAGAAGAAAAAAATCTGCAAATAGGTGTTGCGAGTTAAATCACCCTTGCCAATAATTGGGTTTTTGTAACTATATAATAAGTTGTATTCGAAAGAAGTTGAAAGAAATAAAGAAACAATTATTGCAAGACAACCTTGTATTTACTGCCTTTTTCAAAAATTTGTAGCTACTCAGTTCCAGAGCAAGGCAGCCAATCATGTCACGGTCTTTCCCAGATCTGTTGAGGGGGCCAGTTCTGTTGAGGGGGCCATTTCCCCTTAAGGGGTGTCCTTGCGGGCTATGTTCGTAGGATGCCTGTGAAAATGAAGAGGAGGGATGTTCTTTAAAGAATAGGGAGTGGCGGGTTTTCAGCCCACATCTTTTCTGTTGCTTTTTGAAATTGACGTGTATGGCAAGTTCCTCTTTTCCAAAATGAAAATCTGTTAGTGATAACATACAGCTGTGTAATCTATGGCGTAATCTCAAAGTTAGTTGATCGACAGCTTTTTCAACCAATCACCGCACGAATTTGCCTAGTAACAAAATACAGCTATCTAGTGGTCCATGCTCATGCAGTCAATGCAATTTCTGCACACACAGTGATGACAAGATGGTGAACAAAAATTGCACTTACAGGTCTGCTACAAGCTTTGTAAATCAGATTCCCTTTACCCAGAACGGTTAGCAAATGGAATTTTGTTTATTATCAATTCGGGGTTCTATTTTCCGTCCTAGCAAATTCCCTGCGTCCACGTTGGAAGCAAGTCAAAGGATTACATACATGTATAAATGCTTTCCCTGACATGTGCCTACAAGTGTACAATTTAAAATAAAAGTTTGCTGTCACACACAGGAACTTATTTGTAATGTTGTCCCCCTGCCCTTTCTTGCCCCATTGCTTCAGGAATTCCTGGTTCCAAATGCTATTCCTGGTTCCGAGTGCTATTCCTGGTTCCGAGTGCTATTCCTGGTTCCGAGTGCTATTCCTGGTTCCGAGTGCTATTCCTAGTTCCGAGTGCTATTCCTGGTTCCGAGTGCTATTCCTGGTTCCGAGTGCTATTCCTGGTTCCGAGTGCTTGTTTTTGCAGTTGGTGTCCAAATGGCACGTCTCAAAAATAAAAACAAGATAATACAAAATAGAAATACTGCACCACATGAATTTTTCTTCACTTTATTTGAATTCAATAGTATTTTTCCACTGTAAGATCAAGAAAATTCTTCATAGCTATAACTTTCTTCACACTTTAACAAAACAAGTGATATAAAATGTACAATTCTAATAACTTCATTAAACAGATCCCTGTAAAGCTAGTCGGTACAGTTTGATGACATATGTGCATCTTTAAAGAATTATTATACTTTAGCACATACAATTTACATATTCAACTGTATCCAGTGGGTCATTATTAGTGTATGACATAAGCATACTTGCAGTGAATTTTCATGTCCATTTCAGAACACAAAAATTGCAATGCTACCGGTTTCCTGTGTCATTGAGTGTGTAGGTAGTTTTTGTAGGATGGTTCTCTAACATTATGTTATGAGTCCTTTCTAAAATGCATATTTCCAAGAAATGAATGTAAGTTACACTGTAAGAAGAATACGAATTACTCCGATAAATGTAAGTTGCACTGTAAGAAGAATACGAATTACTCCGATAAATGTAAGTTACACTGTAAGAAGAATACGAATTACTCCGATAAATGTAAGTTACACTGTAAGAAGAATACGAATTACTCCGATAAATGTAAGTTACACTGTAAGAAGAATACGAATTACTCCGATAAATGTAAGTTACACTGTAAGAAGAATACGAATTACTCCGATAAATGTAAGTTACACTGTAAGAAGAATACGAATTACTCCGATAAATGTAAGTTGCACTGTAAGAAGAATACGAATTACTCCGATAAATGTAAGTTACACTGTAAGAAGAATACCAACCTACTCCGATAAATGTAAGTTACACTGTAAGAAGAATACGAATTACTCCGATAAATGTAAGTTACACTGTAAGAAGAATACGAATTACTCCGATAAATGTAAGTTACACTGTAAGAAGAATCAAATTACTCCGATAAATGTAAGTTACACTGTAAGAAGAATACCAACCTACTCCGATAAATGTAAGTTACACTGTAAGAAGAATACGAATTACTCCGATAAATGTAAGTTACACTGTAAGAAGAATACGAATTACTCCGATAAATGTAAGTTACACTGTAAGAAGAATACCAACCTACTCCGATAAATGTAAGTTAAACTGTAAGAAGAATACGAACCCACTCCAATTAATAACAAAAATCAAATCTTAGATTCTTCTTTGCAAGACTAAAAGTCATTCCCTAAACATTTGCTAGTTATGAATATCCAATTATGAACACATCATTTGCTGCATCATATGAACAAGTGCCCATGTTCAATAATAACCGCATCTATATATGGACATACTGCCTCATCTACATATGGACATACTGGTACTCATCAAATTAGGACTAAACATTTTTTGAAGTAAAAGCAAAAAGGATGGTAAGTTGATAGCAAACAATAATTGTTGGATGTTCATTTGAACGACAATGTTATGCATTTAAAACGTATTAAAATCATTCACTGCAATGCTGGAAGAGATATTGTGCTTTAACATCTTCAGGCTTGTGAATCTTTTGACAGTTTATATGAAGATATTTTACGATGCTGCTGCTGCTGCTTTGTACAGGTTTTGTGGTGGACAAAAGCTTCTTGATCTCGGCAATTGCTTTACCAGGATTCAAACCCTGAAAAAAGAGAAGGAAAAAGAATATTTAGTTTCATCATCCATTAAATAAAAGCTATGTCATGTATCTCAAGCATGTATAGCTGGACATTTCATCGGTTTATAAAACACTAGTTCAGAATTTGTGGTAAACTTAAATCTTTCTGGGTTTTTTTTCCTCCCTGAGATGTTGTGAATCTCTATTCTAGTTTGGCCTGAATTACCTGCTTTTTCTTTCGTATTTGCGATCTCACAAACCGATTTAGAACCTAAAGTAGAGAAATTAAAAAAAAAAAAGGTTACTAACAATCGGTTCTGAAGGAAGTCTTTTAATAAAGACCCAAAGACACCTGCCCGTGAAAAAAGTATGGGGAAAGTCATGAAGAGGGTACTTCTTTGTTGTAGCTTTAGTGGTAGAAACAATCGTAAAACAATCGTTACAAAAATACTTCCCAAAAAGGGCACTTTTTGCTCCGTTAACCCATGTAGTGAAGGAGATCACCCTCATTCAATCAATGTTATTTCTTTAGGGCACTTTTTGCCCCGTTGCACCCGTGTGCTGAAGGAAATCACCCTCATTCAATCAGTGTTATTTCTATAGGGCACTTTTTGCTGGTGAAGGAAATCACCCTCATTCAATCAGTGTTATTTCTATAGGGCACTTTTTGCCCCGTTGCACCCGTGTGGTGAAGGATCCCCCTCATTCAATCAATGTTATTTTTATAGGGCACTTTTGCCCGTTGCAAGGGTGAAGGAGATCCCCTCATTCAATCAATGTTATTTTTATAGGGCACTTTTTGCTCCGTTGCACCCGTGTGGTGAAGGAGATTACCCTCATTCAATCAATGTTATTTTTATAGGGCACTTTTTGCTCCGTTGAAAGGAGATCACCCTCATTCAATCAATGTTATTTCTATAGGGCACTTTTTGCCCCTCGTTTTTTATAGGGCATTTCACCCTCATTCAATCAATGTTATTTTTATAGGGCACTTTTTGCCCCGTTGCACCCGTGTGGTGAAGGAGATCACCCTCATTCAATCAATGTTATTTTTATAGGGCACTTTTTGCCCGTTGCACCCGTGTGGTGAAGGAGATCACCCTCATTCAATCAATGTTATTTTTATAGGGCACTTTTGCCCGTTGCACCGTGTGGTGAAGGATCCCCTCATTCAATCAATGTTATTTTTATAGGGCACTTTTGCCCGTTGAAGGAGATCACCCTCATTCAATCAATGTGGTGAAGGAGATTACCCTCATTCAATCAATGTTATTTTTATAGGGCACTTTTTGCTCCGTTGCACCCGTGTGGTGAAGAAGATTACCCTCATTCAATCAATGTTATTTCCATAGCGACAAAAACCAATCAAGTGCACTAGCACTAAGGCGCTAAACAGGAACAAGAAACTTAAGTTTGTGGGCAAGTCCGAAAAGATGTTTCATAAGTTTTTCAAAATGTCGTTAGACTTTGCATTATTCCATTTATGAGAGGCATAAGAGGAAAAGGCTCCGTCAGCATAAATCGTGTGATTGCAGATGAAGAGGAACAAAGGGACCTGCGTCCAGTTTGCAGATGTAGCAGGGCAGAGATGTAATCAGCTGACTTGTTGACAGAAAGACTTGTGCGTAAGAACTGACACTTTGGAATCTATTTTTTGTCTAATAGGCAACCAATAAAGCTCAAAAAGTTTACAGCAGATGATTAAACGAGCTGTGGTTCCCTGAACATTATGAGGCCCCATTGTGCAGGTGTCCTTGAGGGAACCAGTGTAGTTTGACCAGAAATTGCTACACTTCATTAAAAGAATATAGCAATCCAAAACACATAATTCAGAAATTACTTTCAGAAAGGTAATGCATTGAAGAACCTACCACCTTAAATTCTTCGGTCCAGAAGGACCGTACTTCACAAAAGAATAAGTGCCCCATCATACACAAAATTTCATGCAGTATACTGCAGAACTATTTAAACATTCACCTTCATTCATCCTAACTTACCTTTGGACATGTTCGAGTGCAATTCATTATTGTGTGGCACCTGTACACGGAAAACTTGTCCTGAAGTTTGGCCAACCTTTCCCCTTGTAGCTGGTCACGACTGTCAATCATCCACCTGTATGCCTGCATAAGCACCGCAGGGCCCAGATATTTGTCTCCGTTCCACCAGTAACTAGGGCAGGATGTACTACAGCAAGCACACATAATACATTCATAAAGACCATCCTGAAATAAAAGCAGAGTGTTAATGATGCAAAATGCTCAACCATGGTAACACAACATGCATTCACTTGATATGAGTCTATGAATTAAAACTGAATACTTGAAATTTTACATGGCACATGTTCTTTGCAAGTATGCATACTTGGAAGGGCTTTAAAGACATTGGAAACATTTGAGGCTCAAGGCTGCAGCCAGCCCAAGCCTGTGCTATTACCCTGATCCGATCCATTACGCGCGCACCAAGCGAGAGGGCAGCAGCTTCCATTTTAAAGTCTTTCATATATGTCTTTACCAGGATCAAACTCGCGACATTTTGGTTGGAAAGTGGGTGCTCTACCAAACAAACTAACAGGTCACAATGAAATGACAGTTACAGTACTTGACAGATATTCTTAAACTACAACACAACATTTTGTTTTATTCCACGTCAATCAAAAAATGCAGTTCACATAAAAGTATGTCAGGTTTAACTATGTCAGGTTAAAGTAGAAATTTGAGCTTCTTTAAAGATCTATGACATGTAGCAACAACATGAGCTACAAACCATGTAAACAGCAAAAGTTTGATCAACATTGGTTAAAGACTGGCCAAAATAACCATAGCGAACCAACCATATACTGGGTGATTTTTCAACCAATCAAATACTAGGAGATTCTTGACCGTTTGCAAAATTCATGCAACGTACAGGACCAAGCGTATGATAAATATGTTACAAATGCTAATCGTATGTGTGTTCACTTGGCAATTTGGTTACAACTATTCCTACAGCAACTACAGTTGATTGGTTGGAAACAAGGGAAAATTCCCCCAGTTAGTTGATTGGTTGAAGTACTAAAGCAATCACATTCGGCTAAAATAGCTTTTGAATGGTCTATAGACAGTAGATTCTACAAGTCCCTGTTAACAACATTTAGGATTAAATCTTTAGAAAACCAAATCAAAAAATCACTTTGAAGTGATAAAAAAGCACTAAAGTGATAAAAGCACTTTGAAGTGATAAAAAAGCACATTGAAGTGATAAAAAGCACTTTGAAGTGATAAAAAAGCACTTTGAAGTGATAAAAAAGCACTTTGAAGTGATAAAAAGCACTTTGAAGATAAAAAGCACTTTGAAGTGATAAAACAAAGCACTTTGAAGTATTTCAAAAGCACTTTAAAGTGATTAATTCAGAAAGAGCAGTCTTTAGAGTTATAAGTTGTTCTCACCAGTTTCTCTCGGTCTTCGATGGTCTGCAGGAATTGCTCCTCACCATACTTGATCTCTTCCCTTCTCTGAAGGTACGGCTGGATGGACTTATACTGGGCATAGAAATTATTCATGTCCTGCAAAGCAAGAAAATACACTCCTAGTTTTTTTATTGTTTTTTACGGCAAACATTCAATCCCCACTTTCCTCTGAAGATACGACTGGGTGAACTTATATTGAGCATAGAAATTGTCCTACAAGCATGAAAATATACTTATATCAGAAAAAGAGCCAATTAAATAAATTTGATTTTTTGTGTTTGCAGGGGTCGAAATTCCTGATGTTCCGAGAAGTGCTTTTTAAGTAGGAACAGTGAATTTTCAAAATCACTGTTCTGTGCAAGTTTTTTTTCTCAAACCTATAACATCAACATCCTGCAATATATTGTTTTCTGCTCGTCAAACGTGTTCTGAGAGTAAAAGTAAAATCCCTTGTAGCAAATATTTTTCAAAGTATGAGAAACCTTTCTTTTCCCCTTATTACCGGCGCAATGGTTCATAGATGGACCGCTGAAACTAACAATAACATAACATTACATTTTGATCTCTCTGTCCAGACCCGTTTTACAAGCTGTAAAATTGACCACAAAATACACAGTAAAATTGTTGTAATCGTGGCGATTAGTACATTCACATGTAAACATTACCTGATAGTAGTATAATGTGAGTAGGTTGCTGAAGTGGTAGTAGGTTGCTGAAAAATATGGTAGTGAAATGTAAAAAAGTGTGTGTACCTTGCTGATTTTTCCCCTCCGCGCTTCGCTCCGGGGAAAAAATTAGCAAGGTACACACACACTTTTTTTACATTTCACTACCATATTTTTCAGCAACCTACTACCACTTCAGCAACCTACTCACATTAACTACCAGTTTTTTCCTTTATTTTTTACATTTCCATTCAACTAACAAGCATTAAAAATGTTAAGAAAAAAATGAATCGACAAGATTTTCAAAATATTTCAGCAAGAGAATATTTTTTCAGAGCGTTTAAACATTATACACTTTCATAAGTATTCTATTACATTGTTTATATCGTCTAATCTACTAAAGAGAAAGAGAAAGATATACAAGGAAGTTACAAAGCGGCCAAGCTTCCTGAATTACTATATATATCAAATTACTATATGCTATTCAAATTTACTTGTGTAAAACTCACTACTTGTGTAAAACTCACTACTACGTATTAACAAAAAAAGAACTTGCAATACCATACCGTACGGAGCTGTGTATATAACACTAGCAGTCCTATGCAAGTCAATCAAGCTAAATGGTTCGGATTCTTGTTTAACAAGTAAATTTCAATCACTTCAGAATAATAGTGTTATAGATAATGGTAAAACCATATCGTATTGTTATAGTAGAGTAAATTCATATCGTATCATCATCATTATTATATTGTTATAGAACATCAACACCAACATTAACAGTTAATCGTATGCATTGATCACAGGAATATTCAAAGACATATGCATTGTATAATCAAACACCCAATAATCATAATAATCATCAAAGACATAATAATCATAAAAATAATGAATGGTCATAGACATATCCATTGCTAAAAATATTGGTACTTATGTACCTCAAGCCAATTTACAAAAGTTGCACGCAATCTTTCAACATCACTTTACCCTCTGCAAGCTTTTCAACTCTGATTTCACATAGATTGATTTTATCAATCATGGGCATGCGTAACCCCAAAGAATTCCAGAGTTTCTGCTTACAGGTCAGCGCATGATACCTCATGCAGACATGACAAGTGCAGAAGGTGTCTTCGGAGTCTAGGGTGGGATTCGGGACTCTTGACAAAGGGTGCAGTTGGGCGGGTAGGGGTGATCATGTGGGGCATACAACCACCGAGCACCTTCTCCACTTACATATGCATTGTGAAAATGGATATGTCTCTAACCCTGGTATATGGTCTGTCTGGATCCGTGTGGGCTGGAACACATTCCCATACTTTTTGTACAAAGTCCCTCAAATGATTTCTACGCCCCAATTTTAAATCAGAGGCCTGTGAGAGAACAGCCATGTCATGAGTTGCAAGTTGGGTGTATTGTTTGACGCCCTGTCTCGGTTTGTTGTACCTAGTATCAACTTTTTCCGACAATGTACCATCTTGGACCTCTCAGTCTCAGATTGGTAAGAGTAAATTCATTTAAGGGGTTAATGGATAGGAATGCGGCAACCTTGGTAAAATGGGTTTGTATAGTTGCTATAGCCCCAATTGCGACGCGCATATCTGCAGAAGCCATGCTACACATTCTAATCCAAGAATACCCGCTGAACTCTGCTTCCCACCTTTTAGCTACCCGATCTTGGAATTTAAGTAATAGGGGCTGTGCGTTCTCGTTCAAAGCAACACATTGGGTACAGCAATTTCTCAACCCCTCCGACAAAGACAAATATTGGCTCGCCATTTCCTCCAAAAAACAAAAACAAATAATAGTTATTATATAATTATGTTTATTTTTTTATCTTTTTCTTTCATTTCAGAAACTCGCCTAGTTGAGCTTTTTCAAGATGCTATTACTCGCCGGGGGTGACGGGTCCCGTCCATTTTCATAAACCAATTCCTAATGAACAAATTTGTACGTCCGTTATAATGACCAACGGAGGCCACCTGTCCACCTGACCATTCCAAACGTTGCCTTTGATCAAGAGGACAATCATCTGACATATTGCTGGTATCTGCTGTTAGAGCTTTTCTAAAGTCTTCCTTACACAAACATAAAAAAAACATACCCGCAAATGAACAGCACCTCTTACACAAACACTTTATACACACCCGGTACCATTTGCTTACCTTTTACACCTTTTGTAAACCGTGTAAGATTTGCAACTTTTGTACTACGTACATATTTTGTTTATAAAATTGGTAACTTATGTACAACTTGCGTATAAAATTAAAAAAACCAACTTACAAATCATGCCTGGGGTGCAAACATTGATATTACAAGCCTATCATTGTTATCTAAATTATTAGTATCAAAGAGATTCATAATTTCTCCAAAAGACATACCTCTAGCTCTAAATTTAAGAAAAAACATGCAGTATAACCCGCAGAGCAGGGATAAATCAGGCTGAACCTGGATATGAGACCTCTTTACATTTTTAAAATTACTTAAGAACTCTTCGACGAGTTCGGGGCCTTCTTCACCAAACGAGTCAAAAAAATCAAGTGTCTGGGTTAACAATATAATAACAGACCCAGTGTTCCCCCGTTTTCCCGCCTAACTTCCGTATTTGAAATGACAATATCGCCAGGAAAATACTCATAGGAGAACACTCCGTCGGCTCCGGTCTTGTTCTATCAAGTCTTGCAACTGAAATGTACTAAGCATGGCCATGTCGACCCTTTTTTATTCTATAATTTCTATTCCTACCCGATCATACGGAATTGTCATCACTGCATCAAATTCTGCCAGCACCACTAACTTCAAATCATTGGTACGGGCCTCTTTATACTTTAAAAAGAATCGCAACCCTCCCACCATATTCTCGTAGTAGTGATGCTCCCAGTGACGTCCGTCCTGCGTCAAGTCGAAAGCTATATCCGATTCCCTCCAGCCAGGTTCTTCAACCCGATGCTTTGTGAAGATTAGGTAAAACCCATTACATTTCTTAATCTGGCTCTCAATTCAACCTGTCCCATTCCTTCCTCTGTAAAAGTCGAAGTCTCTCTTGGATAATACCGGCTACCACCCCTGTAACATATCTGTGGTCGTTTTCCAAAATCATTGAAGGATAAGAGAGTTTGCAATTAAGCTTTGTAGGGATACATCTGCATGGTGTCGGTTACTTTCACCCCGTTGAAGGAGACTTCCACATCCGACCATAACGTATGAAAGATATTTTTTTCATAAATGATTTTGTCTGTATCTTCTTCTTCGTCATTATCCTTCACTATTTGCAAATGCAGGTACAGTAGTGTGTGATAGATGTCGATGAAGACACCACGTTTCAATTTTTTGGGGGGAGTTGAAAAGATTTACACGTTTTTTTTTTCTTGGTGTGGTCAGTACCTTTGAGCAGATCTTTCGCTAAAGAAAATAATGCGGGTCGAGGTTCGGCAGGGTGTGCGAAGGTTGGCGGTTGGGGCTCAAAGGGAGCAAAAGTTGAAGTTTTCACGGGCGATGGGGGTAAAGGTTTTATAAATTTTGAGGGGTAACGGTAAGGAATTACTTTGCTGGCTGAGACAAAGGGTTTGAAAGGTTGAATATACAAAGTGCTGGGCACAGCCGTACTCTTCGAAGTGTCAGGCAGAAATGTCTTGCAAACTGATGGACCCTTGCTTTCAATTTCTTCCACAAGCAACCGCCTTTTCACCATAAATTTAAAATTGTGTTTTGCTATTTTTGCAGGTGGGCAGCCTTTGGCGTGTCTGGGGTTGGTCTCTTAAACTGCGTGCCAACGAACAATTTTGTGGAAGGCATTACTGTAGGTGTTCGCATAGGAGGTACGTATTTTTTAAATTGGGTGATTTTCTTAACTTCTGTGGGGAATTTCAACTGCTGTTGCACAAGGTTGGGTACTGGGAAGTCTACAGGGGTTTTGAATTGATTAGTTATGTTTAATTTGCATTTTTTTACTTGCTTAGGGGTTTCACACCGGTACAAAGATTTGATCTAAACCGTATTACCAACTTGAATACCGGAGAATTGGGGGTCGGTCGTTCAGGGGATGATAACGAGATACAGGGGGTTTGAGGCGGTGTAAGTCATTGAAGAGGTTCAACAGCAGCGAGAGTTGCTACTGAAGGTTGAGGTGTAGGATCTGGAGGAGCATGAATTTCATCTATGACCTTCAGAGATGTCTTTCTTTTTGCTTTTTCAAAACCCCAAGGTGATGTAGTATAATCCGGTTTGATAAATCGCTTGTCATATACAGGCTTGTAATCTTTTAATAACACCTTGGAGATCACTTCGGTGGGGCCTTGACGGCCAATTTTGTGTGAATATTTAACTATGAGGGTATAATTCTCGACAGGAGCACCAGACATCATGCTATCAATTTGTGCTTTGATAGTGTCAAAATTAGCAATCTCTGAGGAGCTGTAATTCAAAGTGATTCCCCGTACTTTGCATACCACGTCTAGGGTCCCGCACCCGTCTGTAACTTTGTACGCGTAATTCTTAGGTCCACCACTCGCAAATTCGGAGATCCACACTTCGTCGTCAGGTTCACTCTTATAACCGTCTAGTTCGTCAATCAGGTCTCCTAAAAAGTCCCCAGGGGTACATCAAATTCTTCCGAATCCTTTTGCACGTAAATCCAAAATCGGTATCTCAATACAGCAGACGGTCGTCAAGATGGTCGAGCAACTCATACAACTTCCAACGCGCTTGAGACATAGTGAAAGCAGCAATAAAGACATTGTTCTGCCCACTACCCACCACCCATTCCTCTTTGTCCGCATACGAGACCATGGCCGTGGCATCATTCAAAAAAGCGACATTGGACATTTCTTTGGTGTTATCCGTGAGCAGTTTGAAATATTCAAGACACGTGGTTATGAATTCTGTTTGAGAAGGTTTGCTCGTTGACCAAACTTTCCCCAAAAAGAATTCAACATCAGTTTGAACAGTGCTTGTTTCCCTGGATTTTTCTTGATAATTTCCATATCAAGCTAAATGCCTTCAGCGAGGAAATAGCTCTCAACATAATCCTCCTTATCGGCATCCATCTTACACCAAGACGGAAACCCACTGGCCTCGGCCTTCAATTTCAACATGGTGTTGATATATTTACTTAACAAACCATCCTGATCCTCCGATCTTGGCGATGCTCTTCGAAATGCCAAGCCTCGGGAATTTCTCAAATTTGATGACCCTTCTCAAGCGCCTTTGCAAGTTCGAGATGCGTCCATGGACCCTAAAATGAACGTTCTTCATCTGTGTGCGAACATATCCTGTCGCCAGCTTCCGCGCACTTTACACAAAGCGGAAACATGAGCTTTCCATTAACCTTCAGGGGTAAAACTGGATGCAGCAATCCTTTACTGGCATGCTAAAAAAACTGGATGCAGCAACATAAAAAAACCCATAAATATCTGTGAATTCATAAGGTTCAAGATTTCGCACAATTACAGGATGCCCAACAGAATATGTGCCTCTCTTGTTGATGTACGGATACAGAGAACAAAAATCCACATAATGGATTTTTTCGCCCTCTGCACATTTGTGGTACAATTTGGATGCATTAGTCCTTCTACTATAAAATGCATCCCTGGGGTTGAGAGACTTACAAACGGCTTTGCCTGTAAGAAATTGTTTCACCTTCTCATCATTCTTCTTCATTTCATCCCACTCACACTCCCACATCTCCTCAACATAAAAACTACCCGCCTCCAGCTATTCAACCTTTCTCTCGGTCATGTCTTGTACTTCGCCCATGGTGTCCTTACCGTGAGGGACCAAGGCAGCTCTGTCAGGAAAACACTTCACACAACCCTGGTATGCACACCCCTGAAATTCAAACAACGCTTCCCACATTTACCGTCCACAAAGAATTAACCCGCCTTTGCTTCACCCTCCACAGACTTAGCCGTTTGAATGGTTTGCTGTAAATAAAAGGATCGATACCTCAACCATTCAATCGCTTTCAGGGACTAAGTCCGTTTTCTAGCCCTCCCTCCGGGGGGTACCACTGCCAATGTCTTGGGTATGATGTAATCCTTACGGAAAACACTCATACATGCAGAGGCAATGGTAATACTGAAATCAAAGGGATCAAACCCGCAAGCTTCATTAAAAAAGGACTTAAAATTCACGCTTCCTTTTTTCAAATACACACATCTGACTTACAATAATTCTCAAGCTCTTTCTTTATACAAAATTTATTTTCGGCCTGATGTTTGTACCACTCCAAAAAATGCTCTCTTCCGCGGGAACATCTGATCTGGGTCGTACATGTCCTTGGAGGGCCACTCCCCGTCATAGACGTCGTTTGATCCGTCATTCAGCAAGTACGGAAAGTAACCTTTCTCAATCTTCCAAATCAAAGGTTTTAGGGAACTTGGCTAGGGCCATGGGGAGGAAATTGAGGGAATCAATGAATTGCAGGGTTGTATTGCTTTTAGAAACGTGCGCCTTTGACCTCAAACTTAAAATCTTATTGCCATTCATAATAACTTTGAATTGAACCCCCCTTCGGCTGAGCTCCTTCAAATGAATCCCCCATCATACCCCTTAAAATTGTGTGCAATATATGTTAACCGCAGTTATTGGAATTCAAAACAAAATCAATCAATTTTTGGAGTGTACGGGGCCCACTAAAAGGAATAAAATTCTCATGGGAATACGAGGGGCAAACAATATCTAATTTACGCTCCTGTTAGATATGTTCGAATACCCATGCAATAGTTGGGTTTGTGTTGCTCAATGCCACTTGTATTTGGAGGCAATATGTAGCTTTTAAAGTCAAAGTACATATAATTTAAGCTTGTTTTCACAACCCTTTTTGGGGTTTGGGTAATGGCGTGATAAAGCACTTGTGGCCGCAACTTGCTGTCTGCCTGCAATTCCTGCAATAGTTTGTGTTTGTATCGCAGAAATGTTTATTGCTGCCTAAAGTTTTGTTGCACAGAGGGCAACCTTTCAAACTATCGCATACAGAAAGATCGCTTCTTTTCATATACTTGGTTATCGCATGATTATTGTAACATGTCTTGCTCGGAAACATACGAAAACATGCATTACACGCTATCCACCCACCCTCCCTACGGCAATTCCCGGTCCCAGCCCTACAATAATTACATTGGGACCCACACCTGTGCGTCTAAAGTTGACGGCAAACCCTGCAGCACTTAAAACAGAAAGCCCTTGCAGCAAGAAATAAGGAAGAGAGCTAATAACGTCAAAGTGATTCTTGCTAAAAAGTCAACACAAGCGCTGTTCCTTCTCTACACTACCTTTAAAAAATACTCAATCATGCAAATTAGCGTGAAAAACAAAAATTTGAAAATCAGGTAAAATTCTTTGAAACTTTTTAAGTGTCTCCAAGGTACCACATTCTTCGGTATCGACACCGGCTTGCGCGCACAACAGCTCCGCTTGATTTTCCTGGGCTGCATAATCGCTCCTAAATTTATCTTTTGTATATCTAGACATTTTGTCAAATTTCAATTTAGCCACGAGAAGAGCTCGGGCAAGCAAAGCTTACCTTTGGTCTCGATAGGAATAAAAATACATGCGGTCCGGAAAAATTTATGGCACTTGGGTAACTCTGTTTCCTAACCGCTGCTCTTTCCCTGGGGCATGGCAATATGGGTCAGCTCAAAGATCAAATGATCGCCAACACCAAAATCTCTTTTGCTCTGCATTACATTTTCAATGCACTGCATCAAACGTTCTACAGTAAGCTGATCGACATGGCCGAACAGGATACCTATGGGGTAATCTAAACTATCGCCCGTAATAGAAAAAAAAAATTATCAAAAAAATTAAAATCATGTAAAAGCGCATGCAAAACAATTTCTAGTAAAACTCGAAATGACTGAAAACGATTAGGTACATCTTCCATCAAGCGCTCCAAAACATATTCATCAAACTGAATCATATAAATAAATTTTGTCGACTTAAATTTTGTGATTGCGATTCTGTTTGTTTCGTGAATAGAAAGCAGATTCTTATATTCATCGTCAACAGAAGCAATATGATTTAGATCAAATGAATGATTTACCTTCTCATTTTCAGCCATTTCGATGGCCTCCATCAATTCGCAGAAGGCGCTGGAGGCCTGGTCAGCGCCTCCAACTTGTTCAATTTCTTCTTCCTGAGAATCGAAGCACAAAACTTCCGGGCCTATGGTGGCCTGTGTACATCCCCGGAGAAATTCTTCCCGAAAGAATGCATTGGGCTCCGATTCTGAGAAAGAAGTTTCCGTTGTGAATAAACCGTTCGAGTCCCCAAACTCCATATCATCAGAAAAAGTTTCAGCGGAATCAGGAACAACAGTAACCTTAGCAGTCTCCGCACATCCATCCGTTTCCGCACCTCTAGCCGTCTCCACCAGATTAGCCATCTCCTCCAGGCTAGCCGTTTCCTCCAGGCTAGCCATCTTCACCAGGTTAGCCGTCTCCACCAGGTTAGCCGTCTCCACCAAATTAGCCTCAACAGCTCTGGCTGCAGCCTCCAGGATAGCTCTCTCATCAGATCTCTCCTCCGACATAATCCTTAAACCGTCGTCGATAATTTTTTCCACAGAACCAACATTAATGTCCGCGGCTCCTCAGCCTCCGACACATCCAACAACTATACGTGGTTCAGAAAAGCCCCCACTAATACCTTGCACTCTCTTTCATACACACACATACACACATCAATTGCAACTGACTGTAGTGATATATTGCACAACCACCACACATCTTTCTGTCATTACGGCTGTTCAATGATTGAAACTTTTGCCTTGTAATCATTTATGTTATTATAAAGGGAAAATTAGATACCAGGGTATGTATCTTTATAATGTTTATAATGCAATTTTTATTGGTGGAAAATTTATGTAGCGATGTGTGTAGATTTTCTTGAAACTATTTTTACTTGTTGTAACATTAGTACTAATGTTAGCATAGACTCCGATATATGCATTTGTGTAGCAACTAAATGTGCAGTGCAATGTTCATAAGGCTAGGCTAAATGTACACATTATCTCCAAAAAGCGGCCACCTCTAGAAAGTTTCACCAGATCGCTTATTAGAGAGAATACGGTGGTTAAAATTCACAGGAATATTCCTTTAACTATAAATTAAATTAAAATTAAAATGATGAAAAGGAGAGAAGGGCTATAGTAATATGACTTACTGGCACAAGGTCCTTGATGACGTACATGTGAGGCAGTGGATATATTTTGGATGCCTTCTTCAGGTTGTTTGTGTCGATACGACTGCAAAGAGGATAACAAGCAACAAACAAATCATACACTTAATCAAAACACATTACCAATCAACTAAGCTTTTTCTGTACCAACCACAAGGATTGTGGCATAGCTGGTCATCACAGATAAGACTTCACCACTTTTAAGCTCTCGTAAACTAGAGCCATCAACAGTGATAATATTAAAGTAAGTGCATTGCAATGTTTTTCCTTTCAGACACTTTTTACTGCTTGCTTCATTCTAACTGGGCTGAGAAGGGTTAGTCACCCTTTGACTGCATGAGTGCGTCACTAGCAAGCTATACTGTACCAGCATCATGTAGGATTTTTGCCCCACTTAGTTACATAGATTTTATTGCTAGGCAAATTTGTGCAACGATTGGTTGAAAAGCTGTCAATCAACTTACACAGAGAGATTGGTTCAATCAATATTTCTATATTTTTTTTAATGGATGACTTGCAGAATGTATTTTCCACCAATAGATTGGAGTAAGGCTAGCTTCACAATTCATAATCAATGTCACCAGCTTCCTTGTAACTTTTGTGGCAGGGTTTAAAAGAAACATGACTTAAAAAATGGAGAGCTTTTTGTTGAGATTTCTCTTACCTGATACATGCCAATGTGTTGGTACCATTGATGTTCATTGCACAAGAGCCACATATACCTTCCCTGCAGGACCTTCTGAAGGTCAACGTGGGGTCAATTTCATTCTTGATCTTGATAAGGGCATCAAGGACCATGGGACCACAGCTGTAGAAAAAAGAGGTAAGGCCATTTTTTTTACTCATTAAATATCTATAACAGGGATCAAAAAATCAAGTTGTCCGCCTGGCAGGAGTATCTGAATTTGTGGGGTTGTCCATAAAGTAAATAAAGTTGCCCGTGGAATTTCTCTGTATGCGTAAATTTTGCTGAAAACCAAGTTGTCCACTCGGGCAGTTCACGTATATGTCACTGTTGCCCAGATAAAATGTTTGGTTTTTCTCCAGCAAGCAGCCGGACGTATGATTTTCAAACTCTAACTTACAATACATTTAAGATATTAAGAATTGCAGACTATGATGAATGAATGGGTCAACTAACATCACTCAATGACCATCACAGATCATCAATGCTGTTCAAAAAGCAGTCTCATAATCTGCCGGATGTCCCAACCCACCCATCACACCTTCATGTCAGCCCATCCATCACGCCTACCCAGGGGTGTAGAAAAGGTCACCTCATGGGGGGCAAGAACCGCCAAATTTTCCCCCTGTTAAAAGCGGGAAAAATGCAATGGTTCAGGGACTGCTGAACGATTTTTGTAAGTGGAGAGGTGGGGGGGGGGGGCTGAAGAAGTTACATTCATATTAACCCCTGTACAACTAAAATATTAGCCCTCTCTAGGGCGAATACCTCCGCCCGGGCAACTACCTCTGCCCTGTTGCAATTCCAATATGCCTAGAATAATTTTAGAGTTCATTTGATACCCATACCCAATAAAATCTACCTCAGAAATCCTAGGCCCACCAAGATTCATTCCCAAGTTTTGAACTGTAATGAACATTTGCAATCTGAATACTTGAAGATTATCTAATGACTGGATTTATTCCAAGACCATACCAATGGCCATACCATTGTTTTCAGTTTTATTCAAGTGAAGCATCATTGTTTGAGCACTATTCAGCCAGGATTCACATTCTATCACGTTCCATTCATGACAGAAACCAATTGTTTCATTTTCATTAATTCCAGAGAACACTTGATTTAAGTCTCTTTGAGTCCTCTGGGCCTACTCCCCATCCATCCTCCACATCCTGCTTCCTAGGCCTCTAAGCCCACTCCCCATCCATCCTCCACATCCCGCTTCCTAGGCCTCTGGGAGAACTCCCCCATCCATTCTCCACAATCCGCTTCCTAGGCCTCTGGGCCCACTCCTCCGTCCATCCTCCACATCCCGCTTCCTAGGCCTCTAAGCCCACTCCTCCGTCCATCCTCCACATCCCGCTTCCTGACCTCTGGGCCCACTCTCCATCCATCCTCCACATCCTGCTTCCTAGGCCTCTGGGCCCACTCCCCATCCATCCTCCACATCCCACTTCCTAGGCCTCTGGGCCCACTCCCTATCCATCCTCCACATCCCGCTTCCTAGGCCTCTGAGCCCACTCCCCCGTCCATCCTCCACATCCTGCTTCCTAGGCCTCTGGGCCAACTCCCCATCCATCCTCCTCATCCCTCTTCCTAGGCCTCTCGGCCCACTCCCCATCCATCCTCCACATCCCGCTGCCTAGGCCTCTGGGCCCACTCCCCATCCATCCTCCACATCCCGCTTCCTAGGCCTCTGGGCCCACTCCCCATCCATCCTCCACATCCCACTTTCTAGGCCTCTGGGCCCACTCCCAATCCATCCTCCACATCCCGCTTCCTAGGCCTCTGGGCCCACTCCCCATCCATCCTCCACATCCAGCTTCCTAGGCCTCTGGGCCCACTCCCCATCCATTTTCCACATCCCACTTCCTAGGCCTCTGGGCCCACTCCCCATCCATCTTCCACATCCCACTTTCTATGCCTATGAGCCCACTCCCCATCCATCATCCACATCCCGCTTCCTAGGCCTATGGGCCCACTCCCCATCCATCCTCCACATCCCGCTTTCTATGCCTCTGAGCCCACTCCCCATCCATCCTCCACATCCCGCTTCCTAGGCCTCTGGGCCCACTCCCCATCCATTCTCCACATCCCGCTTCCTAGGCCTCTAAGCTTACTCTCCAATCCATCCTCCACATCACCCTTCCTAAACCTATGGGCCCACTCTCCCATCCCCCCTCCAATCCCGCTTCCTAGGCTTCTGGGCCCACTCCTTCTGCTTAAGAACCCATGAATCAGGAAGATATTAAGTTTCAAATTACTGAACAATCATTTCAATGATTGAGCAATATTTCATGATAGAATCTCTTTTTTAATTTACACCACATTCATGATTTCCTAGGTGTGTTCATGCTTATAACTCACTTATTTAGATCCACATCGTATGTCTGCATCCTTGGCTTGTCTCCTTGCTTATCAGGGTCCTACATTGATAAAAATGAAAATTGTATAATACAATTTGTAGTAAATATTGCAAAATTTCTCATTAAAAATGATTGCAAATGGACATTTAAACACCTCATTGAACTTTTAATCCCACTTAAAACAATTAGCCGATTTGTGACATTAATAGTTGAATAGTTCCACACATTAAATACAAATTTCTGGGATTTAAAGGATTAGTTAAGGGGTCACGCAAGTATATCTTGTATGAAAGAGGACTTTAAAAGAAACAAAATGGTGAAGAAAGTATTCAAAAATCTTGTTCCATTAAGGAGATATTTAAGTTTAAACTCTGGTATCATTTATATAAACGACTGAAATCAGGCTAGTTGTGACATCATTACCTCAGATTCCTCAGTCTTTATGTATTCTATTATACTTTGTCCTGTGATTTTGTGGCGTAAAAACCAGGGAATATGTCAAAAAAAGTAGTAAACCTGAATCTAGGAAGGGTATCTATAATATACCACCTGAAAAAGGTTCAAGGAAAAATCATTTAAATAGTGAAATAATTAAATAAACTTTTTTTTAAATACATCAACAATTGTTCAGATTGTGAGGATGAAGGCGCAACATTGTACGGGGAAGATGAGGGCTTGAGTTGATCTTAGGTATTTAAAACTTGTGGCAGATTTTGCTATTTTGTTTTGGGGATTAAATGCACATTTGTTAAAGGTGTATGGACATGTAGAGACAACATTACTTCAATTAATTTAAAATCCACTTAAACATGAGGCAACAAAATCTCGTCAAAATCGGCTACCAATTGGCCATTTTACAGCTTTTAGTGCAAATATGCTCATTTTTGTGCTACTCTTGTGATGCACAGTATTAACAGGACATAAAGTGTGTTCTCCCTTGAGAACGCGCAAGCGATCATTTCCCCTGCAGGCGATCCGATCCGCTGATTTTGTGCTATGTGAACGTTCTCCAGATCTGATCGCAGTCGGGGTATCAGGATCCTACTTTTGTAACTCTCTGTTATTTCTCTTTGAAAAAGGGAAGATAATTCCAATGAAGAGGACTTTAACTTTGCCATACCCTCAGCCAACCTCAAGCTGGAAAAGACATTTTAAACATTTAGGGTCTGAAATTATACAAAGAAATATAAAGTAAAACCAAAGCATTTTCAGGTGTTTTCCTTTTTATACATCACATTTTTTCAATATATTAAAAACATTTCAATCGTTTAGTACTCATAACTTGAAAAGTACACATGCTATTTTCAAAATTCAAAGACTAAAAAAACTGAGAAAACTAAGAATTTAATGCTCTTTTTGGTACGTGGTTAAACAAGAAACTTTTGTAATAACCAATCAATCAAATAAATGCATTATATTTTTAATACTTACCCATCTGTAGACTGAAAACTTTTTGTTTCTGGGAGTTTCTCTAGCTTCAGGTGCCGCAGCTGTTTGCGCTAATCTTAAGATCTGTGAAGAGGTAAAAACGATATACTATTAGAAAATGACCTTAATTACTCTAAAAGGTTCTTCCAGCTGTCCCTGCTCGGCTGTTGCTATATCTTTATTACGGAAAAATCATGACATTACGTTTTTCCCAAATATCAAAAATATCCGGACCAACATATTTTTATATGCGATTTTCATTAAACTGCATCAGCCAATTTACGCTACATCCATCCAAGCCATTTGGTTTATAGGGCCGGTGCTTTATCCCTGGTTTCCGTGGCGCAAGCGAATGAGAATACAGGATGCCAGTCCATCACAGATCAACTCCCCAGCAGTGCTGGTACTCATTTTGCAGCTGAGTAAGTGTCTTGCTCAAGGACACCATGCAGCGCTCATGACGGGAATCAAACCCAGTGCCCTTCGCATATGAGCATGACTCCTTAACCACTAAGCCATTGCACCTCACATAAACTGCATTTTAATTCTAGCCTAACAAAAATTTGTAAAACCCCGAGGTTCATAAACATTTTTATATTAATTAGATCTCAACAGAATATTTGCAGCAAATCTGATTTCTTTGTGCTTACTTTTCTTGGGTCAACCACAGATTCACCCCAGAAATCCCAAATTTTACTTTATTATATCTAGGCCTAGTTTAGAAGACTGATGCAAACTTGTGTGGTAAAATCCGTAAATATCTCACAACTGTAAAGGCACAATATTAAAGGTTTCTTGTTCGGAAATTCTGGATGACTCATTTTACTTTATAGTCAATGGGGGATTATTTTTATTTTTACATGAAAACAGTGCTTTATCAGTAAATTTTGGTTTCAGATTTTAAATTTGAGAATTTCGAATTATCAATTTTCATGACAAATAATATTGATTATCTAGGGCCTAGCCTAGCAGACCTACGAATGTTGTATGTCTAGCCAATAACAACTTGCAAAGATGTTGCAGGCTAAATTGTTAAGTTGTAGCCTACAGACTACAGTCAGTAGGATACAGTGCTACAATTAGTATTGTTAATTTTATGTAGGTCCTACTGTCCCAGGCTAGGCCCCTCTTAGGCCTATCACTGTCAGTATCACTGTATCATCAGTTTTTAATTTTTTCATTTCATGATCATTTATTTCCACATTATACAATATATATACAAAAATAGTGACAAAAACTAAACAAAAGTACATTCAAATTTTGAATTAACAAATAGCATAAGTTTCTGGACTTGTTACCAGCAATACACTGCAATGGGAAAAGAGAAAGAAAGAAGATATAATTCATTTTATAACTCTCTCCAAACCATACATGTAGATTTAATTACAACAAATACAAGAGTAAAACTAGAATATTAGCACTCTGTAAAGCACATACTGTACCCCCACCCCTGTTCATTCCCCACCGGAATACAATCTACCTCAGACTCCAACTTACCATCTTATAACCCTAAACAATCTCTTTCTCACTGTTGATCTTTATTGCCATTTAAATTCCAAACACTTAAGGATCATCACTTGTGATTATTGTTTTTAGTTTAATTCAGGCTAAGCATTGACTGTTTGAGCTCTATACAGGGTGGATTAACATTCATTTTCATTTATGGCAGAAACCTATTGTTTTGATTTCTGCGATGCCAGAGACCACTCCACTTGATTTTCTTTCGAGTCCAGATAATTAATTGTATGGCTGTTCTTTCATGGCATGAGTTCATTGTTCAGCACATTCCATTGAAAAGTTTCAACTAAGTGTTGATAAATTTTGCCCTAAAACATCCCCACCCCTGCATTTCTGCCCTTCCCCCATTTGCAATATATCCCTAATTTTAATCAGGTCTTCCTAAAGCAGTAACAAAACCACAGGCCAAATTTAATCAAAATCTATTCACTACTTCTTGAGATATGTTGATGACAGACAAACAAACAGACAAACGCAGGCAAAACTGATTGTATTAATGATGATGGAACTTAAACACATAAATATATAACAAAAAAATATGTCAATTTTGTATGTCTCTATATACGTCCATTAGTCTACCACAATGTTCCAGATTATCCTTCAGTGACTTCCATAGCTTAATTCCATAGATATAAATATGCATTCTGTTTAGGGAAGTACAGGTAAAAACATATTTAAAATTGTCATTTTGTCTAGTAAAATAATGATTATTCCCTTCACAACTAAATAAAATTTGCAGATTTTGTGGCAAAAACCTTCTCTTTGTTCTAAACATTACAGCAGTCTTATAATCAACCAAATCTTAAAGTTTCAAGCATCCATATCAATAAATAAGTTATTAGTATGTTTATTATACCTGGTATTGTAAGCTATTCTTATTGCTTTCTTTTGTAAAACATAAATTGGATGGACATTTGATTTAAATGTTTTACCCCAAACTTCAGCGCAGTAATTAATATAAGGAAATACAAGTGAACTATATGGTAATTTCATAGATTCTGTTTCTAGTATGTATTTGATCTTATACATTATTGCAATACTTTTGGCCATTTTAGATTTTACTCTCTTAATATGATCCTTCCAATGTAAACTATCAATTATTATGCCCAAAAATTTTGTTGAATATACTCTCTCCATAGCATGGTTATCTACACTTACTATAATATTGTTGTGACATTACCTATTAGAAAATACATGAACTTTGTCTTGCTACTATTTAAATATAATTTGTTCACCATAAACCATACTTTTAATAGTGTTTGCACCGGGTCCAAAAATCGGACCGGCTACAATCATTTCTGTGATATGTGACAATATTTTGTGATCGTTTTATTGTATTGCGTTGGATTAAAAAGGAAACAAACACTTTTATAATTCTTGTAAGCTAAGATTTATTCTTTTAACATACAATTCTGAAACAGAAACAGTCAGCAATTGGTAATATTACGAAAATCCATACCCGGGTTGTATTTTCGGAACCGGGTAGCTTCACAATCGGTTGGGTACCTCGAAATTTTGGGTACCTGTGTAAACACTAATGTCAACCCACGCTGTTCAATGCCCTCTACCACTGCCCTCTACAACTGAACCAAATAGCAAGGTATTATCTCTGTTAAATATTTTGTACGCAAGTCTATTGTTATGCAAATAACCTACTTAATATGCACACTACACCTCACCATTGAGTGTAGACAATGCTCTTCACATATATGATCATTTTGTGTCAAACAAAATTCCCACTTTCCACTTTAATTTAAGAGATACTGTATCATAGATACAAAAAATTTCATTGTTATGCAAATAAGCTAATTAGCATGGACACACAACCCCAAATCATGCTCATTTGAACAGTACCCATGTCCTCTACCCGTGTAACAAGTACCAAGTTATTATCTAAGGTCAAATATTTTATGCAAAATTCAATTGTTATGCAAATAACCTAATTAATATGCACATTACACCTCACCATTAAGTGTAGACAATGGTCTTCACATATACATGTATGATCATTTGTGTAAACAAAATCCCCAATCCCACTTTAATCTAAGATATCATAGATACAAATGTTTTCATTGTTATGCAAATAAGCTTATTAGTATGCACACACAGCCCTCCAATCATGCTCATTTGATCAGTACCCATGTCCTCTACCCCTATGCCAAATCACATGAATGTACACCATTCAAACTTAAGTTGTGAAAACTTTAACCAAAACTTTACCGGACGCCGACACCGGGGGTAGTAGAATAGCTGTACTATTCTTCAAATAGTGGAGCTAAAAATTATATGAAAAATAAAAATGTTGTTTGGTTTAGTTTGTTGATGTTTAACGGCACCGTGACAGTCAGAGTCCAATGTGCCAAGAGGGTGTTAAAAACTAAGGTGCTTGAGTTAGGACAGAGAGGGAAGGAAAGAGAGGTGAATAAGGGAAAGAAGTTAAGGTAATTAAAGGAAGATGGGGAAGGTAAGACAGAGAAGGGAAGTAAAAAGAGGTTTAGATCAGGTGGAATAGATTGCTGTTGTGGAGAAAGGTGATGAGGTGGGGCCGAGGCGGATGATAACAACGTCTTATCTGCGGTTGCAACTGTGCAGGGGGACGTTGGTCTCGACTTTGGGTTTGATTGTGTGAAGTTTGTTACTGGTCTTGAGATTTCTGAAGTCTTGCCAGGTCTTACTGGGGTAGCTGGAAGTGGAGAAACGGAGGTCTGAGTGTGGGATAGAAGAAGGAGAGATGTGATTCAACAGAGCATTGTTGGCGGCTCTGTCAGCTCTTTTGTTGCCAGGAATGCCGACGTGGCTGGGGATTCAGATAAAGATAAATTTGTTTTCCTAAGGAGGTACAGTAATAGAGTGAATTTTATTCGGGATTTGTAGGATGAGTGGATTGGACCAGAGCATGTTGAGGATGCCAGTGAGGACGGATTTGGAGTCAGAGAAGATGACGAAGTGGGGATGGAAGGAGAGTTCAACAAAGTTTAAGGCCAGAAGGATGGCCTTTGCTTCAGCTGAGTAGATTAAGCCTCCATCAGGGAAGGGAACAGGCGATTATTTAATCGAGATGCATCGCCGATTTTTAAAAACCTGTTGTGTGTGAATATTCTATGCATAAATCCCTGGTTACGACTACTATGTAACACTCTATAACCTCCAGTGTAAATGAGCCAAGTCCACAGGATGTCTTTTGTTTGGCAAACAAAAGAGCAGCAGTGCAGGCTTGTTTGCTCGAACAAAGGAAGGATTTATACCGATCAATACCTGTTGAGGAAGTTGCATTTGCACCCAATAACACTTGACGTATGATGTACACTTATGCTGTTTAATGTAACATAAAATTGCAGTTGCTCCCGTAGAAGCAATACAGTTTCAATAAAAATTAAAATAAATTCTACTTTACAACAGTTTTACAGATCATTGACAAGAAAAATATAATTATAATAAGAAATATATTTATAACAAAAACTCACGATGCATCAATGACTGTCTTTTGATAAAAATGTTATTTTTTAACGTAGCTATTTACTCCCATCGTGGTCAGGCTTTCACAACAGTTTCCTAACCCCCGTTCCAAAAGGCCTGTTCTGTTATTTAATGCACTAACCAGTACACGTTGGTCCCTGGAAAACATTATGCAAACTTACAAAAGATCAGGTTTAACACACCCTGTTGTCGCCTCAGTTAATGGCCGCCAAGTTAATGTATAGCAAATTATTACCACACCTCACATCAGTATAAATTCTACTTTTTTCAAAATCATTAAAATTGTGTCAGAAAAACAACAAAATATCTCGTCAATGATATGCGCTCATGGATTTTAAACATTTTGTACAAGTCATAACTGAAGTTGCTGTTCAAAATCATTAGAACTGTGTCAGAAAAACAACAAAATATCTCGTTCAATGATATGCCGCCCACGTCCCCCTTCACATGTTACTATTTCTGGGTGGTTTATAACCTGGCGACAGGTTTCCTTGAACTCCTCGGCCATGCGGCGCTAAGTTGTTGAAAGACATACTGCATGCATGACACTTTTATGTAAACATTCAAAATGGAGGAAAGCCGTAAAAATTAGAAAAAAAAGACAACAATACCAAAACCGGGAGGGGGAGTGGACATCCAACATTTTGTGAAGTGAGAAATATGAGGAAATTCATTGAGCACGGGAGAGGGATGATCGAAGCATCGCCTTATCTTCAATCAAAAAAACAAATGAAAATGGGAAGGGGGAAGGACAATATCATATACCAAGTATGTTTTCACAGTAAAAAGAATTCCCCCACCTCAAATTCATTGTTTGGTGAAGAAATTCACCCTTTGAAACCTGAAACGGGGAGATCTTAACAAAGAACCATGGCAATGCCGCCCCCATTCCACCCCTATCCACCACTTCTTCCTATTCGTAATACTTCCATTTTTTTGTAGAGAAATTGAAGAAAATTGGGGAGGGGGCGATACGATCTTCAAAATTATGTTTTCATAAAAGAGAATGCCCCCACCCCAAATTCAATAGTTCAACGATCCCAGTTTGTCGCTTCAACTTGCAAACGAGCTAGGAGATCATAACAAAGATCTACTCTCCCGCTGCCCTCGCCCCCATCCACCCCCTTCTTGCTGTCATTATACTTTAATTTTTGTGGAGAAATTGGAGAGGGGACGAGATAATCTACCAAATTACTGTGTGCTTTCATAAAGGAGAATGCCCCCACCCTAAATTCGATAGCCTGATAATATTAAATTAAGCATGTAGAAGAAGGAATCACTCTGGAGTACCCCTCCAAATTGCTATTAATCGCTGTGATCCCCGGTCCCGTATCCATAACCACCTAACTCAAGTTTATGTCTTTTAGACTTCAAATATTTGGAAGCCAACACTAAAATCGGGAAAAGGCAAATACCTTTGTAAGTATTTCTCCTTAAATGTGAAAATCGTAAGTATTCTCCTTTAAATGTGCCAATCGTAATTAATTGGACTGCACTAGGTTAAAGTCCGACGCAGCTGGCGTCAATTTGTAAACAAATCTGTCAAAGGTGCTGGTAATGGGGCAGCGGCATTATTCATGATTCTTTAGAAGTTTGCCGTGTTTTTGCGGTATGTGTTTCATAGAGATTAATGTTAATGAAGTTTATTGTTCGTAAGTTTCGGGTAAGAATTAGAATATATTTGTTGGAAAGAAAGACATTTTCGCATGATTTAATTTATAAAGAAATTATTTTGCACCTGGGCTTATCAAATAGTGGGAGCAACATGTATGTTTCTGTTTACTTACACGTCGCGGATTTCAAACTTTCGTACAGATTTTGATGCATTCTTTTCAACATGGAGGTCTACACTAAGCAAAGAGTACTTAGTTCAGAATTTTATTTGTTCTCATTTTATTATTATTTTTTCATTTTCTTTTGCGTTTCACTTTTGCTGTACATGGAACTACATATTAAAATGTTTTTGACAACGTTTTTAAATATTTTGGTGGAAATATTTCACGAGTTAAAATTTTACTCGACTATTTGGAATACTATATATTTCGGAATAAAACATGGAAATCTCAGTGAGTTACACTTGTTTATTTTTATTGCGCCGATCTTTTTTATTTCGCTTATCATTTTAGTTTTTAGTCAATACTATTTTATTCAATTTTCATTTTTTTTTTTTTTTGCTTTAGCTGTTTTTATTTCATCTTTAGCTGTGGAAAGAAAAAAAAAGATTTTTTAAATGTGCAGCATCATACACAAAGAGATGAAATACAGCTAAATAATCACAAAAGTTACCAACATAATTTTTTTTTAGGCTTTTTCATATATTCGTCAATGTAGTTAAAAGCAAGCAAGATCAGTGAAAACTTTTCTATGCAAGCTTGTAAAGCTGACGCGATCAATACGTGGCCAGTCCAAAGTACAGCTTCTATTGTTATTGTAAGGAGCTTATTTTTGGTGTGTGCACTGGAGAGAATATAACTGTTTTGGCTGTGATCGGTACTCACAAGATTTGGGCATTGATGTGTGCACGGCGATTAAATAATCGCCTGTTCCCTAACCTTGAGGGGAAGCGTGAGGCTAGGACAGGCGGCGGCGGCTGCAAAAGAGCCTTCCCGCATGGAGCCTTTGGTGAAGAGGAAGGAGTAGTCATGGAAATGTCTACTGAGTTGGCAGTATTTGGAGTGGAAGGTTGGGTTGTGAAGAGCTTTCGTGAAGGAGAAAATACTAAGGTATACCTTGAAGGGTGGGGGGGGGTGAATAGTCCAAGTGGGTGTAGGTGGGATGGTGTAGGTGGGATGGTATATCTGGCGATCGAGAAAATGTTGATGTTGGCTTTGGAAAAGTGGGAGTGCATCCGAATCCCGAAAGGTGGGGGGCTTTGGAAAAGTGGGAGTGCATCCGAATCCCGAAAGGTGGGGGGGAAGCGTTTGTTGAGATTGAAGAAGTTGGTGAAGGAGGGAGAACGGATGGAATGGAAGCAAGGGTTACTTGGATCGGGGAGGATGCGGAGAGCATAGGAGAGGCCGGCCTTCGTGCACCAGAGGTCGAAGGGTACTTCGTTGGCCTCGACGTGGAGACTGGTGATAGCAGAGGTGTGAGTGGCGCCAAGGCAAAGCCTTAGGGTAGTGTTCTCAGTGACCTCCAGGTGTTTCAAGTAAAATTTACGGGCAGAGGCGAAGATGAAATTGCCATAGTCCAGCCTTGATCTGAGGGGTTAGCGGTATAAGGTGAGCAGAGTGAGCTAATTTGTTCCCCAGTCAGTGCTTGAGAGGACCTTAAGGAGACTAAGGATTTTGTGACATTTTGTTTTGAGGGTGCTGATGTGGGAGAGATAAAAAAGTTTGGAGTCGAGAGTGATTCCGAGGAAGCGAGAACTGACTTTACTGGGGATTATGGAATCTTTAAGGTGGAGATTTGGGCAGAGGAAAAAGGAGTTGCTGTTGTTGAAATGAATGAGAACAGTTTTGTCTTTTGAGAAGTTGAAACCGTTGGAGTCACTCCAGTGAGCCAGACTATCCAGACAGTGTTGTAGGTTATTTTGGAGAATATGTACCATCTAACACCATTTCTTTTGAGTGACAACACTCGTGCGATGATTGAAGCAGACTAGAAATTGGATATTATGCATTATATATGGACTTCCAGATGCTACCAAAATAATGCCTTTTCAGTAAAACATTGATAAGAAGAGGGTTATGAAATTTTAGGAATTGGAGCCAATTTTTGTAAGGCATACAGTGTAGGCCTTATACCAGTTCCACAACTTATTTTTTCCTTCAGAATATGCTGAGGCCTAAACTTTTTCAATGTTTTTGTGATTGATTTTTTGAGATAGAAACCATGTAAAGAACATTTTTAAACATAGTGGGTGTTTATTTGAAGATGATATGTATATATTTTGCAGTGATTTTTGTTAATTTGTACAAAATTTTACTTGACTTTCTTTGAGCTGAGACGAGATTACCTTGCCCAAAACAGTACATACGACTTACGTATGACTATAATTTGCATATCGATAATTCGATATTATCGATATTTTTTAGGCAATATATCAATATGATATAACGCTCAATATCGCCCAAGCTTAGATTCAAAGTTTACTAATGACGCTAGTTAGGCTTATAGGACAATAATTTGAAACAAAAGATTTGTCACCCTTTTTAAAGATGGCTGAAATATTTGCAACTTTCCAGTCCGTAGTACATACATATCAGAAAGAGACCTCCAAAATAGCTTGGTAAAAAATGGGGGTCAAAACAACGGCACGTAACACGTGCGGGTGAATTCTATCAGGCCCTGGTGATTTGCTTATATTTAGATTATTGAACTTTTTAAGAACTGTCTCCTCAGATATATTTACTGTATCAATAGAGAAGTCATGGCATCTTAAGGCGAGTGAAGGGATGTTGGATGTATCTTCAACTGTAAAAACACTTTTAAAGAAGTCCTGGAATCAAATATGAATTCTAAAAAAACAACATGAAAACTGTAAAATTATTTTCTGATAAGTTAAAAAGACACCTACAGTATATCTAAATATGACTAACTCTAGTTTACCTTCATGTATTTTCATCTCCACTTAGTCTATGATTATATTTGACCTCTTATCTATTTTTACCCAACCACTTAATTAATTTTTCTCTAGGCTTCGTTATGTTACCGGGTAACTAACTAACATACCGGTTGTTTACTAAATTATCACAATTAGTTTAAAAGATCAAAAATATCTGACCTCTGACCAACTCTCATCCTTGTTGGAGAATGAACCATTTGTATAATAGTCATGAAGGCACTCAAGAAAAGTTGGTAGTACTGGATGAATAACAAAAAATGTACCCCACTTAATGTCTGGGAGGTTACAATCTCCTACTACACAAAATTTATCATAAGTCCCAGCTATTGATGAGAATATAATGTTGGTAAGTTACTGAGTGAGAAGTTTATCTCACTAATCTAAGCTACTGTTAGTCAGATAAACATCTGACCGTAGTATACACTATAGACATTACATGACTGCGAATACTGGGTCAGACATCCTATGCATATAACGGTGGAAACCGCTAAATTGACTCATCATGGTCACGTCGCAGAATATTTGCGGCGCACTCCTGTTTTGCAAACATTTTCCAAGAAATGTGTACTTTTTTACCTCATTCATTTTAACCTGCAAAAGTTAAGCTACATAACTAAAAAAGCTTCTAGTATGTAACTCTTAATCTTAAAAGCTTGGGCACATAAAAATACATTCAATAACTATGTACTAAAACCCCTAAAAAGAAAAAACTTTCACCTACCTCAGTTGCTACCTTCTCACAATCAAGTGCGCCGGAGTGAATGTACCTAATTATTTCAAAATCTATCGAACATCAGCCATCCCAGCATAGTGTAAATGTTAAACGCGGGCATAAAAAAAATTGTGCGTCTAAAACAAGTGCACACTTCCATTGACTTTACTGACTGAAATAGTATTAGTAATCATGGCATGTAGGAAATATTCAAGACACCTAATTAATGAAATAAATGACAAGTACACATTCATGTTTTGGGTTTTTTTTTGCCAAATGCATCCTAAGCAACTGGAGGTGGCAATCAAAATAATAAATGGAGATGATACTTTCATGAACTGTTTGGCAACCAGAAGCATCAAAAATTTAACTGAAGCCAATCAAAATTTACCTTAAGTTTAGGCCTACTACCATACATTATCAATTAAAATTGTAGTGAAAATTATTATGAGGTGAACTGAAAACTAATTAAAGATGCACAATAAAGGAGTTTCCGATATAGTTCAATGTTGTTCTCAATCATGGGTTTCATTGTGATACAACTGCACGCGAAATAGGCAAGGAGCGAGTCAAAAAGAGGGCTTATGCTAAATCCAGAATGTTCTAAATTTGTCTGTGTGTCGACATATTTATGTACACTTTGAAAAAACTAAATACGAAAGGAATTTGAATCCCTTCAAACTCAATTCACCATACAGAACTTCATTATTGAGGGCTGAAAATACTTACCCCCAATAAAGAATAATAACAACGGAAATGACCTATGTATCGTCCTCGCTTGAAACGCCACTGAATTTGTAAAAGGGTGAGAGGATTCGTAACAGAATTTGGTTAATGGTCTCCCCTCCTTCCTCCTCCTCTTTTCAGGATCGAAGGGCCCCTTGACTATTTCCATACTGTCCATGATTAGTGTGGTTGTGATTTATCTACCAAAAACCTAAATGAAATGCTAAGTTTGCTGTCCCCTCCTGTTTTAAATACCGCAAGTCTTTTGTTAATTTTGCTAATTAAAATTTTTGCTTTAAAGTGTTGATAAATTGTGATATCTTTGAACATGCGCCCTTGATAGCCCATCCAGCAGAAGGTCATAATTGACCATAAAAAAGAGTATGTTTTGTATGTTGGCTCCTGGGAGTATGGGGAGGGGGGGGGAATTGTCAGAAAGAACGAACCCCCTTTTGATGAGAAAGTGCCCTTTTGAAATCTAAAAGAATAATAAGCATCCAATATTTCAATGTTTGTTGTCCTGTCATACGAAAAACGAACCACCCTCTTTCAATTTCCTTGCTGCGGGTCTTCCCCTGGTTCGGCGTAGATATTAAAAAGCTGTCCCCAATTTTTCTTGTAAAATCGCGTAACAGAGGAACCAGGACCCTTCATAAAATAACAGAAAACTCTTTGCTTAATTACATGATCTGCATTGAAGTTCTAACATACTACATAGGGCCTATCCCAAATACTTTCTTGCAAAAGTGTCCTTATCTTCAGATCTTACTGTCAGATTCCTTCTTCCAGATTAAACTTTCTTCAGAAATACTGCTCTGGAAATACTGTTCCATCAACAAAACAGGTATCTATAATTAATCCATTTTGATAAAAATAACTGCAGTGCCATCTGTGGCCTTATAAAATCATGCCGTGCACCGGCGTGCCCGCAGCGGCACGTGCGTCCACTTCGCTGGCGTTATATTTATTAGTACGCGTATACTATCGGTGTTGTGCACCTTAGTTAAAAAATAAATAAACAGTTCCAAGAGCGTACAGTTGAACTGAAAGGAGTGTATAATATTGGCTTACATTTTTAATCATTTTACTTAGGATTACTGACATATTTAAATTACATACAACTAACAGCAATACAGGAGCAGTTAACTATATATTTTTATGTGCCGTAAGTACAGTAATTACAGTGTAAGAGGTGACGTAGATAAACGGTTTATTCGCGATTTTAGGACTGAGGCGATTTCCACGTTAAAACAGATAGGACGGGGTTTCATTCTGTATGTAGTGGCAGTGCGTAGCATGATGTAGGCTAGGGCATACAGAGGGAGATGTTATCTCACTAAGCTACTGAAGCCTGGCTAACGTACTACTAGGCCTAGGCCCTACTAACGTTAGCGTTAATATAGGGTCTAACGAGTACACGACAACGTTAGTTAAATTGTTCTTACCTGAAGTGGAATTACTTTTCTTTGAAATTGCAGAAACTGACAGGAGCTTTTGATTGCTACCGAAGTCATCTTGAACTCTTCTTATGATATATTTTGCTTACTGAAGAATACAGTTCGAGGCAAAGTGAATTACCTGTTAAACTTAAAAGTTAAATAACACTAATTTTTGTGACAGTAGATTACCCTGAATCTGACTGTAGACCACAGAATATTTCTTAAACACTAATGAAACTACAGAAATTGTAGTGCGTATTGCGTTGCAGATACCAACCTACTACATTAATATTTGCAAAATCGTAAAGAATATTTAAGGACGCAAAATACGCTTAGGCTATCTTAAGTGGCAAATGTGTATCTGTGTAGCAGTGCAGTAAGATGAATTGTGTAATAACCTGATTTCGTGATTACGTCACTGCGAAGACAACGGATTACTCCCTAAGTGATGTAATTTGATATATACTCAACACACGGATTGACGGGACGGGCCCACAGATTGACAGATCCATGGGCAGATCAGCGGCGTAGCCAGAAATTCATTTTGAGAGGAGGGGGTGGGGAAAAAGCGGGGTGGGGGGAGGGGGGGCTACAATCTTCTTTGGAGGAAAACTATAAAGGCATCAACTTTTCAACTAACATATTACTGTACTAATTGCAGGTAGGCATACCATGAGGTAACAAACATAAGTTGATGGTCAGTATGGCTTTAGGGCTGGACCCCGGGCCAGAGGATATAAAAGATATTACATCAGCAATTGATGATAAAATGCATGCAAATGGGGTCTTTATAGACCTCAAGAAAGCTTTTAATACAATTAACTACGAATTGCTTCTAAAAAAAAATAGAATATTATGGTATACGAGGAGTGGTGAATAATTGGATTTCAAATTATCTTTTAGACATGCCAGCAATATGTAAAAATTAATGAATGTTCCTCAGATTTTTTAAATATCAAATGTGGTGTTCCTCAAGGATCCATTCTGAGACCTAAGCTTTGTATTTTATACATCAATGATATATGTTGTGTTTCTGATGTTGTCAAATTTGTCCTCTTTGCAGATGACACTAATCTTTTTATGTACAGATTATGATATTGATCATTTGAGCGCATGCGTATCTAAGGTGTTAAAAAGACATGAAAGTATGGTTTATGGTGAATAAATTATCTTTAAATAGATAAAACAAATTGTATGTTATATTCAAAAAGGCATTGTGAGAACACTATCATTATAAAATTTCATGAATATGTAATTGAAAGAGTATTTAACATGAAATTTGTAGGGGTAGTATTATACAGTGAATTAAATTGGAAGGAACATATCAAAAAGGTAAAATCTAAAGTTGGTAAAAGTCTTGCAATAATGTATAATTTAAAAGAGGTATTAGCAGTGAAGCTTATGAAACTTCTGTACAATTCTTTAGTGTTTCCTTACATTGATTATTGTCTGGAGGTTTTGGATAACACCTATCAAAGCAATATTCATCCAATTTTGAAAAATGGGGATATCTAGGGGCACGTCAAAGGGACAATTTCCAACAAGTTTCTGTGCGAACTACATTAAAAGCTATGTGTGTTTCAGTTCATGGGGTTAAAATATGGAATCTGCTTAATTTAGAACTTAAAAAGTGTAAAAGTGTATATATATATCTAAGAAAAGATTTAAATTTAAAATATTTGAAAAGTACAATTTACTGTAATTTTACTGAATTTCATACATGTATCTATATTGGATAGGTTTCTGTGTACAACACATTTATTGCTCTGTTAAGTATCTAAATGTCTTATTTTAAGAGGGGTAGGGGTGGGGGAATCACATAAGATTAATTTTAAACGTATTCTATCTCCTTTTCAATTCATTTTGTTTTGAATTGGAAATGTCCATAACAAAAGCTTCTATACATTTTGTTTACTATTTGTATACTGTATATTATTTAGGTTTTTAATGTACTGAGATGCATGATGGAAATAAATTACTAAAAAAGTAAGTTAAAACATCGTAAACACAGTTTTTGAAGACATGGATGGGCTTCAAACATCATGAAAAAGCATTGTGGGGGGGGGGGAAGTAAAATGGTTTCGTTTTCACAAAGATCTTAAAACTGAGATTTTCCTATATTCTAACACCTCGTTTAAAACAGTACAGGAGGGCATAGGATTTTGTAGTAACCCTAGGACGGCCAGCAACGGCAGCCATACTAACACGGCTGGCATCAGTCCGACGGTACTACGGGGAGTACTACGTCCAGACGTCCTAGATAGCATTATGGCAATCTACGTTACTGCCAGACTGCACGTCAGCTGTACCATAGTACCTGCCAGACTGCGCTGCCTGTAGGCGTGCATGGCAGGCGCGGCCTGATACGTCTTCGAGTCGTGCGTTGGCGAAACCGATATGCATACATCTGTGGTGCGCATATGAAACTGCTGCAAAGCATAATAGGTACCGGTAATAGATTGTAATTGTACGCAACATGTTACATTACATTGTGATGCGCAAGGTGCTGCGCATATATATCATTTTTTACATTTTTTTTTTGTACGTAAGCCTTTATATATATTTTTGTACTTACATCTCTGTTTGTAGATATAAAAGGCTGAGACTATACTTACATTTCTGTTTAAAGATATATGGATTTAAAGATAACAATTTATAGACAAATTTAACGATAAACTGTTTATAGAAACATTTTTATTATTAGATATATTAGTTAATAGATATATATATATATATATATATATATATATATATATATATATATATATATATATATATATATATATATATATAGTTATATATAGTTATATATAGTTATATATATATATATTATATATAGTTATATATATAGTTATATAGTTATATATATATATATATATATATATAGTTATATTTGGAGAATTTTCTGTTTGTTAATTACTTGAATTTTGTTTCCTTTTTATTCATTTCATATCTATTTTGTCGTGTTCTTATTACTATATGTTTAAATTTATTATTGGTTTCTTCTTCTTTTTTCATTTATAGGTGATATGTTTCTTATTATCTGTTGTATTCATTACTTTCTATTTATTGCATATTCGATTTATATTTTTGTAAAACATCCTTTTTCTATTGGTTTCTTTGCAATCATTTCATTTTTAGTTTGTTTCTTATTGATAATTTTTCATTAAATTTTCTTTTGTATTGAATTCTTCTTCATTTATTTGATATTCAATTATATTTTTCTTATAACATACTTTTTTATTAGTTTCTTTTTTGTTTATTTCATTCTTATTTTTATGTTTCTTACTGTTTTTTCTTTTTAATTTTTGCCCAAACGACTGTCCATAGTGATCAGCAGAAAAAATACCCAGGGTTGAAGAAGTCGAGCTATCCAAAGGTAACATGTCATTGTATAGAACAACCCCGGTAGGCCACGCCCTTATGACAATTAAATCATACACATGCATATGCCACTGTTTGCGAACTACCTTGCGAAGTATTTCACAAACTGCTTTGCGACGAACGTTTGGTGATCCTTTTAGTAAGCAAGCGCGCCCAAAGGACCACCAATTTTGTTCGTCGCAAATTGCGAACATATTTGCGAAGAAATTGGTTGTGAAGCTGTTCTTTTGCGAGCCAAAAAAATTTGGAACACATCTCTTGCGAAAATATTGATTTTGAACAGGTGCTCCGAACATATTTGTTTCCGATCGTACATTTTCCGAGCATATCTGTTTTCCGAACTTAAATTCTGCGACCATATCTGTTTGCGAACATATTTTGTGCGAACATATTTGGTGGTCCTTTTGGCGTTCCATATTTTTCCTGTGACAATTTTGCTAACCGCACACAAAACTTCGGAGCTGTTGGTGGTGAAACGATCATGCTTGATTTCAGTTACATTGTCCAAGCCTGGGATATTTTTCTTTGTGTTAGAATGTTTTCACAAGCAGGCTTATGGAATATCGTAACATTTCTAAGATGATGGATGATCTTTCTAAGTTTCCGACAAATTAGCTGTCTATTTTAAATTTACTCCCCTGTCATCCGGGCTGCAGTCGCCTGGCCGCTAAAAAAAAAAAAAAAGCATTTGGGCAAATTTACTGTCCCAATTTTTCTATAGTTCATTTATCAATCCGGTAGCATGCCTATTAATGGGAACATAAATGTTCCTAAAGATGGGAACATTTTGCTACATGGAAGCCGCCATTTTGTGATATTTCCCATGATCCTTTGCTATCCTAACGTTACAGTTTTATGCAATGTTACATAATTCAAAAAAAATACGTCTGGAAAATATATCTTTGTTAGGGGAAACTTAAAACTCATGAAAATACCTTAATTAATGTCACGGCTACAACTTGTCCACTCTTATTCGGTATGTTCATCACGCCGTTTTCGAAATATTCCACAAAAAACAAACAATTAGAGCTAGGCTTTTAGGCGCGAAACGGCCATTTTTAAAATTCAAATGTTTTTCAACACAATGACTTTTAATATTTCAAGTACAATTAGAAACTATGACATTTTATCGCAACATCTGAACAATAGGGCTGCATGACTTCAATATTCTCGTGTTTTAATTGTTCCTAATAATAGGCATGCTTCCGGACTGTTTACCACTGGAAATAGATTAAGGGCAATTACTCTCTATCCACCTATATTTAGTTCACAATCGCTCACAAAATAGGTAAAAACAACTTAATGCCCAGATTTAGTCAAATTTGTTAAAACTTTCAAATATACCCTATTCATGAAGTATGTGTTGGTTCGAAAACATTTGGAAAATTTAACTTAAACTTCCTAATTTTACCACATTCTTCAGTTCTTTCGAAATACAGATTCAGAATTTGTGTGTAAACGTTGTCTGCCAATATGTACATTCGTTTGAAAGTGTTATAAGTAAATTAATGTTCTGCCCAAATTTATCTGCATTGTTTGTTTTCGGAAAAGATTCAGGCAAACTTACATATCCCCAAATGCGCCCACATAATTTCCTTCAGAAATGTTTCGGGAAAATTAACAAATTTTTCTCACATACTTAAGTTCGCAAAAAGATTCAGCCAAATTCATTGTCTGCCTAAATTTATTCATATTATTTAGGAAAATATTTGAGCAAACCAACCCGTTACCTTTTCACTTTCATTCTGAAAACTTAGGTGAATTTCACTTCACTCCTAGTATCCTGGAGTAAATGAAATCCTTTCTGAAATCTTTCAGCAAATTTGATTTGCTGTCTCAGCCTGTCTGAGTAATACTGTAAGATGATTATGCAATCATTTTCCCGAATACTGACATACATTTTGTCCGAATCTTTGGTTGCCCCTCTTTTTTTGGTGGGGGTGAACCCCCCCCCCCCCCCCCTTCACCCCGCCCCCCTCCCTCGCTTGGAGAAAGCAATATCGTGGGCGGTGCCCTCCCCCTTGTGACGCCACTTTCCCATATAAGAAACCATTGTAATCTAAAATAATTAAAGGCACATGACATATGATGTAAAGCTGAAAAAATTGTATTTTTGATTGAAAAGAAACTTCTTTAAATACCAACGTTTAGAGATCCCTGGAGATTATATCATTTGCTTATGCAGTTTCACTACTAACTTAAATGTTAATAGACATTAAATTCGGCAGTTCGGAGTGGGCCTACCACAAAATATCGCTTTAAAATTGAAATCAGTTTTTCTATAAGTTTAAAAGGTTGCACAAACCTACAACACTTGACAGTATTCATTAAAATCCCTATATCTTAATAATTGAAAATGGTGTGACTAGAAGATAAGTGATGTGGCAAAGGTACAATCACTGTTCGTGAGATTCAGGTGCTTTCAGCTTTCCTATTGCAGTCCGGGATCAAACCAAAAAACTGGGTACTTTGAAATACCCAAACAATTGGGTACTTTTATGTATTAGCATGAGCCTACACATTTGACTAGCTCACACTAAACATACAGGGTTTCTCATTCTTCGCTTCGGATTGCCCAAAATTCTTCTGGATATCCTGAAATTTTGGAGACGGATAGTAAATAGATATTAAAAAATGAACAAAACAGACTATCCATAATCTGTCTTATGGATTTTCTCAAAAAGGCAACCGTGAATATCAAAAAGCAGAGGCAAAAAGTTTTGAACATCTCCGACTCCAAAATTTCAAGTTATCCATTGAAAATTTGGACATCCGGAGCAGAAAATGAGAAACCCTAGATGTTTAGTGTGGGCTAGTCAAATATGTAGGCTCACGCGATGACGTAATACACAAAACCCAATTTTAGTGGTATTTCAAAGTAACCAGTTTTTCAGGTTGCAATCGAACTGTACTGTAGCCGAGGATTAAAATAAATAAGAAAATAGAAATATATGCATCACAATTCATCATAACGTAAATTAAATTTTGAACTCCGCTTTACAATGACTTTAAACATAAAATACAATTAAGCAGTTAACATGGAAGTGCCATTCTATACTATGAAGCTGTGATGAATATGGTAACATTTTCCTGAAATGTCTCTCTCCATATTTTTAACTTGTATAGGACCTATAGCCAATAACTGATACAATAATATCAGACAAATTTCAATTTTGAAAACCAGATGAGTTTTTAAACTATTTTTTGATCGCTAAAATTCCTCAGGCCGAGGGAGTTGTTGCTTATGCAGACAATATTGCTTGTGTTGAATGATAAAACCATAGGCCTTCCTCCATGCTGTTTTACTGTTTAAAATGTTCACAGAGTAAAATGTTACGAATTTTCGTTGGGTTTGTTGATGTTTAACGGCACCGCGACAGTCAGAGTCAAATGTGCCAAGAGGTTGTTACTAAATTATGGTGTAAGAGTTAGAATAGTGAGGAGATGAAAGGTTTGTAAGGGAGATAAGAGGGAAAAGCAGAAGAACAAACTTTTGGTGAAAAGAAAGGGTATGTAAGGTTAGGTGTAGGAAGGGAGAGGAGGGGAGTTAAATGTGGTGAAAGAGGTTGTTGCGGAGGAAGTTGATGATGTTTGAGGAAAAATTGTTTTCGAAAAGGTCCGAGATTGAGGATAGTGAGGCGAGAATAGTCCTGGAGTTCTGGTATAGGGGACAGGTTACGAAGATATGCTTGATGGAGAGATCGGTGTTACAAGTGGGGCAGAGAGAGGCACGGGAGCCGGAGAAAAGATTGGAGCGAGTGAGAAAGGAGTGGCCGAGGCGGATACAATGTTTTAAAGATTGTCCATTTTTTTTTCATTCAGAGTTAATTGATCTGATTCTCCCGTCATGAAATGATGTGAGGATTGCATCTTATCAGGTCAGCATTCACGTTTGCTAGCACAACGGTAAATTGTTTTTCAGTATTCTTGTACCAGTATACCATGGCATAATCTGATAAAAAAAAACGTTAATAGGCCTATTTGATTTATTGCAAGGGACATTTGAACATAGGCCCTAGCCTATCATTTCGTTGGCTGAAGTGACAGCCAACCCATGCAGCCATGACATGGAGTAACACAATACACACAGATATGGCAGCTCCCTGCGGTTAAAGGCCAGATATCATGTTTACGTGGGCAGTTATATACATTTATACAATAAAGGTTAACGTTTGTAATTGGTCATACACAAATACTGACAGCCAATCAACAACCGCTGCGGACCTGTGTACACACACAATACATATTTAGTAGGCCAGGAACGATCCACAACCGAATGTGACATTTAAGCCTATTTTAAAGAAAACGGTTTCGGTTGTGATAATAAACCAGCTGGATACAATTGGTAAAACGAAGTGACCGATTCTATACCACAACGGACCTTTTTAAGTACAGCATTGTTTTATTTACAAAAATATTGCATAAATTCGTAACAGATTTACTTTGCAGATAATTTTATCATCATATTTTTTAGACTAAAAGCGTACATAAATACGAAAATGAACAAAATCTAAAGAATTAGGGGTGGAAGTCATTCGACCACTCGGCTTAGTCGAACTTTTTATAAATCTTTAATAACAATTCTTCTGTCTTGTGTAAATTGTTACTTAAGTGTAGCAACGTTCCCCGAGAAAATTACTTCGCCTTCAACCTCATCGCCAAGACTCCCGTCGTTTTCTTCCTCATCTGAAGTAAGACTTAAATCTCCCTGGCCTGCGTCCGAACTCTCGAGTTGTGAAACAGAAACTTGGGGTAATCTTGTCTGCATTTGTTTCTGTGATTCTTTAACTAAACTTCGGAGTTTCTCGTCTTCATTCGACGAAGTCCGGCAAGCTTTGTTTTCATCCGAATGTGACAAAATCTTCAACGGTGGAATTATGACGTGAAATTCTGGCAGCTCTATCTGAGTGTCAGTTGTATTTAATTTCACTCCTCTCGTGATACTACTCTCATCTTTAAATAATTCTTGTACCCCCTTTACCAAAGCGTCCACTTCGGAAATCGCGGAAAGGTCAACTCGGTCCAGTTTGTGAGAAAGGGTGTCCAATATGCAATAACTCTCTTCCAGTTTATGCAAAATCAATTCATTTTCCTCCAGTCTTTGCACCACTCTGTCGTAGTCACATGCAAATGCATTATCAACTGCGTTTAACATATCTTGCCTCCTGCGCTCTATACTCTCCTTGCACTCCTCCGATTTGGAATCAATTTTCGCTCTAAATTTTCCTTTCTTCGATTCGATACTTTCCTTTTGTTCGCTTAGTGTTTCCACCCGATCGACATGCCTTGTTTTTTGAAGAAGTATTTTTTCGTCAATTTTTTCCAGGATTTCTCGTTTCTTGTTGATAGCACGTTGCACGGTTACCATATCATGTTTACTTAGTTTCTTTTGATGCTCGCATACGCACTCATCACATAGTAACGCATTACATGTTTCACAGAAGAAATGATCACAGTGCGCACTATGCTTTGCGCAGTTTGGTTTATTCTGCGATCGCTCATATTCATCGAGAATATTTTTGATGAAATAATTTGTGGTGACACTTTCCGATTCGAATTCTTGACGACATGAAGGGCATGTTGAAACTGTGGCTGACACACGTTTCCTTGAAGTGTAGACCTTACCGGCGGTTACAACGGTAATGCATCGTCTACAAAAAGAATGTCCACATGAAATGACAACGGGCTCTTCCATTACTGTTGTACAGACTGGACAGAATATAACAGATTGGTCCACTTCGAACTTTTCTGGTTGGTGATTTGCCATTTTGTTCTTTAACTTGTGCTTTCCTTTAGAAAAGGTTAAGTGCACGTACGTATCCTTAACCAGACAAGGGCAAGGCAGATCTGAGTCTGGATAATCTAATAGTTGATTCCCTTCAAAGAATGACGCAGGCAACGAACATGATCTGCAGATGACGCATCCAACTTAACAGAATATGATAGCCTAACCATTAACAAATATAGGTTCAAAAATTGGCAATACCAATACGTTGATAGCTAGCAGCGTTGTCAGGTTGTTAAAACATTAACTGTTAGGCAAAGTTCAACGAAAGCAACTGACCGGTAACTCTACTAGTAGCACAATACGAAATGAATTAACCTTTCAATTCTGTACAACATGCATGGGGTTAAGCTTCCAAAATGGCCAAACTCCACTGTACTGCTGCTGAAAGGTATACCAGTAAACAGTATGTGTTCAAACAGACATTAGATAGATTACAGCTTCACTGTACTGAAACTGAAAAGGGAATTCCAGGATTGTAACGGCTACGGATGTGATGAAGAGCCAGTTCTATTTTGGCATTGGCAATGACACAAATTCAAAGAGTTATCCTAATTAACAGCAACATTCTATGGAAACTTAATTAACAAGTGCACTTTATTCGGTTGTAACAAGGAATTGTTTCCGTTTTTTTCTAGATTCTTTGCCCCCGACTGTCCGAAAAGATCGTTCTGGCCCTTGCCAGAACCATTGACAATTGCTTATCGAGTGAAGACGTAATGGCGTATTCTGTTGCCCCACCCCCGGCATTAGGGGCCCTTACTCCAAGAACATGTTGAACTTCTCAGTTTTTGATCTTTAAATCCAAAAAAAAAGCATTATATTGATCTGTATGTGTAATTGTAAGCTGCGTTAGTAAAACCAAAGATAAAGGCAAACTTATTAATTTGGGTTTTAATTACTGCATGAACTGGTCTGAAATCTCGGTTGTGATGATGAAGAAAGGGATCTTGGTGCTGTCATTACTATCACCTGAAGCCTTCTAAATAGCGGTGGCGTGGTGGCATGGGGACACAGTCCAATCCCCAGCGAAGCTTCCTGAAAGGGCGCCAAAAGGGGCGCCATTATCGTCCCGAGAACATTTTTTTAGACCCTGGGAAAATATAGGTGTTGATCAATAAATTCTTCTAAATACTATTAAACAAGTAATATTCATTTTTTAAATACAAATTCTTTTTATAAAAAGCGAATAAATTTGACACAGAAAATAAAAAAATTCCGCCATTTTCCCCACCATTGGTACTCGAGCCGGCCCCTGGATATCGCGCTCGGACAGTGGCCAATGCATGGCGATAGCTTGTCGACAATATTTGATATCTGCCTCTGCCATGAAGGGCAAACAATTGTATTGAATACAGCTGGTAGAAGCTTTCCGAAAGGGCGCCGAATGCTCACAGGGTGCAAAAATATTATGAAAATATATTGTTATATACTTTTTGTTCTCAACGTTAAAAATGTTTTTTTCTCAATGCTTCATTCTTACAGCAACAACATGAAAACCATTCCTAAACCCCAAATAAAGACACATATTGTAGTCAATGGGATCCTACATTTGAACATTTGTTCCAAAATGATATTCCTTTTAACTGTTTAACTAAGTACTAAATTTAGTTAGAAATTGACACGATTTGAAGCATTTTTTTGCTACCAAAATCACGCCGAAAAACGCTGCTAGCTTCCCGGACTACGCCCCCTGGGCGCCCAGGGCGTCGGCTGGATTTGACACAATATTAAGCAATTTTCTGCTATGAACATCGCGAGCTGAGAAATGCAGCCCCTCTACGTGTAGTTTCGTCCAATAGATGACACATTGTAAAGGACAATTATACATGACAAATTTAACATGAATTAAAAAAACTGATCACACTTTATTAAGCCATGCATAACTCAAAAATAAAAGGGCTTTATCAACATTTAAAAACTGATCTGCTCAGATTTTAAACATTTTTTAACTAATATCGAAATTGCTACATGTCCATGGGCGTATATATGTACTTCATTAAAAGCAATCCACAACCGGATGTGACGTAAAAGATATGAACATCGTAATTTTACGGTCCATGTAGAAAATTATATACGTCCATCTGTCCAGGCTGTCTTTAAGAATGAATGAATGCATCCATCCATCCATCCATCCATGTTCATTTGTAGTAGGCGCCTTTTCCATAGGATACAAAGCGCCCAGAATGCTGCCCCAAAGTTCAGTAAGTAATACATGATTAAAAAAGAAAAGTCTTAAGACGTGTTTTGAACTGTCCAAGTGAACTGGCATGGCGAATGTGTGAAGGCAAAGAGTTCCAAACATGGGGTGCTGCAGCAGTAGAAACTTCCGATGGACCAACCAAATCATTTTCGGGAGCTGCTGGAATGGACCGGGTGCATATGTAGCTCATAGGCCGGATCCATATGAGGCTCATGGGCCGGGTCCAAATAAGGTTCATGGGCAGGTCGGGTCCATATGAGGCTCATGGGCCGGGTCCAAATAAGGTTCATGGGCAGGTCGGGTCCATATGAGGCTCATGGGCAGGCCGGGTCCATATGAGGCTCATGGGCCGGGTCCATATGAGGCTCATGGGCCGGGTCCATATGATGTTCATGGGCCGGGTCCATATGAGGCTCATGGACCGGGTCTATATAAGGTTCATGGGCCGGGTCCATATGAGGTTTATAGCCTGGGTCCATATAAGGCTTATGGGCTGGGTCTATTTGAGGCTCATGGGCCGGGTCCATATAGGGCTCATGGGCCGGGTCCATATGAGGCTCATGGGCCGGGTCCATGTGAGGCTCATGGGCTGGGTCCAAATACGGCTCATGGGTCGGGTCCATATGAGGCTCATGGGCCGGGTCCAAATACGGCTCATGGGCCGGGTCCATATGAGGCTCATGGGCCGGGTAAATATGGGGCTCATGGGCCGGGTCCATATGAGGCTCATGGGCTGGGTCCATATAAGGCTCATGAGCCTCTATGAGCGTATTCCTGTTACAATGAGGAGCAAGGTTATATATATATATATATATATATATACATACATATATATATGTATATATATATATATATATATATACATATATATATATATATACACACATACATATATATATATATATACACACATACATATATATATATATATATATATATATATATATATATATATATATATATATAGATAGATAGTATATATATATATATATATATATATATAGTATATATAGATAGTATATATATAGATAGTATATATATATATATATATATATATATATATATATATATATATATATATATATATATATATATATATCTATATATATATATATATATATATATATATATATATCTATATATATGTATATATATATATATATATATATATATATATATATATATATATATATATATATATATATATATATATATATATATATATATATATATATATATATATATATATCTCCGTGTCCAAGCACGTCAGCACAGGAAGTTTCTAATCAGTCCAGCAGCATGCCTATTAATGGGAACAGAAATGTTCTTAAAAATGGGAACATTTTGCTACATGGAAGCCGCCATTTTGTGATATTTCCCATGCTCCTTTGCTATCTTATCGTTAAAGCCTCATCTAATGTAACATATTTCAAATTTGAAATACGTCTGGGAAAAATATCTTTGCTAGGGTAAACTTAAAACTCATGAAAATACCTTCATTACTGTCATGGCTGCAACTTTTCCACTCCCATTTGATACGTCCTCACGCCGTTTTTAAAATATTATTTCTTTAAATAGAGAATAGAGCTAGTGTTTTTGGGCGCGAAACGGCCATTTAGAAAATCCAAATGTTTTTCAACACAATGATTTTTAATATTTCAAGTACATAAATTAGAAACTATGACATTTTATTGCAACATCTGAACAATATGGCTGCATGACTTCAATATTCTCGTGTTATAAATGTTACTATTAGGCATGCTTCCGGACAGTTTTTCGCTGGAAATAGATTCAGACCAATTGTCTCTGTCCACCTATATTCAGTTCACAATCGCTCACAAAATAGGTAAAACCAACTTAATGCCCAAATTTAGTCAAATTTGTGAAGGAAAATTTTCAAATATACTCCATTTATGAAGTATGTGTTGGTATAATAATGTTTGGAAAATTTAACTTATACTTTCTAAATTGAACCACATTCTTCGGTTCTTTCGAAATAAAGATTGAGAATTTGTGTGTAAACGTTGTCTGCCAATATGTACATTCGTTTGAAAGAGTTACAAGTAAGTTTATGTTCTGCCCAAATTTATCTGCATTATTTGTTTTCGGAAAAGATTCAGGCAAACTTACATATCCCCAAATGCGCCCACATAATATCCTTCAGAAATGTTTCGGGAAAATTAACAAATTTTTCTCACATACTTTAGTTCGCAAAAAGATTCAGCCAAATTCATTGTCTGCCCAAATTTATTCATATTATTTAGGAAAATATTCGGGCAAACCAACCTGTAACCTTTTCACTTTCATTCTGAAAACAGGTAAATTTAACTTCACTCCTAGTATCCTGGAGTAAATGAAATCCATTCTGAAAACTTTCAGCAAATTTGATTTGCTGTCTCAATCTGTCTGAATAATACTGTCGGAGGATAATGCAATTATTATCCCGAATATTGACATACATTTTGCCCGAATTTTTAGTTGCCCAACTGCATAGTATAGATTTACTATGTACAGTAGTCATTTCTACACAGACAAAACAGCAAAACGGAGTTTTTTAAATATCACTTTAACGGAATAAGATATTGAAACAGTTGGGTGTTTCAGTCCTCTTTCTTTTAACAGTTTAAGATTAACTTGCTTGACCACTGAACTACTGGCCAAGGAACTACCACACATGTATAGTTTCTTGACCTGGCTTTTAAGTTCCTTCATGTTTCCTGATCTTGTCCATTACAAATTTGACGACGTAAAATGCTATGCAAATTTCAGTGCTTTATTGTGCTAAAAAATGTATCTCTGAAACTAGGGATACTATTCAATAACAGTTTCCCTGGTGAAACTGATATGAATAATTTTACTTCAGTGGTCAAGCAAGTTTATTTTTAGAAGAAAACAAATAACGAAGTATCTACTTCAAATCTTCAAGCATATTTAAGCTGTTAAACAGCCCAAACATATGTAGAAAACAACTTTTCTCAAAATAAGTATTCTGAACAAATGTGCATCGTGGTTTCATAACATTATAGATCATTAATCGATAAACGGAAAGATGAAGATTCAGAAAAATAACTACTACGACACTGAAACACTTCCCATATACAGTGGTGGTACCAGGATTTTGACGCCGGGAAAGACAGGGACAGCTTTGTCTCATGAAGAGGAGGGGGAGGGCAAAAGCCCATAAATCATTTATGTCGCCATACACAATTTTCTTGGAGGAAAGCTGGGGAAAGCGATCTCGTAGGGGGGGGGGGGGTTGTACTTTCCCCTAGCGCCCCACTTTCCATATAAGAAACCATTGTTATCTAAAATAATTAAAAGCAAATGACATATTATGTAAAGCTAAAGAAATTGTATTTTTAATTGAAAAGAGACTTCTTTAAATACCAACGTTTAGAGGTCCCTGGAGATTATATTATTTGCCTATGCAGTTTCACTACTAACTTAAATGTTAATAGACATTAAATTTGGCAGTTCGGAGTGGGCCTACCACAAAATATCGCTTTAAGATTGAAATCAGTTTTTCTATAAGTTCAAAAGGTTGCACAAACCTACAACAATTGACAGTGATGTGGCAAAGGTGCAGTCACTGTTTGTGATATTCAGGCGCTTTCAGCTTTCTTATTGTAGCCGAGGATTAAAATAAATAAGAAAACAGAAATATCTGCATCACAATTTATCATAACGTAAAATTGAATTGTGAACTCCGCTTTACAATGTGTGGAAACATAAAATATAATTAAGCAGTTAACATGGAAGCGCTATTCTATTGGCTATGATAAATATGGAAACATTTTCCTGAAATGTCTCTCCGTATGTTTAACTTGTATAGGACCTATTGCCAATAGTTAATACAATAATATCAGACAAATTTCAATTTTGAAAACCAACTATTTTTTGATAGGTGAAATTTCTCAGGCCCAGGGAGCTGTTGCTTATGAGGACAATATCGCATAATGTGTAGAATATTGAAACCATAGGCCTTCATCCATGCTGTTTACCTGTGTATAGTTTAAAATGTTAGGACTTTCGTAAAATACAAAACAAGTTTTAAAGATTGTCCGTTTTTTTCATTCAGAGTTAATTGATCTGATTCTCCCGTCATGAAATGATGTGAGGATTGCATCTTATCAGGTCAGCATTCACGTTTGCTAGCACAAAGATAAATTGTTTTTCAGTATTCTTGTACCAGTACACCATGGCATAATCTGATAAAAAAAAACGTTAATAGGCCTATTTGATTTATTGCAAGGGACATTTGAACATAGGCCCTAGCCTATCATTTCGTTGGCTGAAGTGACAGCCAACCCATGCAGCCATGACATGGAGTAACACAATACACACATATATGGCAGCTCCCTGCGGTTAAAGGCCAGATATCATGTTTACGTGGGCAGTAATATACATTTACACAATAAAGGTTAACGTTTGTAATTGGTCATACACAAATACTGACAGCCAATCAACAACCGCTGCGGACCTGTGTACACACACAATTAGTAGGCCAGGAACGATCCACAACCGAATGTGACATTTAAGCCTATTTTTAAGAAAACGGTTTCGGTTGTGATAAACCAGCTGGATACAATTGGTAAAACGAAGTGACCGATTCTATATCACAGCGGACCTTTTTAAGTACAGCATTGTTTTATTTACAAAAATATTGCATAAGTTCGTAACAGATTTACTTTGCAGATAATTTTATCATCATATTTTTTAGACTAAAAGCGTACATAAATACGAAAATGAACAAAATCTAAAGAATTAGGGGTGGAAGTCATTCGACCAATCGGCTAAGTTGAACTTTTTATAAATCTTTTATAACAATTCTTCTGTCTTGTGTAAATTGTTACTTAAGTGTAGCAACGTTCGCCGAGAAAATTACTTCGCCTTCAACCTCATCGTCAAAACCCCAGTTTCTTCCTCATCTGAAATAAGACTCCCATCTTCCTGGCCTGCGTCAGAACTCTCGAGTTGTGAAACAAAAACTTGGGGTAATCCCATCTCGATTTTTTTCTGTGATTCTTTAAGTAAACTTCGGAATTTCTCGTCTTCATCCGACGAAGTCCGGCAGGTTTTGTTTTCATCCGAATGTAACGAAATCTTCAAAGGTGGAATTATGACGTGAAATTCTGGCAGCTCTATCTGAGTGTAAGTTGTAGTTAATTTCACTCCTCTCGTGATACTACTCTCATCTTTAAATAATTCTTGTACCCCCTTTACCAAGGCGTCCACTTCGGAAATCGCGGAAAGGTCAACTCGGTCCAGTTTGTGAGAAAGGGTGTCCAATATGCGATAACTCTCTTCCAGTTTATGCAAAATCAATTCATTTTCCTCCAGTCTTTTCACCACTCTGTCGTAGTCACATGCAAATGCATTATCAACTGCGTTTAACATATCTTGCCTCCTACGCTCTATAATCTCCTTGCTCTCCTCCGATTTAGAATCAATTTTCTCTATAATTTTTCCTTTCTTCGACTCGATACTCTCCTTTTGTTCGCTTAGTGTTTCAACCCGATCGACATGCCTTGTTTTTTGAAGAAGTATTTTTTCGTCAATTTTTTCCAGGATTTCTCGTTTCTTGCTGATAGCACGTTGCACGGTTACCATATCATGTTTACTTAGTTTCTTTTGATGCTCGCATACGCACTCATTACATAGTAACGCATTACATGTTTCACAGAAGAAATGATCACAGTGCGCACTATGCTTTGCGCAGTTTGGTTTATTCTGCGATCGCTCATATTCATCGAGAATATTTTTGATGAAATAGTTTGTGGTGACACTTTCCGATTCGAATACTTGACGACATGAAGGGCATGTTGAAACTGTGGCTGACACATGTTTCCTTGAAGTGTAGACCTTACCGGCGGTTACAACGGTAATGCATCGTCTACAAAAAGAATGTCCACATGAAATGACAACGGGCTCTTCCATTACTGTTGTACAGACTGGACAGAATATAACAGATTGGTCCACTTCGAACTTTTCTCTCCTAAATGATGGTTGGTGATTTGCCATTTTGCTCTTTAACTTGTGCTTTCCCTTAGAAAATTGTAAGTGGACTTACTGTACGTATCCTGCACCAGACAAGGGCAAGACAGAGCCGAGTCTGGATAATCTAATAGTTGATTCCCTTCAAAGAATGACGCAGGCAACGAACATGATCTGCAGACGACGCATCCAACTCAACAGAATATGATAACCATTAACAGATATGTGTTCAAAGATTGACAATATATAACATCTACAAATGTTAAAATGTTGTATAAGCGCGGCTACTACCAATACGTTGATAGCCAACAGCGTTGTCAGGTTGTTAAAGCATTAACTGTTAGGCAAAGTTCAACGAAAGCAACTGACCGGTGACTCTACTAACAGCACAATACGAAATGTATTAACTGTTTAATTCTATACTACATGCATGGTTGAGCTTTCAAAATGGCCAAATTCCACTGTCCACTGTACTGCTGAAAGGCATACCAGTAAAGAATACAGACAAAGAGTATGTATTCAAAGAGACATTCAAAAAACGGTATTCGTATGATAGATTACAGCTTCACTGCACTGGAACTGTAAAAGGGAATTCCAGGATTGTAACGGCTACTGATATGATGAAGAGTAAGTTCTATTTTGGCATTGGCAATGACACAAATTCAAAAAGATATCCTAATTAACAGCAACATTTTATGGAAACTTAATTAACAAGTGTAATTTATCAGGTTGTAACAAGGAACTGTTTTCGATTTCTTGCTCACGACTTTCCGAGAAGATCTTTCTGGGCCCTTGCCAGGACCAATATTGGCAATTGCCCATCGAGTGAAGACGTAAAGGCGTATTTAATACTTCTATTGCCCCGCCCCCGGCGTTGAGAGCCCTTACTCGTAGAACATGTTAAACTTCTCAGTTCTTAATCTTTAAATCAAAATATATGCATTATATTGATCTGTATGCGTAAATGTAAGCTGCGTAAGTAAAACCAAAGATAAAGGCAAACTTATTCATGTTGAGCAGAGTAATTTGGGTTTTGATTACTGCACGAACTGGTCTCAAATCTCGGTTGTGATGTTAAAAAAAGGGATCTTGGTGCTGTCATTACTATCACCTGAAGCTTCTAAATAGCGGTGGCGTGGTCGCATGGAGACACAGCCCCCATCCGAAGCTTCCTGAAAGGGCGCCAAGGGGCGCCATTATCGTCCTGAGAACCTTTTTTTAGACCCTGGGAAAATATAGGTGTTTGATCAATAAATTCTTTCTAAATACTTTTAATTTATAAAAGCGAATGAATTTTACACAGAATAGACCAATTTTCCGCCATTTTCTCCACCATTGGTACTCGAGCCGATGCCAAAATACAACTTTCCCCCAGTAAAATTTATTGAAGGAACCGTACAAACACACTAGTAATTTACCTAGTAAAATCAATCCGGAGGGGACCAAATTCACTAGACATTCCTTAGGAAATAAGAAGAAGGGAGGGGGCAGGGGGAGGGGGAGGGCGGGGTGTTATACTATCACACCGGGCCACATGCAAATCTTTCTCTCACAGACACGCTGTAACTCCTGATAAGGTCATGGGGATATACCGTACTAACTTTTTCACAATCCATCATTGAGTGGGCCATGCAATATTCGAGGAGAATCCCACGTTTAATCCGAACTGCGCATGTCTTAGACACCCCTGGATATCTCAAGCGGATGCGACCGCCGCGGTATAACGATCGTCAAAATGAATTCGAGAAAAAATAGCAATCTTTAGTTTTGTTTATTCCCTTGAAAGTGTCGACATAGTTTCCCCATATTGCAAAAAGGTTAAAACAGATTTTTGGATACATGTAAGGGCAGGAACAAACAGAAGAAAAAAATTGTTTATCCTACCTTACCATTCCGAAAATATAAATTAAATCCATAAATCTAATATAAATGTGTTACAGTGTGTCTTTTCTTCTCCCCTCCATGTCAAAGATTTTATAATCCACTCGGCCCTGAGGTTTTTTTTTTCCAATCTACCTATTCCTAAAGTTGGCCCAGAAGAATTTGCGTTAAAGGTTAGAAACAGACAAGTCATGAATCAAACCAGGGTAGCGATGCAAAAAATCAAGGAAATTCATACGCATCGATGACCTTTGGCCTATCGTTGAGAATATTCCAGCATTTAAGAGTTCTACTGTTCAATGAGAACATTGAAGAAATTCTCGTTTTACACCTATTGTGATGAAATTACAGATTAATTCATGTCTTTTAACATTTACTTCGAAAAGTAACAATTATTTCAAAACTAATAATTGTATTTACGGACGGATTAAATGTTTGCTTATAATTGTTTTTACGACCGGAGATAAATTAAATTTTGCCCCTTCCCCCCTCCCAAGACATTTGGTCCCCACCCCCACCCTTATTTCCTAAGAAATTTGGGCCCCCACACAATTAAGCCATAGCCCTCCAGTAAATTTGGTCCCCCTTCATAGTAAAAATGGTCTGCTAGTAAATTTGGGCCCAGGCCCTTAATTCTTTCCTATGAAATTTGGAGACAACAACTTGTTCCCCTTTTGCAAAGAAAAACCCTTCTTCTCCCTTCACACTAAATCTTACTACCGTTTTGCATAAAGCTCGCATTTTTTTCTTTAGTATATTAGCTTCTCACTTCTTATCACTTTTTAGCTTATCACTTCAATACACAAAATTAATTGAAGGAACCGTACAGACACATCAGTAAGTTACCTAGTAAAATCAGTCCAAGGGGGACCAAATTCACTAGACATTCCTTAGGAAATAAGGTCGGGGGGGGGGGGTGCTAAATTAACAGGGGGCAAAATTTACTATCACACCGGCCCCTGGATATCGCGCTCGGACAGTAGCCAATGCATGGCGATAGCTTGTCGACAATATTTGATATCTGCCTCTGCCATGAAGGGCAAACATTTGTATCGAATACAGCTGGTAGAAGCTTTCCGAATGGGCGCCGAATGCTCACAGGGGCGCCAAAAAATGTATGAAAATATATTCTTATATACTTTTTATTCTCAACGTTGTAAATGGGGTTTTTTCTCAATGCTTCATTCTTACAGCAACAACATGAAAACCATTCCTAAACCCCAAATAAAGACACATATTGTAGTCAATGGGATCCTACCTTTGAACATTCGTTCCTAAAAAATATTTCTTTTCCGAAATAGCTTTAGTTCGGAATTGACACGATTTGAAGAAATTTTTTGCTACCAAAATCACGCCAAAAAACGCTACTAGCTTCCTGGGACTTCGCCCCCTGTGGGACTTCGCCCCCTGGGCGCCTAGTGCGTGGGCTGGATTTGACACAATGTAAAGCAATTTTCTGCTATGAAAATCGAGAGCTGAGAAATGCAGGGATTGCAGCGCCTCTACGTGCAGTTTCGTCTAATAGATGACACACTTTAAAGGACAATTTTACATGACAAATTTGACATGAATTAAAAAAAAAAACTGATCAAACTTTAATAAGCCATTGCAGGAACCAAAAAGAAAAGGGCTATGTCAACATTTAAAAACTGATCTGCTCAGATTTTAATCATTTTTTAACTGATATCGAAACTACTACATGTCCATAGGCCTTTAACAGTATCATAACAGTTTTTACCTGTCTGCACTTGGCAAATTTAGCATGAATCAGCCACAACCCAGAACTAAAATTGCTATTTGCCAAATTCAGAATTGATCCACTCAGAGTTTAAAGGGCAGATATTGTGTTAACATAAACAGTATTATACGATATAAGTCAACTTTGACTGGTCATATATACACAAATACAGTCAACCAATCAATGGCAGTCGCGGAAGTGGCTAGCACACTGTATTACACATTCAATGCGTATATATGTACTTCATTAGAAACGATCCACAACTGGATGTGACGTGAAAGATATGAACATCGTAATTTTACGGTCCATGTAAAAAGTTATATACGTCCATCTGTCCAGACTGTCTTTAAGAATGAATGAATGCAGTGAAAACTTCTGATGGACCAACCGAATCATTTTCGGGAGCTGCTGCATGCAGAAATATAGAATTAAGTTGAAAATGATCATAAAATATTAAAGGATTAGTTCAGCGGCCAAGCAACTATAAAGGACTTCAAAGAAACAAAATGGTAAGAAGCTACTTTAATGTCTTATTCCGTTAAGGAGACATTTAAGTTTAAAGCTCTTTCTTATCTCTGTAGAATCTTCTGGTCAGCTGGTGTAGTAAGTCTACTGTGAAAGGTCAGCGCCGCTTCCTCATATTCTTATACAATTTGTTAACGTATTAAGTATTTAACTTTTTACTGTTTGAATTATTTTCCTCAAACTTTCATAGTAAGCTCTAATTACCCTTACTACATTTTGTTTTACTATTTCCGGACATATATATTTATTAATTCTTATTTAGAAATCGCAGAAACAAAAAATCGGGAAATACATTGGAAAAAATACACAAAATAATACTTATGGAGTAATTTTTTATTAACACGACAATATGAACACGTGTACAATTATCGCGCGTCGTTTAAAAACATGCTCATTGTACACCGCGCGAGAACAATGGAAGTTTTAGACACGCTGCTAAAGCAATAGTGTGCGTGCATGATTTAATGCGCTCATGCATTCAAGACAGGATAATGCATGATCATTCGCAATACATTCTGGTATGTATGAGCTTTGAATATCCGCCAGTGTGGATAGTATTGTTCAAAAGTTTATCTAATTTTGTCAATATTTCACCCCTTTTACCAAATTATATTTCATCTTTATGCACAGTTTACAATGAACTCCCTCGTAAATAATGTACGAGAACGAGGTTTACAATATTGCAAGAAATGTAAAATTTCCATGGCGCAAACTTTGATCGTTTATGGAAGCAGGGGCGTTGGAGGGGTCACCTCTCAGGGAGGGCACAACCCCGAATTTTACCGGTAATCAGCAAATAAATTTCACTGGTAACTGTTGCAATTCCATCGAAAATTTTCTTTAATTTTTGGAATTTTTTCCAATAATTTTACCAATCTGTTGTCAATGACTTCCAAAGGAGTGCAACCGAACAGGTGAAATCTTCTCAGGGGGAAGTTCCCCAACACACACACAAACACACTTCTTACGCCTATGTATACATAGAAGAATATTATAACTTTTTTTCCAACGAGATTAATTTTCAGAATGAAAATAAGGGGTGTAATTTCATCAGTTCATTCGTTCAATTGTAATGTTGGGCTAAATTACCTTGTCACTCCACAAACTTGGTTACTTTATACCCAAGTTCATTTTGTCTGTGTTTTGGCTGTACGGGTCTATATGAAGCTCATGGGCCGGGTCCATATGAGGCTCATGGGCCGGGTCCACATGAGGCTCATGGGCCGGGTCCATATGAGGGCCATGGGCCAGTTCCATATGAGGTTTATGGGCCGGGACCATATGAGGCTCGTGGGCCGGGTCCATATGAGGCTCATTGGCCGGTTCGAAATGAGGCTCATGGGCCGGGTCCATATGAGGCTCATGGGCCGGTCCATATGAAGCTCATGGACCAGGTCTAAATGAGACTCAAGGGCCGGGCTCATATGAAACTTATGGGCCGGGTCCATATGAGGCTCATGGGCCGGGTCCATATGAGGCTCATAGGCCAGGTCCATATGAGGCTCGTGGGTCGGGTTTATATGAAGCTTATGGGCCGGGTCCATATGAGGCTCATAAGCCGAGTCCATATGAAGCTCATGGGCCGGGTCCATATAAGGTTCATGGGCTGGGTCCATATGAGGCTCATGAGTCTCTATGAGCCTATCCATGTTACAATGAGGAGCAAGCTGGTTTTTATATATATATATATATATATATATATATATATATATATATATATATATATATATATATATATATATATATATATATATATATATATATATATATATATATATATATATATATATATATATATATATATATATATATATATATATATATATATATATATATATATATATATATATATATATATATATATATATATATATATATATATATATATATATATATATATATATATATATATATGTAACCGTGCCCAAGCACGTCAGCACAGGAAGTTTTCTTATCAGTCCAGCAGCATGCCTATTAATGGGAACATAAATGTTCCTAAAAATGGGAACATTTTGCTACATGGAAGCCGCCATTTGTGATATTTCCCATGATCCTTTGCTATCTAAACGTTAAAGCAATGCTACATATTTCAAATTTGGAATACGTCTGGGAAAAATATCTTTGCTAGTGGAAACTTAAAACTCATGAAAATACCTTCATTACTGCCATGGCTACAACTTTTCCACTCCCATTTGGTTGACCACGCCGTTTTCGAAATATTAGAAAAAATAGACAATAGAGCTATATTTTGAATATTCAAATGTTTTCAACACAATGATTTTTAACATTTCAGCTACATAAATTAGAAACTATGACATTTTATCGCAACATCTGAACAATATGGCTGCATGACATCAATATTCTCGTGTTATAAATGTTCCTATTAATAGGCATGCTGCTGGACTGAACAATATGGGTGCATGACTTCAATACTCTCGTGTGTTATAAATGTTCCTATTAATAGGCATTCTTCCGGACTGTTAGATGGAACTGTTGAACATGTACCGCTGCAACAATGCTTTACTTCATACTTTGCCATGATCAGCAATACCTAACCAGTTTTAACCAGTTCAAAACCGATTTCGTCAGCTCTGAACAGCTTCGTAAGTTCATGTTGCAATGTGCTTTATGCAGACGTGTTTTATGTCAACAAAAATGTATAAATTGATATGGATGACTTCACCCAGATGGAACTTCTATTTACGGAATGGTGAACTTTCAATACAATACACATCAACACATGTTCATATCCAGTGATTCATTGTGATACTCTTAGCACTTAGCATGTAAACAACAAACAAAGGATTTACAAAAGAAAATACCATGATCGCCCTCGCTGTAAATACAACACAAATTAGCATATTGATGCTTGAAACTTAAAAAATATACTGTATATGATACCGTGAAGTATACTGCATATGATACCTTGGAGTATACTGTATATGATACCTTGGAGTATACTATATATGATACCTTGGAGTATACTGTATATGATGCTTTGGATTATACTGTATATGATACCTTGGAGTATACTGTATATGATACCTTGGAGTATACTGTATATGATACCTTGGAGTATGATGTATATGATACCTTGGAGTATAATGTATATGATACCTTGGAGTATACTGTATATGATACCTTGAGTATACTGTATATGATACCTTGGAGTATACTGTATATGATACCTTGGAGTATACTGTATATGATACCTTGGAGTATACTGTATATGATACCTTGGAGTATATTGTATATAATACCTTGGAGTATACTGTATATGATATTTTGGAGTATACTGTATATGATACCTTGGAGTATACTGCATATGATACCTTGGTGTTGACTGTATATGATACCTTCAATTATACTGTATATGATACCTTGGAGCATACTGTATATGATACCTTGGAGTATACTGTATATGATACCTTGGAGCATACTGTATATGATACCTTGGAGTATACTGTATATGATACCTTGGAGTATACTGTATATGATACCTTGGAGCATACTGTATATGATACCTTGGAGTATAATGTATATGATACCTTGGAGCATACTGTATATGATACCTTGGAGTATACTGTATATGATACCTTGGAGCATACTGTATATGATACCTTGGAGTATACTGTATATGATACCTTGGAGTATAATGTATATGATACCTTGGAGTATACTGTATATGATACCTTGGAGTATACTGTATATGATACCTTGGGTATACTGTATATGATACCTTGAGTATAATGTATATGATACCTTGGAGTATAATGTATATGATACCTTGGAGTATACTGTATATGATACCTTGGAGTATACTGTATATGATACCTTGGAGTATACTGTATATGATACCTTGGAGTATACTGTATATGATACCTTGAAGTATACTGTATATGATACCTTGGTGTTGACTGTATATGATACCTTGGAGTATACTGTATATGATACCTTGGAGCATACTGTATATGATACCTTGGAGTATACTGAATATGATACCATGGAGTATGCTGTATATGATACCGTGGAGTATACTGTATATGATACCTTGGAGTATACTGTATATGATACCTTGGAGTATACTGTATATGATACCTTGGAGCATACTGTATATGATACCTTGGAGTATACTGTATATGATACCTTGGAGCATACTGTATATGATACCTTGGCGTATACTGTATATGATACCTTGGAGTATACTGTATATGATACCTTGGAGCATACTGTATATGATACCTTGGAGTATAATGTATATGATACCTTGGAGCATACTGTATATGATACCTTGGAGTATACTGTATATGATACCTTGGAGTATACTGTATATGATACCTTGGAGTATACTGTATATGATACCTTGGAGTATAATGTATATGATACCTTGGAGTATACTGTATAATACCTTGGAGTATACTGTATATGATACCTTGGGGTATACTGTATATGATACCTTGAGTATACTGTATATGATACCTTGGGGTATACTGTATATGATACTGTGGATATACTGTATATGATACCTTGGAGTATAATGTATATGATACCTTGGAGTGATATGGTACCTTGTATATGATACCTTGGTATACTGTATATGATACCTTGGAGCATACTGTATATGATACCTTGGAGTATACTGTATATGATACCTTGGAGTATACTGTATATGATACCTTGGGGTATACTGTATATGATACCCTGAAGTATACTGTATATGATACCTTGGAGTATACTGTATATGATACCTTGGAGTATACTGTATTTGATACCTTGGAGTATACTGTTAATGATACCTTGGAGTAGACTGTATATGATACCTTGGAGTATAATGTATATGATACCTTAGAGTATACTGTATATGATACCTTGGAGTATACTGTATGTTAAAAACAACGCATTAATTTCATCAGTTTATTGAAAGTCTTCATTATTCTATAAATGTACAAAAATAGATTTAAAAGGTTAGTTCAGGGGTCAAGCATGACCATCTTATATAAAGAGGACTTCAAAAGAAACACAATGGTGAAGAAACCATTGCAAAATCTTATATAGTTCAGGAGATATTCAATTTTAAAGTTTGGTTTCATTTCTGTACAAACGACTGAAATAGTTGTGATGTCACAGCCTTAGATTCCTCAAAGTTTTTATGTATTTTAAAGAAAGTTTATTTAAATTTTTCACTATTTAAATAATTCTTCCTGAAACTTTATTCACGTGCACTATTATCAATACCATTCCTACATCCAGTTTTACTCCTTTTCATACATATCCCATGGTTTTTATGCCACAAAATTACAGGACAATATATGATAGCATGCATAAAGACTTTGAGGAATCTGAGGTCATGACATCACAAGTAGTCTGATTTCAGTCGTTTCTACACAAATGATGCCAAACTTTAAACTTAAATATCTCCTTAACGGAATAAGATTTTTGAGCACGTTCTTCACCATTTTGTTTCTTTTGAAGTCCTCTTTCATATAAGATGGACATGCTTGACCCATGAACTAATCCTTTAAGTTATTTAATTAAAGGGGTCTTTGAATCTTTTTTCATTAAAATCATGTCAGGTAATAAATCCTTCATTACTGGTGTTATTTATTGTCCTCATGGTATTAATAATGTTGATATGGATCATTTTACGATAATACTCTTGAAGCCATCTTAAATGCACATCTGAAGTGTCATATTATGGGCAATTATAATTGTAATCTTATAAATTCGTCAAATCCAACTGTATGTGATTTCACAAACATATTGAATTCATTTTCTTTTGTTCAATTACAATCTTTGCCTACAAGAATAACCAGTACTTCTGCTTCTTTGCTCGATGTAATTTTCACCAATAATCTAAAGAGTCCCTGCACAAATGAAGTTCTTCTTGACGATATCTCTGATCATCTGCCAGTTTTACTCTTTCTGAAAATTCTTCAGCAAAAGTTTTCCCTCCCAAAAAGTATACCTGCAATATCAACCCCAAACGTATTCAAACTTTTCAGCAAAAACTTTCTATTGAAACTTGGTTAGACACTTGTAACAGTTCTGACCCAAATAATGTTTTTGATTCTTTTTACAAAAACCTTTATTTATCATTACAATGATTGTTTCCCTCTTACTTAAACAAAGCTTGTCTTTTTAAAACCTGGATAACTTCATGTATTAGGAATTCCTGTAGAACTAAAAACAAACTCTATAAAAAGGTTTCTTAAGAATGGAACAGATAAAAATTTCAACTCCTTTAAATTATTTTGCAATCGTTTAACTTTAGTAATACGTCATGCTAAGAAAGATTATTATAATTTAATGCTCCATCCTGACAATGGTAATGTAAGGAACATATGGAACATATAGTTATTAATGAACTTGTACGTGGCTCTAAATATAATAATGTAACTGAGGAACTTTTCCATGAAGGACCTTTCGAACAGTAATGACATCTGTGATATATTTAATGATTATTTTATCAACATTAGACTTTCTGTACCATCAGCCATTTGAAAATTATGTATTTACTGATTATCTTATGAATAGTTATATTTCTTCATTGTATTTAACTCCAACCGACACGATTGAAATTCATGATATGATATCCGATCTCAAACATTCTTTCCCTGGTTATGATGATATTCCACCCTCTTTTGTAAAATCGTCTGCTGATTATATTCTGAACCTCTTTCTTATTTAGTATATCTTTCTTTATCAAAAGATATTTTTCCTGATAGCCCCAAAATTGCTCGTGTAATCCCTATTTTCAAAAGTGGTGAGAAAAGTCTTACCAATAATTATAGGCCTATTTCTGTACTCCCCTGTTTCTTTAAATCATTTCAAAGAATAGTTTTCAATAGAATATCAAATTTCGTAATCAAACGTAATGTGCTCTATGACCTGATGACAATCAAGTTGGTTTTCTACCTGGTAAATCAACTTCTTGTGTAATCTTCCACCTTATTGATAAATTAACTACTGCCTTTGAAAATAAAGATTTCGTTTGTGGTACCTTCTCAGACCTTTTAAAGGCCTTCAACACTTTGGATCGTTGTATATTACTTCGTAAACTTGATAATTATGGTATACGCTGGGTGGTCTTAGATCGCCTTATAAGTTATTTATGTAATCGCCATCAGTTTGTATCTATCAACAATACGAAGTCTGCACTGAATGTTTTAGAATGTGGTGTGCCTCAGGGGTCAATCTTAGGCCCTTTATCATTGATCATTTATGTTAATGATTTCCTGAAGCCACATCAAGAGAGAGAGAGTTGAACACACAATTACAATGACGGGGTCGTCGCCTGCGTATTCGGTTATGATAGTACACATGCTATCACGAAACGCTTAATACGACCCGGACGAGAACACAGGTACGACGTACGGACAGACATAACATCGACAACCAAGTCAATGTCCACGGCCTTTGATAACCAGTTGTGGTGCACTGGCGTGTCTACCCACCCCAGGATTGAACCCGGGGCCTCGTGGTCTGTAGACAGGTATGATAACCGCTACACCACAGTAGGTAGATAAAAAGAAGCCACATCGAGAGAGAGAGAGTTGAACACACAATTACAATGACGGGGTCGTCGCCTGCGTATTCGGTTATGATAGTACAAATGCTATCACGAAACGCTTAATACGACCCGGACGAGAACACAGGTACGACGTACGGACAGACATAACATCGACAACCAAGTCAATGTCCACGGCCTTTGATAACCAGTTGTGGTGCACTGTCGTGTCTACCCACCCCAGGATTGAACCCGGGGCCTCGTGGTCTGTAGACAGGTAAATTCTAGCCCTATTTTATATGCTGATGATACGAATCTCTTTGTTTCTGGCCCCAATGCCAACAAGCTTTTATCTACTGTTGAAAATGAATTAAAACTAATTAATTCCTGGTTCATGGTTAATAAGTTATCATTAAATGTCACTAAAACTTCAATTGTTTTGTTCAGTCCGCCTGGCAAACCTACAAGTCTTGACAATGATTTGGTATCTTTTAATAATCACGATATTCCCTTATCCAGTGCTACTAAATTTCTAGGTATTACCATTGATAAACATTTAATGTGGCAGAATCATATTGACTTAGTATGTAGTAGCATTTCTAAGGGTATTGGTATTATCTATCGTCTGAAACATCTGTTGCCCACTCGTACATTAGTGTCTTTATACAACACTCTTAGTTTACCCTATCTTTCGTATTGTTATATTGTTTGGGGCTGTATGTATCATTCACTTCTTAACAAACTTGTTGTTCTCCAAAAAAGGTAGTTTGTTTGATTAGTGACGTAAACTATTTTCACCACGCTCTACCTTTGTTTGCTAAACATAGCATTCTCTCCATATACGATATTACTTCATATCAAGTTGGTATCTTCATGCATCAATGGCGTCAATCTAAGCTCCCCTTTCTTTTCCGTACTTTTTTCTGTGGCCGTAATAGTATTCATCCATATTCAACAAGAAAGTCTTATCAACCTAAGTCTCCCACTAACAGACTAAATAGGCTTACCTTTTCTAAGAGAGAGAAAGAGAGTTGAACACACAATTACAATGACGGGGTCGTCGCCTGCGTATTCGGTTATGATAGTACAAATGCTATCACGAAACGCTTAATACGACCCAGACGAGAACACAGGTACGACGTACGGACAGACATAACACCGACAACCAAGTCAATGTCCACGGCCTTTGATAACCAGTTGTGGTACACTGGCGTGTCTACCCAACCCAAGTTGAACCCAGGGCCTCGTGGTCTGTAGACAGGTATGATAACCGCTACACCATAGTAGCTCCCTCCCTACCCCCTTCCCTCCCAACCCCGTTCCCTCCCAACCTTGTTCCCTCCCTACCCCGTTCCTTCCCTACCCGTTCCCTTCTTACCCAGTACCCTCCCTACCCCGTTCCCTCCCTACCCTGTTGCCTCCCTACCTCGTTCCCTCCCTACCCCCTTCCCTCCCTACCCGTTCCTTGCCTCCCCACCCCGTTGCCTCCCTCACCCCCCGTTCCCTCCCTACCCCGTTGCCTCCCTCACAGCGTTCCCTCTCTTACCCCGTTCCATCCCTACCCCCATTCCCTCCTTACTCCGTTCCCTCCCTACCCCGTTCCCTCCCACCCCGTTCCCATCCTACCCGTTCCGTCCCTACCCCGTTCGCTTCCTACCTCGTTCCCTCCCTAGCCCGTTGCCTCCTTACTCCGTAGCCTCTCTACCCCGTTCCCTCCCTACCCGTTCCTCCCCTACCCCGTTCCTCCCAACCTCGTTCCCTCCCTACCTCGTTCCCTCCTTTCTCCGTTCGCTCCCTTCCCCGTTCCCTCACTTCCCCCATGTTCTTCTGACTAGGGATGGCGGAAGATGTTTGAATCTGGGCGCAGGATCTAAGAGACACTTTCCAACTGTCGTATTTTCAAAACATGTAGCCCAGCAGTATAGCTTTTTTGGGTTAAACCTCAGGGTAAATCCTCCCCATCCCCCACCCCCGGGTATTTTCTAAAGTTTCATAAGTCAGAAAATTACTGGTGACCGATTTTCCCTTCTTTTTTATTTTACAGCTTCACAAATTCAAAATATTTTGGTCCAAAATTCGGTAAAATAGAACAATTTTATGCCAAATTCTACAAAAATTGGAAACTTTATAGATCATAAGCCTTGATATCGGAAGAACTTAGGCATTGGTCATAAATCGGAATTTATTTAATGTCTAAAATAATGTGAAAAGCAAATAAGGGGTCGACCCTCTATAATGCAGGCCATCAATTTCTTGCTGAGAATAAATGGAACTCGGTATATCAGAGCAAATTATACCAGATGGCCCAAATTCAGTCTTCAGCGAGTCAGTCAGTTCAGTGGCAAGGATCCCCATTGTATGTAGTTTTTCCAGAACCGAAATTAAAGGCTCCACCGGTAAAATTTGTATTATTTTGCTTGATATTTGTGTTACTTTCTTCAATCTGTCAATAAAAAGATTAATTATAATCAGGTAATACATGTAATAAGGGGACTTAGATGTATTTTAATATTTCAAATAACACTTTTTTTATTTCTGTAAAGGGGCACCTTTTAACTTTTAAACTTGACAAAGAAGATGGAAGAACGTGCGGGTGGGCACGTCAGTTTATGTCATGACAATGGCCCGGGTCTAAATAGTGCCAGTTTTGCTCTGCATGGTCCATTTCAAAGATGCCCCACTAATGAAATTTAGGGTGCTCGCACACTCTCGAGGCCCTATGTTGTTGTTGTTTTTTTTCAAATTGTAAGCTGGGAAAACAAAAGCAGGCAGAGGTAAATTCATTTTTGTAGATTTATTTATTTATTAATTGATTAAATCAGTGCACTAGGCCCTTGGCCCATGTCACAAAATATGTACAAAAATATCAAAAACATATATAAAATGCTTTTTAAGTATAATAATAATAATACTAATTTTGATTTATAGAGCGCTCTCTATTGAAAATACAATCACAAATCGCTGTGCAAAAGGTGAAATGAGAGAAAATAAAAACAGGAAACAACAAAGAAGCAAACAATTACAACAAAATAGTGACAAAATAAGTAAGTTTTTAACTTAGACTTAAATACAGATGGCGAATTTGATGAGCGAATTTCAGCCGGCAATGATTTCCACTCATAAGGAGCGATATAATTGAAGGAACGAGCACCAAGGGATTTTTGGGACTAATACTACCTCTGACAAGGCGTAACTCTTGCAATTGGCGTTGAAGCTGGCGTGTGAAATAAGCTGATACCCCGGGAGATATAGCTCCCGCCCGAGAAATCATGTCACAGAAAAACAAAGAGGCGTTGCCATTTAGGAATTTATACACAAGTATTGAAACTTTAAATTGAATACATGCTTTGACTAGAAGCCAATGAAGTTCTCTGAGAACAAGTGTAATGCGATCATGTTTCCTAGTGCGAATAACTAAACGAGCAGCGGGCATTCTGAATACGATGCAATCGCAAGATGAGTTGATCATGAATGCCAGACAGTAAACTGTTACAGTAATCAAGCTGTGATGTAACAAAGGCATGAATTAGTTTTTGAAGTACGAAAAAGTCCATTAAGTAGGATGTTGTCTTTTAGGAAGATTCAGAATTGTGTATGCGCGCGAAGTGCGTAAAATATCTCAATTTGAGTCTTTTTAGGGCGATATTTATGTTTACTTTCTTTAATGAAACGATCAGATATAGTCTGAAGAAAAAGTTGTTTAATGTTTGAAAGGGCTGGTTCCTTCGGTAAACTGCTGAAAAGGGGCACTTTTTAAACTTTTGAGAAAAGTGGAACACGTTACTAAACGTTCCGCCGCCTATGTCTCTGCCCCATTTCCTCTCTGTC